>JAZKJV010003793.1:0-421754 GCA_037367405.1 Ottelia alismoides
TCAGATGCACGAGTGTGTATGTCTCATCAGTTTGCGTCTGAGTAGGTCCTTGCACGCTCACAGGTGATTCCGTTGCGAGCGAGGATCGTAGTATTGGTTTTGGCTATTGGCTTCCTTTCTATTTCTTTGGCTTAGTAGCCGCCTAGGAACGAGATCAAGGACCTTTAAGCACGCAGATCACATGTTATAAAGGAGGTGGAACAAGTACATGGCACTTTCCTGGTAGTATACACGCTCCTATAGGGTTAGCGTACTTAAGGACTCGTGATAAGATTGCCTGAAAATAACAATAAAATTGAAAAGATAAAAATAGTCGAACTTTCATGGCTTCACGTGTATTGAGTGGGTGAACCTACACTTGTTTAGTGTTTGTTTGTATTAGAATTAAGGTTCAAAGATCAGTCATGCACAATGTGTGCCTTTTCCTCACTTTCTTTGATTCCCTATTTGATCCCCCGCTCATTTGGAGCCTTCTACTGTTTTACAATCCCTTTATTTCTTGTTTAACCTCTGTATCATTCTTCCAATCTCAAACTCCTCTTGACCATCGATATGACGACACTTGGATGGCCTAGTCGGGACCCCATCGACACCAACATCGATTCCATGCACTCGTCAACTCTGATAATTCGGGGCGATTCCCGAGAATCCGGTTCAGGCTCCGTGAACCGAGCTCCAGACTCCCTGTCTTCTCCAATCAATCGGGATCACTCTCATCCCAAAACCTGCCTATTTTGGATGGTAATTGATTTCACTCCATACACACAACCATCATTAATGAAATCATGTGTTGAACTTAACACAGACTGATTTGCTACTTATGGTGCCTCCATACAAAATGATCAGGGTATTACTCCATTTGCAGATAAAGAGCCCAATATGGAGCCAGTAATTGTGATAGAATCAGACTCAGGGTCAGAGAGAGATGGCTCCTGGAGGAAAAGGGAAGGGACCACAACCACCATCTTTGCCAGATTAGAGTCCGCAGCCGGATCAGAATGTAGTGAATGCCCATATCCTTGCTTCTATTCAAGCAATCTAGCAGCAACTCATGGATCAGCCTTAGCACAGGTCATCGTCCAGGAAATGCTCAATGACTTACAGAGAAGGAGAGACAATGAGTGAGGAAGATTCAAAGAAGATCCCGAAGGTGGAGGCGGTAGAGGCCCAACAGATGAGCCTAGAGCAGAGCGACCCAAGCCAACTCTAAAAGAATCATACAATCCTGGGGCAGGACAAGTCACTGAATGGATCCATATTCCTACAATCCATGCCCAATTTGAATTGAAGCCTCATCTACTGACGCTCCTACCCACCTTTCGAGGAAACGTCAATGAAGATCCATACATTCATCTACAACAGTTCGGGAAAATCTGTGGCACCCCTCATTACCCCAGTATACCTCTTGGAGTAGTCAATATGACGATATTTCCCTTCAGCCTTCAGGATAAGGCCCTTCATTGGATCAACCACTTGGGGAAGGTCGTCGCCACTTGGGAAGAACTGAAGCTGACCTTCTTGCACAAATATTATCCTCTTGGACGATTCAATCGGATGTATACCCGTATAGCAAACTTCACCCAAGCTGCGCACAGATCCATTCATGGGGCTTGGGAGAGGTTTGCTGAGCTACAAGAAAAGTGTCTCCATCATGAGGTTCCTAGGACCAGCCTGGTCCAACATTTCTTCAGGGGACTTACAATAGAAAGTCAAAAGCTTGTGGATGCAGCATGTGGAGGCTCCCATTTCAACAAAGATGAGGACGTCGTATGGCAGATATTTGAAGAAATTGCCAAACTACTTTATCGTTGTCTCGCACCTATCAGCGCTAGTAACAAATTGTTCAAAAGCCTGTACATATGGCAGCATCCCACGAGTCGGATAGGGATGAGAGATCCAATCTCAGCATTATTGGGAGCCACCTATCCAAAGTAGACATCATTGAGAAGTGATCACCAGATTTGGAAACACTTGTCGTGATCGAACAAAGGACAAAGAACCTGGACGAACTAGATCAAATCACCAAGCAACTGGAGCTGTTTGTGAGTACAATCAGCTCCTGCAACTCTGTGTCTGCATCAGCCTCCACTCCAGCTGAGACGAAGGAACATGCACAGCACAACCTCCTCAGCTGAGTCAGCCCCGGCCAGCGGTTCGACACGTCTATTACGTGCAAGCCCAAGAGCCAACAACTCCTCAACAGTCGTAGCAGCAGCTGGTCGTCTACCAGCCGAAGCCCCGGTATATTCCAAAATAGTTCTCCCCTCCACCACCTCTTATTCAAGAGGTGAATGGTGTATGGTCAAATGATGCGCAACTAACCTGTTCAGACGGACCTCAACAGGGTCAGGTTGCTCAGTCTCGCTAGTTCCCTCAACAACAAGGAGGGAGGTTTTTCTGAAACAACCAACAACACCACCACCAACACTAACAGTCTCCACAATTCCATGGCAATTGGAAACATAACCAGTACCAACAACTGCAGTACCGGTAATACCAACAAAACCAACATTATGCGGTTGGGCCCTATCAGCAGCACCCTCCTCAACAATATCAACAACATCACCCTTCTCCTCAATACCATTCCCAATATCCCAACCAGCAATCTCAGTTCCATCAACAATACCAACGTAGCCAGCACGTCGAGGTATCTGAGGCTGCATCTCCTGTGAACCCAGCCTTAGACTGCTTGGTCCAACTTGTCAAGGGACTTACATATCTCAACTAGAAGTTGGACGATTTCACCGCCACCAAGACCTCCATTCCCGCACAAGTGGAGGAAAACCCCAATAATTTCAAAAATAAAGAGCATGTAGTCTGTGAAAGTCCCACTGATCTTACAGAGTCAGATACACATAATTTGTTTTTCTCTAATGATGTCCCTCTCAGCAGCGGTAGGACCTTGCAGCCGTCAACCACTTGCATGGGGAAGAATAAAGCAACCATGGGGGATTCATCGTCTTCTTCTGCATTAGTCGGACCAACATCCAGACTGGGTGAGGAAGAAGAAGGAGAAGAAGAAGGAGAAGTACCGCCAAAAATAAAAAAAATCAACAAAAGCAAAAATACCAAAAAGATAGCATCAACAGCAGTAGCCAAAGCACCAACTAGCTAGCCTTGGAGGAGACCACACCTATAGTCAATCCGATGCAAGCCGCTGGAGCCTCGCTTGAGGATTTTGGATGCCCGTCTTTCCTAGTTGACCCTTCTCATTTTAGTCATCCATGTGTACAGCCTGATGTGGTCATAGATTTTGTTGTAAATAAGAACACTATTTCCACTGCTGCTTTTGATTCTATAGATATTCCGCTTCCTGATGCAATGAGAAAATCCAAAAAAATAAAAAATTTGAAATCTGCCTTGTCTGATCCTAATGTTGTGGAAATATTTCAGAATCTTGTTCTTGAAATGCCTCTTCTCAAAGCCATCAAGTACATGTCGAATATCAAGAAAGATCTGAAGGAAGCATGTACCTCGAAGAAACAACCGTGAGAAGCTCGTGAAAGAAATGTAAAGCACATTCTCACCGTGGCTACATTGAATGCGATTAGCAATCCCCCAACAAAGAAGAAGGACATGAGAGCTCCTCTAGTCAAATGTCAAATGTTTAACCAAGAGTTCGATCGAACTCTACTTGATAGTGGATCTTCAATCAATCTAATGCCCACGTCGCTGCTCAAGGAATTTGGGTTGGGACCGCTCAAATCCACAAGAGTGATTCTGCAGTTCGCAGAAACATCCATTAAGCGACCCTGAGGGATTTTGGAAGATGTTGTCGTCACCATTCAGGGAATGCAGTTCCTTGCAGACTTCATAATTGTAGACATGGACACTTCAGCTCCTCTTCTGGATACCCCAATAATCCTTGGACGGTCGTTCCTTCGAACGGACGAGGTGGTGGTAAACTACGGCATCGGTCAGATACCATTCCTTTCAAATAGTGATAAGGTGCTAGTTGAAACAATCCAAGTACCTAAACCTCCAGCATCTGCATCAAACAAGAGGGAGCCAGCAGAACAACGAACAGAAGACTGTGACATTTTGGCTGAAATCTGTGACACAAATCTGTTCATGGATGATATAGAGACCCGGGCATTCCTCTCCACAGAGGTAGTCTTGGATAGTATAGTCGAGTTCCCGAATGTCCTTGAAGATGAGATTTTTGTTGATTTGTCCGATGAATACATTCATGGCCACTTGTCCTTGGTAGAGAAAGAGAACATCATTGAAAATTTCTGTGAACAAGATTCAATCATTGAAGAACTCTGTGCAACACTGCACCTAGAACCTACAACTCCCATGGTGGACACACTACATATGAAAGATCCAACATCATCGCCCTGTATAATAGCAGAAGTCACCACTAAGCTGAGTCAATCCCCACCTGAGCTCAAACCACTTCCAGCAAACATGGAGTATGCCTTCCTTGCGGGCGCACCGAACATGTTCCCTGTAATAATCAATTTACAGCTAACCGAGGAACAAGAATCTCGTCTGCTTGAGGTTCAAGAAAGAAACCGCAAGGCCACGAGCTGAAAAATTTATGATCTCCATGGGATAAACCCTTCCCTATGCTCGCATCACATGTAGTTGGAAGAAGAACAAAACCCTCTCGCGAGTTTCAATGAAGATTAAATCCGAACCTGTAGGAGGTAGTGATGAATGAGATAACAAAATGGTGCGATGTGGGATTCATCTATCCCATCTCCGACTCAGAATGGGTGAGTCCCCTGCATGTTGTGCCCAAGAAGTCAGGGATCACCATGATCAAGAATGACAAAGGAGAAGAGATCGCAAACAGAGTTCGGACATCATGGCGCGTCTGTGTAGATTACCGGCGTCTGAATTTAACAACCAAGAAAGATCACTTCCCACTTCCCTCGTCGATCAGATAGTCGAATGACTGGTCGTGAAGAAATACTTCTATTTCTTGGATGGATACTATGGTTACAATCATGTCGCCATTATTGTTGAAGACCAAGAGAAGACTACCTGCACTTGTCCGTTTGGGACATATGCCTTCAGCAGAATGCCATTTGGGTTGTGCAATGCTCCAATGACATTCCAACGATGCATGCTGACAGTATTTGCAGATATGGTTGGAAGTTTTCTTGAGGTCTTTATGGACGATTTCTTGGTCTACAGAGATAGCTTTGATCAGTGCTTATCTTATCTGGATCGAGTTTTGAAAAGATGTTGTGAAGTGAACCTTGTGCTCTCGTGGGAGAGGAGACATTTTATGGTGACAGAAGGTATTGTGCTTGGCCATGTCATCTCAAGGCGTGGCATGGAGGTGGATCCTACGAAGGTGGAAGTGATTTCAAAACTAGAGCCACCTACAAATTTTAAGCAGGTCAGATCATTCTTAGGGCACGTCGATTTCGACCGACGATTTATCAAAGACTTCAACAAAATCGCCTAACCCCTGACCGAGCTTCTAGGCAAGGAAGCCGATTTTATTGTCGACGACAGAGTCCTCCAAGCCTTTACGCAGTTGAAAGAAATAATCACTCAGGCCTATGTCCTTCAACCACCAGATTGGTCTCTAACATTTGTGATCATGACTGATGCTCTGATTATGCTATTGGGACAGTTCTAGGATAGAGGAAAGATCATATTCCATTTGCTATTCACTATGCCAACATAACTCTAGGTGAAGCACAAATAAACTACTCTGTCACTGAAAAAGAGCTGCTAACATTAGTATTTGCCCAGGAAAAATTCATATCCCATTTCCTTGGATCCAAAGTCATAGTGTATACAGATCACTCGACCATCAAGTATCTCCAAGCCAAGAAGGATGCGAAACCATGGTTAATCAGATGGACCCGTCTACTCTAGGAATTTGATCTTGAAATTCATGATAAACATGGAGTTAAAAATGTGGTGGCCGATCACTTGTCGAGATTGCCAGAGCCAGACACTCCTGAGCAGAGCTAATTGTCGATTACAGAGACTTTCCATCTGAAGCCATATTGTCAGTAACCTTGCTCCCCTGGTTTGCCGATATTGTGAACTATCTTGTATCCAAGAAAACTCCACAAGATTGCCCTAAGCTGAAAAGAGACAAGTTCTTACCAGAAATCCACTTCCACCAGTAGGAGGATCCATATCTCTTTCGTGAGGGTGCTGACTGCATCTAGAGAAGATGCATTCCGCAGGAGGAGGTCCACAATATCCTCAAGCATTTCCACTCCAAAGATTTAGGAGGATACCATTCTGGAGGAAGGATGACAACGAAAGTACTACAATGCAGCCTTTGGTGGCCGACTCTATTCAAAGACGTAGAACACTTTGTCAAACATTGCACTGACTGTTAGAGACCGGGGAGTACCATCGGAATGAGAGACACAATGTCTCTTAAATACATTCAAATTTCTGACGTATTTGACGCTTGGGGCATTGATTTCATTGGCCCGTTCCCTAACAGTCAGGCTTTTGAGTATATTCTGCTCGTTGTCGATTATGTAAGTCATTGGGTGGAGGCTATCCCAACTCGAGCTGCCGATAGTCATACCGTCTGCTAGTTCCTCAAGGATTACATTATTGCAAGGTTTGGGATCCCCAAAGTTTTGATATTTGATGGAGGCAGCCACTCCGTCAACAGAGAGGTGAAGAAGCCGACATAGGAATTTTGCATAGAATATTGTGCCACCTCTCCGTACTACCCACAGTCCAATGGCCTGGCTGAATTTTCAAATAGGGAGATAAATACAATATTGCAGAAACTCGTATTCCCCGACAGGAAGAATTGGTCGCAGTTGCTGGACTCAGTACTTTGGACCTATCGGACCGTGTACAAGTCACCGTTAGGAATGTCTCCCTACCGCCTAGTATACGGCAAGCCATGCCATCTGCCCGTGGAACTTATTCAGAAATCATTATGGGCAATCAACATATGTAATTTGGATTCCAAGAAGGGAGGACAGAACAGAAAGTTGTATCTGAATCAACTCCTTGAATTCCGTGAGTATGCATATGACAACAACCTAATGTACAAAGAAAAGGTCAAAAAGTGTCATGACAAGCACATCCGCCGCAAGACCTTCGAGCTAGGACAGAAAGTTTTGTTATTTGATGCAAAGCTCAAACTATTTCCAAGGAAATTGAAGAGCAAGTGGACATGATCGTTCGTAGTGAAACATGTGCGTGACAATGGAAGTATCGTCATATCCGGTCAGTCAGCTGATGCACAAACACTTGTGATCAACAGACAACTATTGAAGCCTTATCTTGAACATGGCATATTTTTGTCCGTGGATGATTCAATTCAGGTGATCCACGATGAAGAAATCACATCCACAACATCCATTCATGTAGACGAGGCCACCAAAAACTTTTTTGAATAGTTAATCATTTTCTTCCTTTCTTCTTTTCATTTTCTATTTGTTGATTCTTCCAAAAAGTCGTATTCATCCCATATGTCATGGTTATACTTAGGATATGCTTCATCCTAAGTAGGGGGGGGGGTGAATACATTCAGGTTCTCATTCAATCCCTCGCATGTCTCCTCAACGTTTGTCAATCTTTCTGTACTTAGGAATATTTTACCCTAAGTATAGGAGGAGACAGACCGATACGTTGAACTATTCATTTATTCGTTCCCACCCTCAACCCTCCCTACATTGGTATACAGACTGCTATACTTAGGATCAATTGATCATAAGTATATAGGGACGGTCAACTTCTGATTCTTTTGTTGTCGTAGTATAGACTTCTCTATACTTAGTACGAGTTATGTCTTCCTTTCTCTTCGATCTATGAGGACATAGCTCAAACTAAGTATAAGGGGGCCAATATATACTTTGTATATATTTTAGCCATAACTCGTACTTTCATATTTTCAATAAACGTGGCTAAAACATTATATACACACACACAATCCATCAAATGAATTAATGAAAATGATGTTTATTATTCCTCAAAATTTTTGTACATACTGATTAATAAATCAGGCAGAAATACTTTTGCAAAATGTCTAAAAAATAGTTTTAAATCTTTGTGAAAATCTTTTGAAAATTGTTTGAAAAAAATTTTGTAAAATGTTTTCAACCTTTATAAAATATTTTGTTTGAAAATTTTATTTTTGTGAAATAAAAATATTTGAAAAATGATTTGCAAATGTTTGAAAAATGGTTGCAAATATATATATATATATAAAGTTTGAAAAATCTTTGCAAAACGATTTTCAAATGTGTGTAAATGTTTGTAAAAATTGTATAAAAATTATTTTGGACTATAGTTTTCCAATTTTTTTGTAAACTCGTTTTCAAATAAGTTTGAGGAATATTTACATCAACCTAAAATTCTTTATATTATATTTCTATAAAATTGATCACTTACCCCTTGTAAATTCTTGAAAACCTAATGCTTGTAAATAATAAGATGCATCCTCGTGTAAATATTTGTACCTAGTTTTTATCTAAATTTTTTTGTTTTCAAAAATCATCAAAACATTGAAAAACCCAAAATGTAAAAAACATTTGCAAAATCTTCTTGAAAATCCATTTTTTTGCATTTGCATCATATTTTTCAAAAATCTATAAAAAGTTCAAAAGTCTGAAAATTGTATTACAAAAAATTTTTGCATTATACATAGCATGCTCATTTTTTGGAATAATCTAGGAGATAGAACAAGTCCAAGTAAAATATGAAGATTAGAGCTTATTGTTGACTTTAAAACACTTAATTTCAGAGGAACCCATTGAGAACTGAAATTAGAGATACTCCAGGTCACCTTGACTTATTCTTTAGGTTCCATAAAACTATGTTCTTGAGCCAATTCAATGTAACTAAATATAACCCTTCATATCATTCGTACAACTCTTGAGACAGTGACTTGACTGGAAATCTCACACTTAACACTTAACTCAACTAAGATGGACTATTGAAAAATCTTGGGGTCTAAGTCGGGACGATGCAAGGCCGTTTCGTCAAGGGTGGCTCGGGAACCATTATTGGGGATTGCCGGCACCAGTGTTCTAACCCGCTTTTTCTGATAACAATGACATCTAAATACTTGAGATGGATTGAAATAGTGCTTCGGATGAGGGATGGTCTAACGACGCAACTTTTTCTAAGACCCCAAAACAATGGATGGAATAAAAGATGCTATATCCATCGTGGCACAAACAAGAATGCAGAAGCTATGCAAAGTCAAAGAAAACATTCAAAGAAGCCTTCAACCAAAAATTCCACAAATATGAGTTTCAGAAGAAGCCCGCTTCTTGGTGAAGATCCAGTTACACTGATCGACTTCACAAGGGAATGAAGACTACACTGGTCCATTCCCACTTCTCTTCCCATTCTTCTTTCTTCTTATCTCATCCGGTTGTAAAGTCTGGAAGCACCTGACCTTATAAGGAAATATCTGTCTCTACGAGGATGAGTTATCAAAAGAGCAGACACCTTGGTGGTTCAATGGTATTGTCTGGGGAGAGCTGAACAATTTCACACACATGGTTCTATCATTTCAAGGTAGCAAGAGTATGAGACTGAGAGGATGGTTTTGACCTGACTATGAATTGGACTAGATAATAGGAATATGGAACTTAAAGGCTGTTGTGTTACAAATCCTAACCTCTAAGTGGTTCCGAACACATCATTAATGCAAAGGCCTTCTCTGAGCTCCAAACTTTGACATTATTAAGACAAGTTAAAAGTCGAAAATTATTCCAATTCTTTTCTTTTTTCTTTTCTTTATTTTCTTCTCCGCACTTATAAGCATAAGTGTTTGCTAAGGACTAGCAAAGGCAAGTATCGGGGGAGGGGGGGGGTGATGAATTTCCACTTCATCACCTTTATTCTTTCATTTTGGTTGTTAAACCCTAGCTAATGCATGTATATATCATTAATTAGTCAAAATAAATGTTCATTACATTTTACAAAATACTGTATAAAATATGATGCATTTATTGTATTTATCGCTAAAATAAAAGAATAAAGGAAAGAAAAGAAAAAGAGCGAAGTGTCAAGGACACTGAAGTGACCCTAGCCCCCGAGACTCAGTCATCATGATGACTTAGTTGATAAGGAATAAAGTAGGGGAGATAGGGCGACTATTTGTATAGAAAATGCAGAGCAATCACTCTACTAAATATGCAAATAATTGCTTTTGGGGCCTATTTTATTCTTTATTATTTACACTTAAAACAATGAAACTTTGTACATGAATTGTATATAATAATATACAGACAAATAAAAAATTTATTTCACATGAAAATAATATACAGTGTACGTTTTATACACAAAATAAAATTCCAAAAGCCAAACTTCGCAGACCCATATCTCCCAAATAAAAACTCAAAATGCATCAAAATCACCTCTAATTGTATAACTTTTAATAAGTTATTTAATGAAGATGGTTTCATATTTTTTGGAGTTAAGGTGTGAAAGTTAGGTTTTGGACCCATATTGTATAATATACCCGATTAAAATAAGGGTTAAATGGGGCTGCCCCCTGGGGGAGCTAACTTGGCTCCCCCCGTCCCATTTCGCCTGGTTTTTTTCAAAAATTTCTTCTGTGGAATTTCATCACTATATCTCTATATCATGCCATTAAAATTTCGTGTGAAACAGAGACTCCTACTGCCTCCATCCAGACAGTCATTTTTTAACGGTAACAGAATTGCTAAAAACGACCCCGTCTGGATGGAGGCCGTAGGAGTCTCTGTTTCGCATGAAATTTTAATGACATAATATAAGGATATATTGATGAAAATCCACGAAAGAAATTTTCGAAAAAAATAAAAAAAATCGGGCGAAATGGGACAGGGGGAGCCAAGTTAGCTCCCCCCATGGGGGCAGCCCCATTTTACCCTTAAAATAATCATTTTATTCTTTATTTCTTAATTTTATATTTTTTTTATAATTTTGTGAATAGATCAACAGATGCACCAGTTAGGATATGCGAGTGTTGGGACGTTGAGCCGGCTAAGAGAGGGCGAGGACAGACCAAGAAGCGTTGGAAAGAGACTATACGAAGGGATCTTAGCTTTTTTGGATATAACCCCAAGATTGACCCAATATAGATCTGAATGGAGGCGAAGAATCCATGTAGCTGACCCTACTTAATTGTGGGAAAAATCTTTGTTGTTGTTTAAATATTATTTATAATATATGTGCATATTAAAACATGAATAAAACAATAAAGAAAACACTAAAATATAATAAAGTATAAAATAAATAGATGAAAATACAATAGCTATACCTATATAATAAATACACATATTTATTTAAATATATATATATAAAATATATTAGAAAATTATAACAAAATATATTTAATTATATAAAAATAAATCATAATTTTATAAAATAATAGAACAAAATAATAAAATCAAAAATCCAAAAAAGTAAAATACCTAAAACATAGGTAAATATACCTATATATGTACCCTAAAAAATAACTTGTAAATAAACAGCTCTAAAAAATAAATAAAAATACACATAAAATACTACATAAAATTAGAAACATTTTTTATAATCTAAAAATAATAAAATCAAATTCTATTTATTATTCATTTTCCAAGGCATTTTTACCTTGGAATTTCCTGGTTGATCCACGTGGACCAACCATGTGCGTTCAAATGTTGACCGCCGGTCAACTGTCCATCCTACCCTATGACTCCTATTAGATGTCACGCATGCCTCCTCTTCATCTATTTCTCCACTCTTCCTCCATCACTCATTACCCTCGATCTGCCATCATTATGCGCCCTCTTCGTCCTAGATCCACACATATCCTAGAATCTCCACCTACCCCCACTTGATCGCACGCAAATTCCCCTTGAAACTTGCTAAAAAATCATCTATAAATATACCCCCATTCACCCTTTTGGCTTTTTAATCCCCCCTCTTCGAGCTTTAGCCCCTCAGATCATTCCTATAGGTTTCACCATGGTGACAGTAAGGTGTAGCCTTTGATTTGCAGTGATAAGAGCAAGGGAGGAGGTGAATCCAACCCCACCATCGGAGCACCGCCGACCGATTCCGCTCATGGCCCATCGGGCTGGTTGAGCCCTCGTTTCCTGCATTCCTAGGTAGTTTTTTGTTCACCTTTCATTTTGTAGCTTTAATTTGTAGTTCTATCGAGCGATTAATGCTCAAATTAAAAATCCCCGAATCTTGGATCTTACGGTCCATGTCAAATTCATAGTGATCCAAACATCACGCCATCCCGATTTCCACACCATATCATTTCCTTTCACTTTCTCCATCGATCCCACACTTCATTCAACCTAGATCCATTATGGATATGGAAATCGAGCTCCCTCCACTGCTTCACGTCGGAGCTTCCCCTCCATTCCTTTCCCCCTGCCATTTTATGTAAACCCTGGGTCGAGGAGATAGCCCTCGTGCCCAGATTCTTTTGGTGCTAACTTGCAGGTCATTCGACGCTTATGGGACCTCAACGACTACCTGGAGCTGCTCCTGGTGGTTCATCCTCGCTGGAGCATCCTACGCTGCCTCGCCTTTCCCGGACCCTGCAGGAGCACGCGGAGGAAGCCCAACTATCTGCTGGGCTCATCGGAGGAGAAGAAGAGCACCAGAGACCCTAGAAATGACGAATCGAAAGTCACCAACAAGCAGTTCTTATGCGTTCTTCCAGTGCCCTTCCTCGCCGTTCGATCAAGAACAACGCTCCAGATCTAATCTGGACCGTTGATTATTTGCGAAGGGGTACATAACAAGAGCCGCCCGATCAACCATGTGGCAAGCCCAGGATGCTTGGATCTCACCGCTTAAGTGGGTAATTTGCATAATACTCCCTCCACCTTTTTATATTTATTAAAAGGACCTGTAAATTCTTTATGTAGTTTAAAAATTGTTGTACAAATTGCGTGTAACCCCCTGAACATTTCGTATATTGCTTTTTAGTCCCTACAAGAGTCACATGTAGGTGCACGTTTATCTTGTAAAATTTACACTGAAGCCCTCACACGTTTTTGTAATTGTCTTTTCATATATAAAGTTTTCAATTTAGTGTTAAAGTCTGGGTAAAATTGCACTGTTACCCTTGTTTTTTATTTTATTTGCAATTATACCCCTACCAGGCTAACTATTTTTGTGCTCTGTTTTCTATTTATTAAAAATAGTTCCTGTGCCCCAAAAATCATCAAAAAATAGGAGTAGGTACCTGGATGCATGATTGATCATGTTATACATTTATATTTTCAGTCTATGCCGTTTTCCTATTTTCGAAAAATCAAATATTGCACGGTCAACCTTGTTCACCTTAAAAAGCTAAAAAATATAAAATCACTTCGAAAAATTCCCAAAAAATATATCATGCTTATTTAAGTATTATTCACATCCATATCAAAAATCAATAAAATTACAAAAGAAAACTCGTAAAAATTAAAAAGACCCAAAAACCTTTATAAAAAACTATAAAATTATGAAAAATCCTCAAAATATTATGTCATGTTCTTGAATTTTCCCTACATTACTATTTCCATATTAAAATTAACTTTGAGAAATTTTGGTTCGGTTTGCTATTTTTTATCTCCATTTTAATCCAACCTATTTAATTAAACCATGATTTAGGGTATTTTTTACTTTAAAAATTTATAAAAATTAGCAAAATTCTTTAAAAAATCACAAAAATAGTAAAAAATTGCTTTAAAAACAAAAATATTTTATTTTCTGACTTTGAGCATTTTTAGTTATGTTTATCTATATTTGTCTACATTGCATATATACTTTATATATAGCTTCATTATATCTCTAAATGAAAAAGAAAATATTAAAATAGAAATATATATAAATAAAAACAGAAAATAAAAAACCAAAATACAAAAATATAGAACAATATATATATTAATTAAATTAAAAACCCACATTATTTAATTAATATTGTGCATAATTATATATACACATACTTATATTATTTATTTATAAATATTATATTGTGCTACATCGTTTGTTCCTTGTGTTCGACACCCTACCCTGCTTGTCACTATACACATTTTATTGTAGGGTTTATAATAAATTTTGATCCACACTGTCTTAATTGCCTAATATTTAATTATGGGTTGATTGTTGATCCATCCAAGGTTTCTTGCAGGTCGCCACAACGATTGTGTCTCCACCCTGTGTGAGACATATTTTAGACCCTTGACATATCTTGGATTATTTCAATAGGCCATTGAATATATGTTTCATGAACCCCTAGTTTATCCTACAATAGTCGTATGGCAATCTCTACACACAAAACATTTTTACTTGAATAGGAGGGGGGATTTGTTTAGCAAAAATATTGATCAAAATGATTTTGATAAATATTATATGGTATAACTTCGTTTGAAAGGCCAAATATTATCTAAAATACAAAATAATCAAATCACATTATCCTGAGCTGAGGTAGATATGGTGTCAAGTCGGGGATCGTTGGGGTAGTAGGTTGCTCCGTGAGTAGTCTGTCCCACATCCTATGTTTACTGGCCATGACAACGGGTAACGAAAGGATAATGCTTGAAATGATCATGAGGTAATTTTCTAATTATTAAAAACTTGAATAATACATATTTTTTTGAGATTACACCATCCTTCAAGTAACAATCAAGATTATTTGTTGGTTGATTAAATTGAATTGATAATTGATTTAATATGATTAAATGAATGATATCCAATTAAAACACTTTATTATGAATAGAGTAGTATTTACCTTAGAAGAATTAATCATAATAATTAATTAAAATTTGAACATGATATGGATGATCACATGAATGACATCCATGGTCTCCGTTCAAGGCGAAGGGTTCCGTCGCCATGGATTATATGTAGGAGACACCTGTCCGAAGTGACAGCTCCTGCATATAAGTACACATGGATCAGGCTCTTTGCTTCTCGAAAGAATAACGTCGTATGTCTAGTGGCCCCAATATTGGTTCCTCATATTATTGAGGCAATATACACGTAGCGAGTTCTATTCCCGTTGACGGTTGGTTCAATTAACAACAGGTCAACATTGCCTTAGGGTGGTGGTCCTGGGTATTAAAGATCGAATTGGGAAATGCAGGTTGAACTTGCAAGACAGAATGAGTTCCTGCTTCTTTTTACCCGAGTTATAGTTTCTCATTTTATTGGTATGTAACAAAGGTTGAAAAGGAGATCCCAGATGTTACTTAAGATATAATGGTAAGCATGCCTCTTACTTTGAAAATGAATAAGGGAATGGACTTTCGGAGTTGACAATGCAAGACAACTTTGATATAAAAATCCTAACTCAAAGTAAAAATATGTTTTTATGCAAATATTTCTTATTTGAGATAATCTACATTAAGCCCATTCAAAACTTTACTCAGTGATAGCCAGTAAAATACCATGGATCGGATCCATGATCAATAAATTGTACTTGTAGTTGGACATATAATGTATATGGTTGCAATGTGCAAGTTTCCTCATAATAATGAGGAGTGACAATTTAAAATATAATAGGACAACAACATTGGATTTGAATGTCTCTATAGTCTCGATCTCTCATCGAATATGCTTTGAAAGTATCATGTCGATGATAATCGTAATTATCAAAAATCTTTATAAAATTTAAGATGTTTTGGCAGACTTATGCACTCTCAACTTTTAATCATGAATGACATGTTTCACTGCATTATGCAGAATGGTGGCTCAATAAGAGATGATGCACTCAAAATGTTTGAGTACCTACCTGAACCAACTCCTTTAAGAGTTAAGATGGATTTAGCTATGATGAGTATCATCATTCTACTATCTATAATCTAGTCTTTCATGAAGCTTCATAATATTCATATTTTATGAATTGAATGAAGCATGTATAAATGTTAAAATACTCTTATATTGAAATCTTTTGAGTTCAACATAAGAGAATTTTGTCTTAAGCAATGGTTGTTTATATATGAAGGGAGAACGGTGGAAGCATGGGTCTGACACAAGTAAGAAGGAAAGTCAAAGAGATGATTGTACTTCTGTAACTTCCATACATATGGCATCCAAAGAGCTGGATGAATGCCAATACTGCAACAAGTCGATGTACTGATAGTATGACTATCTAGACTATCTAGCATCCTTAGAGAAGAACTCAGATAGTGTATCAAAATATTTTATATATACATATCGTCATCGAAATCGACTTACTTATTATATAAGATCAAAGTCTAATAATTGTAGCTCACTCTTCTAATAACACTTGCAATTGGTTGCATATGTTTTAGAAGACTATACAATTTTGATCTTAAGGTTTAATAGTTTGCAACAATCTCTATTGGATAGATAGACTTCATATTTTCAGTGGGAGAGCCCTCAAGTCTTAGAGAATGTCTCTATGACCTAGATATTAGAATACAATCATTGTTATTTCTAAATGTTGGAAATAAACATGAATTCTGGAATAGACCTATCATAAAGAGTTATGATGGATATATCTCAGATAGTAATCTAACATCTAGAGGACTCTACTAAATTAGAAAATTAATGAATGGTTCATTAACATTTCTAAATACTAAAGATTGAACTTTAAAGGATCAACAGGAGGATGAAGACCATTTGACAATGATCTGGAATCAAGCCTTGGACATATGTCTGTTGATGTGATCAATAGACTAGTAAGAGACGGAACTTTAGATTGTCTGAGATTTCAAATTTTACATGTGAATATTGTATTCAAAATAAAAATGTCCAATACACCCTTCTCTGAGAATGGTGTTAGATGCCAAGGTATTCATGTTCTCATATAGATTGATGTATGTGGACCGTCTATATCATAGTAAAAATAAATGATATGTGACATCCACTAATGATGTTTTTGATATGAGATTTCTTCCCTTCACCTTAGAAACCTTTGAAATGCTCAAAGATTTCACTTTTTTGGTTTAGAACCAAAGTTTGAAGGAAGATTAAATGAATTTGATCTAATCTAGTAGCAAATACCTATTAGATGAATTCAAGGAATACCTTATGGAGAAGGGAATATCATTCCTGTCTCACTCCTCCTAATACACCTAAACTCAATAGAGTTGTAGTGAAATGCAATTAGATCATGTGTGACATGATTTTATCAATGATGAATATTAGCATAAGTGCCTCTTAGTTTCTGAGTATATATATAGTAGAGACTATAATATATATCCTTAATAAGATTCCATGGAATCTAGACCCGAAAACTCTCAGAAGCTATGGGTTGGAACCTAGCCTTGTGTTGGATAATTGAGGATTTAGGGCCTTTGGTCCATAACTTTGTCATGGATGCAAGTAAGCTGGAATCTAGCACCAGAGAGTATTACTTCATTAGAAAAATAAAGGATGGTATTGGATACCTACTTTATGACCTTGAGATTCTTAAAAGATTTCATCTCCAAGGATATAATTCTTAGATGATGATTTTCTTGAGAATTAAGATGAAAATGAAGTAAACAGATCATTAAATATTGAGAAGATAATGAGGTTCCTGAAATCAAAAACTAAAAGGATTAAAGATGAGACACTCATACCTCTTTAAATTGGTTTGAGGGTGGTGAGACCACCTAGAGGGTATGGATTCCATGTGTCAGATAAGTCTGACAATGATTCGACTTCATATGATGAAGTTTCTTAGGATCGTGACATTGAGAGATGGAAGTTAGAAATAAAGTCTAAAGTAGACTTCATATACAAGTGTTGTATATATATCACGACCCTAATTTCGGATCGTCGGATCCTCCCATATCCGGATCTAGTTACTCAACAATAATTATTCAGCAATTACAACTAACATTCAGAAATAGATTACAATTAAAAATACTAAGAATAAAGTACTTCAATACTTTTCCATTCACAAAATAAAGTTTAAATGATACATTGTCTCACTATAACCATTTTCATGTACATCAACTGGAAAGAAAATACAAAAAAAGATTACCAATTACCTTACATAGTGATGCTATTGTGGTTGGCTAGATGACTACTATTGTTAGCTGGTTGGATTATTAAAGTCCTTGCGATGGCTCACCGACGCCTGTTGTGTTTCCATAAATCATAAGATGAAAATTAACGAGTGCTAAGTAATGAAGAATAAAAAAACAAGTAGTGTAGTTTAGCAAAACTTATTATACCAGAAAGTTTCATTTCTGCTTATTAGTTTAAGTCTTATTCCTTCTATTCCATGTCAGGGATTAGCCCAGGAGACACTCCATCACTCATGGACTCCGAAGCTATGGAGTATGGACACTTCAATATTGGAGATTGCATTGATCTGATGAGCTTATGTCGCCACATATCACCTCAAGAAATCCTCCAATACTACCTGGACAATTTCATTTTCTTTTATTATCTAGGGTTTCAAACCCTCAGCCTCACAAACAAAGAAGCACACCGTCCTCAAGGACCCAGTAGCTTAAAACCACATGCTAACCTTTAATCACATATACTAGCAGCTTTAAATACATGTTATCGTGACCCATCCACTATCCAACCACCCATGCCTCCACATGGCACGATTACACTAGTCAATCAACTAACCTAATGGCAACTGAGTACCACACATTGCAAATAATTTATTTCGCACACTCAACATATTCGGGCAACCGTGTACCACCTACGTTTGGCCTGCTAATATGGACGTTCTTCTCACAAACCTACATGTTGCATGCCTGATCTGTAGCATTTGCTCCAAGTCATCCTTATCGTAAAAGACAATATTAAACTTTAAACCATATCTCATTTATGGCATATCAATTCTCAGCTACTATTATCGTTTTGAACAATTTTCACATCAATTGCAAGAATGATTCATTTCACCAATTTATTTTAGCAATTATTTTAGAGTAAATCATGAAACACGCATGTGAACATTGTTCAAAATATCAAGCATGATAGACATATATTCTTATCTAATTTAACTTAAAAACCCAACAACAAGAGGCATGATTTGTTACCTAATCGAGCCCTCTCTTGCTTATGCAATGCTTTATCGTGTCGTTTTCAGAAATGACGATTTACGGCTCCTGAAACGATTCATATAAAGAACACAAAGAACGTAACAAGAACACGAAGAATGAATGAAGAACACGATGAACGCGAAGAAGATATTTTCTTCATAATTTCAACAGAACTTTCCCTTACGCAGGGTAATATTTCTAGGAAAATTCCGGCAGAGTTTCCCCTTATATTGGGACATAATTCTATGAAAATTTTGATAGAGCTTCCCCTTATATCGAGACACATTTCTATGAAAATTTTGGCACAGTTTCCCCTTATATCGAGACATATTTCAAAAGAATGGAAAGGGTTTCCTCTATAAATTCACCGAAAGAAAGACAACAATGAAAATGAAAGAATATAATCAAACTGCAAGCGATGGAGAATCAGTAGACACCACACATCTTAGGTGAGTGAAAATTTGAAGAATCACTGGTCATTGACGAACTTAGCCTCGCACCTAAGTAGGATGTTACACAGATTTCTCACCAAAAACTACTATAAAGGCAAAATCAAAAGAACATAATAGAACTGTAAGCGATGAAGAATCGATAGACACCACGTGTCTTAGATGAGTGAAGGTGTTATGAATCATAGGGTTCATTGACGTGCATAGCCGTTCGCACCTAAGTAGGGTGAGAAAATCATTTGGAAAGGAAGATGAATCGAAAACCAAGCTGGAAAGAAAATGAATCTAAAACCTATCTCAAGTTAGAGCTTACTTACGAAGCCAACTAGGAGAGGATCGTACTGTCCTCCTCATCCTTCCGGCAGCGCTTCGCTAGCGCTCCTTCCTTACATCTCTTTCTTCCTCCCGACCTCTCGTCCCTAGCCCTTGGGGCAGTGGTGGTAGTGAAAATCGCTGAGAATGAATGTGTAGGGGGCTATTTATAGGCCTCAGAAACTAACCATGGTTAGTAAACCATGATTTGGATCCTAATTGCGATTAGCATCCCATGATTTTGGCCCATGATTTTGGCCAAATCTTATCTAAAACTTAATGCTTAAGTTAGAACCTTGCAGAAGCTACTAGATTCACTAATGATACTTAGTTAGTGCTAATCGCAAAACTTTCACAATCATACTTAACTTTTGCTGATATTGGATTAGTGTTTGCTAATGGTCATCAGCGGTCCTCAATCTGTCATTAGTTTCTTTAATCATGTTCAATTAGACTTAATTACAACCACTAAGAGTTAATGACATCTTAAGTCACCTTACTTCTCTTTCTTCCGAAAATAATAACAATTTGAAATGAAGTTCGATTCAAATTAAACAAATTATGTTGGTTTCCTCTGACGAGCCGTATCTTGTGATATAGGATCTGAGAGGGGCTTAGTTCAAGGCTTTACAATTGTAACAATATTAAAGGAAGTCTCATCCTAGAGACTTTAAGTGCATGCATAACAACCTTAAAGAGGATTGAAAACATAACCTTAAAGAGAATGAATGTCATTTCATTTATTAAGAAGATATACACAATACATAGTGTTATAATTCAAACAAATAGTAGTATTTTTCTCTCATATTTACCTCATGTTCCCATATGGCTTATTCAAACTCTTGGTTCCACTACAATACTTCAACTAGAGATACCTCTTTATTCCTCAACTTCATAATATCCTTATCGAGTATTTGCAGATGTACTTCTAGGTATGTCAAGTCTGGCTCAACATGTAGATCATCATATCTCATCTTATGCTGATGACCCTTAATATACTTTCTCAGATTTGATACAGGTATATATGCAACTTTCCCAATCCGTAGAATAATCTCAAAGGGACCTACAGACCTGGGTGCCAACTTACTATGCAAGCCAAACCTATGAACTCCCTTCATATGTGATACTTTGAGGAATACAAATTTACCTACCTTAAACTCAAGGTCTTTTCGTATGGTATCACTATAGCTTTTTCTAGCGACTCTGAGTAGTTATTAGCCTTTTTCGAGCAAGCTCTACAGCTTCCCGTGTCTCTTGGAGTCTATCTGAATAATAAATGTTCTTTATCCCGACCTCTTGCCAACCTAGAGGAGTAGTACACCTACGTCCATATAGTGCTTCAAATGGTGCCATGCTAATTCTTGCATGGTAACTATTGTTGTAGGTGAATTCTACAAGAGGCAAATGTTAATCCATGATCCCTTCCATTCTAAGGCACATTCTCGTATCATATCCTCTAGAGTCTGAATGGTACGTTCTGATTTACCATCTGTTTGTGGATTATATGTTGTGCTCAAGCATAACTGTGTGCCTCAGGCTTCCATGAAGTTATCCCAATAGTGTGAGGTGAATCGTGAATCTCGATCGGAAACTACCTCCTTTGGAATGCCATGGAGACGGATCACATGTGTAATATATAACTCAACAAGCTGGTTTGGAGTGGAAGATAAGCTTACTGGAATAAAGTATTCTACCTTGGTCAGATGATCTATTGTGATCCATATACTATCTCTACCATCAATCGTCTGAGGTAAGCCAATAACGAAGTACATGGAAATGCTTTCCAATTTCCATTTAAGGATATGGAAAGGTTGCAATAATCCCGGTGGCTTTTCATTTGAAGCCTTTACTTGTTGGCAAGTGAAACATGAGTTCACAAACTTAGCAACACCTTTCTTCATTCTCGGCTACCAAAAGTTTGAACGAAGATCCCTATATATCTTCTTAATTACTAGATGAATATAATCTAGAGCAATGTACTTCATGTAAGAGGTATTTTCTCATTTCGGGTGTGTTTGGTACACAAACTCTGTGATGGTTATATAGTAACCCATCTTGTATCTGGAATCCCTCTATCTCATTCATCTCAAGTTGTTGTCTAAAGTCTTTAAAGACTGGAACATCCTCCTGTCCTTTCTTTATTCTATCCCAAATCTCTAGTTTGTATCGACGAGGAATAATTATAGTATCAACATTACTATCAAATGGTTTCCATTCACTCGACGTTAATAGTAAACACCATAAGTGGATAACACCAACCAACCTAAGTGAATAAGTTCTTCTGCTAAGGGCATCTGCTACGAGTTCCCTTATCGGGATGGTAGGAGATGGTGCAATCATAGTCCTTCAATAACTCTAGCCACCGTCTCTGTCTCATATTTAGCTCCTTCAAATCAAACAACTATTTCAAGCTTTTTATGATCGATGAATATTTCAAAAGTAATACCATGGAGGTAGTGTCTCCATATCTTTAAATCGAAGACTATGACAACTAATTCAAGGAAATGTGTTGGGTAGTTCCTATAATGTGTCCTGAGTTTTCATGATGCATAAGCAACTACCTTGCCATGCTGCATAAGAACTACCCCAAGTCCTTCTTTAGATGCATCAGTGTATACGGTAAACCCTTTAGTCTCAGAGGGTAGAGTAAGGATAGGTGCATATATTAGGCATTTTTTCAGTGTTTGAAAACCAGTTTCACATGCATCAGACCATATGAATGGACTTCTTCTGAGTTAACCTACTCATTGGCAATGCTATTTGTGAAAAGTTCTTCGCAAATCTTTTATAATACCCAGCTAGACCTAGAAAAGATTATATTTCTATGATAGTCTTCGGACGTTCCCTACTCATCACCGCACTAAACTTCGCACGATCGATTGATATACCCTCTTCAAAAATAACATGGCTTGAGAAGGATAGTTCAGATAGCCAAAAGTCACATTTGCTACATTTAGCATACGATTTGTTCTTCCTTATTATTTTAAGTACTTGCCAGAGATGGTGTTCATACTGATACTATCCTTGGAGTAAATAAGCACGTAATTAATAAAGACTACTACAAAGTGATCTAGGAACTCCCTGAATATTCTTTTCATGATATCCATAAAGGCTGCTGGGACATTTGTCTATCCAAAAGACATAACTAAAAGTTCATAATGCTCATATCTAGTTTGAAAGGATGTCTTAGGGATATCTGCATCTTTAATTTTCAACTGATGGTATACAGATCTTAAGCCAATCTTGGATACACAGTTGAACCTTGCAACTTGTCAAAGAGATCATCTATTCTTGGCAGAGGACACTTGTTCTTTATTGTCCTCTCGTTTAGTTGTCTATAGTCAGTGCACAACCGCATCGACCCATACGTCTTCCTTACAAACAAAATATGTGCACCTCATGGTGAAATACTAGTATGAATGAAGCCTTTGTTTAATAGTTCTTGTAACTGTACAATTAACTCCCGTAACTCGACTGATACCATCATATATGGAGGTATAGAGATAGGCTGAGTATCTGGTGTGAGAGAAATTTCCAATTCATTCTCTCGCTCAGGTGGTAGTCCAGGTAGTTCATTTGGAAATACATCAGGAAACTCACACACTATAGGTATATCTTCTATCATTCTGTCTAACCATGAGGTAGTGGATACATAAACTAAATAACCTTGACCCCCTTGCTCTAACAACTGTTGTGCCCAGTAGATATGCATTTGACATTGTCACTGGATGTGTTTCTAATAAACTGTAACTCTGTCGAGTTAGGAATATAAAAAGTTACTATCTTCTAGAAACATTCAGGACATGCATGATGCCTTTCCAGCCAGTACATCCCCAAGATGAGATCAAAATCATTCATTTCGTTAAGTAGTAGGGAAACATGTAGCTGATGTCCTGCTATTAGTACTACACAATTATCCAGGATTTCTCAGATTATAAATACTTGTCCTCCTGGTCCCTTGATCATATATGATTGTTGTACTTCTACTGGTATCTTACCCAAAGTGGGTACTAACCGTCGAGCAATAAATGAATGTGGAGTACCAGAATTAAACAAGGTATGTACTGAAAAGAGAGGAATAATAACGGTAACGGGTACGATCATGCCTAAATTGTAGGCTTGTTCTTCAGTGATTGCATTAAGCTGACCATTAGAAATAGGAAAAATAAAATTTGTAACACTTTGTGGTAGTTGTTGTATAGGAGATAATCCTTGTGAGCCACGACCTCTACCTTGTCTTCCTCCGCATGTTGCTCCATTGCTCGTGGTGGATGCTATACTGTTAACTGGGTATGGTTTAAGCCCTGGATCTCTTAACTTTGGACAATATTTCTTTATGTGGCCTTCTTGATGACAGTAATAAAACACACGTGTTCCTGTCTGAGCTGAAGGCCCAACACATAGGCCCTATCTCCTACTGTTTAGTCACGGGGATATAATACAGGTCTAGAGAAACCCCCTCTTTCTGATAATTTCGAAGACAATGTCTATTGTGAATTTATATTGGAACCAGTTGGATGATAGCGACGGTCTCTGTAGTTATAATTTGCCTTGCGTTTGGATGGTCGATCGGTAAAGTGGAAGATTCTTCTTTGGCGATTTTCATCCCTCTACATCTCAATATAAGAGGCGATGTCCATCGCTTCATCTATAGTGGTGGCTCGAAAATCCACAAGCTTCTCTTTAAGATCTCCCTGAAGTCCGCTAATAAATTTGGTAAGACACTCCTGTGGTGAAGCTTCTAGAGCTAGGGAGTAATGTAGTAGCTCAATAAAGTGGATATGACAATCTTACACGGTCTTAGAACCCTAGGTCAAAGAAGCCAATTATCTCCTCTTCAATTCTTTCCAATGGGAGGGACATAATTGAGCTTGGAACCTTTCTTCAAAGATATCCCATGGAATGGGATCTACTAATTTCTTGGAAATTGCTCTCGACCATCGTCTTGCATAGTCTGCTAGGTGAAAAACGACAATATGGGAGTTGCTTAATGATGGCCAGACAAATCAGGCTCACTATCGCTGAGGCGACTACTCGCATCCTCTTGTTATTCAATAATTAACCCACACAAATAATTAAGTAATTAAGAGCGAGCATTAGAATTTATTATACCCTCCTAAGAATGTATAATGGCAAGCAAGTAGGGGTCGAACACATGAAGCAAGGGAATAGAGTAGGAAAGATGTGAAATCAAAGCTTAAATTATCACTCAACTACTTAACCAAATTGCAATTTTTATGGGTTTTTGATTTTTGATTTTTTTTGTTTTTGTTTTTTGTGTTTTGAATTTTAATTTTCTGTAATTATATATATTTATATTTTTTATATTTTATATTTGCTTTCTCTTTTAATATATATAAAGCTATATATAAGATATATATACAATATAGGCTAGGGTTCATATAAAAATTGACAAAAATAAGCAAAATATAGAAAATAAAATATTTTTGGATTTTAATTATTTTTTTTACTATTTTTGTGATTTTTAGGAATTTTTGCTAGTTTTATATATTTTTGAAGTAAAAAACCCCAAATCAGGGTTAGATTAAATTATCGAAATCAAAATGGAGAAGAAAAATAGCAAAAAGAATCGATTTTTTTCCAAATTAATTTAAAAATAAAGATAATAATATGAAAATTTAGAAATAGAAAACACAATGTTTGAACTTTTTGGGGATTTTGTATATTTTTATTAGGGTTTTTAGGGTTTTTCAATTTTTAGGAGTTTTCTTTTATATTTTTTAATGATTGTTGGTATGAGGGTTAAAAGCATTAAATGAACAAAATAGATTTTTTGTGGAATTTTTGGAAATGTTTTTATATTTTTTATTGGGGTTTTTATTGTAAATAGGAACAAAATGGACACTTTTTGAATTCTTTAAAATATTAAAAGATCCTAAAATTGCAAATTAAAAATATGGCATGAAACTAGATGCAATCAGGAGCAAACACCTAGTTTTTGAGATTTTTTAGAGTTATGTAGCTATATTAAATAAATACATGACATAAAGAGAAACTACATTACTAGCAAGGGCATTAATGCAAATAAAATAAAGTCCATGGCCCCTCTTGCAATTTCACCAGAAATATATACTAGAATCGAAATTTAGAAGACTAAATATAAATACAATAAGTAGCATAGTCCTCCATACAAAATTGCCAGCACCTCACGCACACAAGCACGCGAGGTGACGTGGCTTGGACCGTTATGCAATTACAAAAAAATATTGAGGGCCTAGTTGCAATTATTACAAAACTATTTGAATGTCCAAGGAAAGTTTAATGGCTAAAATTAAATTACAAAAAAGTCTGGGGTCAGAATTGCGAAATACCCACAGCAGGCGGATCCAACGGCATTGACACCTTCACTTGCCACGTGTCGGGACAGGAAGAGGCGATGACGCTTCGACACGGAGGGACCTGATTAGATTTGCCCGAGGGAGATCCACGACCAGGAAGCTCGACATCCGATGGTCCACGTACGACACCGAGGAGCATTCTTGATCGGACGACGAAGGGGTGACGAGGAAGAACATGGAATCAACACCGGCTCGGTGAGCTTCCTCCATCTAAATCTCACCCCTCCGACGCACGGTGCTGCTCTAAAAAGCTCCAATGACTCTTGGGAGGGTGCTCTCAGTGCTGGACTGCTCAAAAGATACCGGAGGAGGTCGGAGTGTTCGCGCAAGGCCAACGGAGCAGTGGAACTCCAGGTAGCTCCCACTTCAGCAAACATCGACCCTTCTGGGTCGAAAGCGCCTCGACCCTGTAGGGTCAGCTTAAACACAAAAAGACGAAGGGACTAGGGGCTTTAGACAGATGGAATGGTTGAAGATGCATCACGACGGGGACCTCCAGCGGGCGGTGGAGTGAGAAGGTCAGATTTAAGGATCTGTGTGAGATCTAGATGAGTGTAGGTGCCTGTGGCGATCAACAGATGAAGGGGGAGATGGGGGAGGCGTTTAGCGAAGCGGTCGTGGTGCGGAGTGGTCAGAAATAGGCGGTGGAGCTTAGCTCTGTCGTGGATGATTTGGTTGGGAAACAGGAAATATGAATAGAAATTGAAAGATACGGCAAGTGCCTCTACGCTACTGTTGCTGCTACGAGTATAACAAGCGAAGAAAATAGAGCTCACCATGCCTGGACACACTGGGTGCAGAACTCACGGCAGAGGTGGTAGAGAAGCTTGGATCCACTCGATTCAACACCTTAACGTACTCCTGAAGGGCGGAGTCGATTCCTGCTGTCACCAAGAAGATCCTCGGGTGCTCAAATTAGGGTTGGAAGTGGAAGAGTGATAAAAAAATTGAGGTTTGAAGGAGGTGAGGTTTTATACAGAGAATGGGGTAGGGTTGAAGATTGAGGGGGATCCAGCAGATCAATGATCCTCAGTCCGAGGAAAGCTAAGGGCGTGCATCTACGATGATCGAGGGACAAAAGTCATGAAGAAACCAACTCATTTTGATGTTTGCATCGATCTAAGGAAAAAGGTGAACATGGGTCAAAACCACGTTCTGACAGAGATCATACCTGGGGAAAAGAGTTGACTGGGGTTTGACTCCCCCTGGTTGGTCCACGTGGACCAACCAGAAAAAGGCTGTTCAAAAAGATTTGTAAATTAGTTAATAAATAATAAATGATTTTATTATTTTAAGGTTATAAAATAAAAATGTTTATTATTTTATGAATTATTTTATTATGTTTTTCATTTGTTTTTTAAAGGTAATATAGTTACAAGTTACTTTTTAAGGGTTATATATAGGTATATTTATCTATGTATTTATGTATTTTATTTTTATTTTGTATATTAAATTTTATTATTTTGGTTTATTATTTTATAAATTCATAACTTATTTTTATATACACAAATATATTTTTATTATAATTTTTTGATATAATGTATATACTTAATTAAATAGATGTATTACTTATATAAGTACGAGTACAAGTGTTTTACCTATGTATTTTATATACATATTTTATTTTGGTGTTTTCTTTTGTATTTTATTCCTGTTTTAATATGTACATATATTATACATAATATTTAAAAAATTATAAAAATAAAAATTAAAAAAATAATAAATAATAAATAAAATGAATATTTTAATCGGGTAAACTATACAATAGGGATCTAAAACCTAACTTTCACACCTTAGCTTCAAAAAATATGAAACCACCCGCATTAAATAGCTTTTTAGAATTATATATAATTAAATTGAATTTGATATATTTTGAGTTTTTATTTGAGAGATATGGGGCTGGGAAGTTGGGGTTTTGGAATTTTATTCAGACCATAGCTTTTATTCTGCATATTATTTTTGTGCAAGCTCAATTTTTTATTTTTCTATATTTTATTATCTACAATTTTCACTTTCAAAGTTTCTTTATTTGAGGTATAAAAAGTGGAAAATAAAATATGTCCCAAAATGAATAAAGATTGAATAAATAAAAAGGGATTTTTATTGTATTTTTGGCCCTTATCTCCCCCTACTTTTTTCCCTGTCGACCTAGTCATCGAGATGCCTAGGTCTTGGGGTTTAGGGTCATAAAATATCTTCAATATTTTAATCGTTTTCTTTTCTTTTCTTTATTCTAAAGTTTTAGCATTAAAAGCTGTATTTTTTACAGTATTTACACAATGATGCATGAACGCTAAAATACATGAGTTAAGGTTATTTACAAGCATTTATTAGGGTTTTAAGGCCAAAATGATAGAATAAAGGTTATGAAATGGAGATTCATCACCCCCTATACTTGCCTTTGCTAGTCCCTAGCAAACACTTATGCAATAAATGCAGAAAAAGAAAAAACAAAGAAAAAAAAGGAAAGAAAATGGATTAAATTTAATGATCAAACTTGTCTTCACAAAATCAAAGTTTGGTGCTTAAGTCGAACCTTTGGAATTTTAGTGCGGGCAGAACCTTAATGGGAATTAGAATTGAAATCCAACAACCTTCGTGAATCCCAAAACTTCGCTCAAGCCTCCTCAATAGCCAGGTCAGAATACTTCAACTCATATGCAAACCCTTATGATTATGAATCTGACTTGTATAGTGTATGTGAAAGTGGCTCTCCCCAACTGAAATGGCAAAGAGACTGCCTTCTCTAGCACGACAACCCGATGATTCCCCAATCCAGCAACTCCTTCCTCGAGGAGTGAGGTATACCCTTCTAAGTTCAAGTGACAACCAGCTCAAGAGGAGGGGTGACGAGAAGAATGGACAGTAGCCTATGTAGCTACCTATCCTAGGATGCAAAACCACTGTAGTCTAGTCATCCAGCTGCAGGATCACATGTTTTGACTTTGAAGCTCAACCTTTCTTATTGACTATACAAATATATACACTCTGACAAACATTTTATTTTCAATCAGGCCTATCCACTTTTTTTTGAGTTTTTTTTGAAATACTATGTACAACAACATTTACATAAGGAGATTTTCCTCTTGAGCCAGTAGACTATCCCTCTTTTGAAGCATTATTACAACCCACACTCTCCTGTCTTTAGACATCAATGCCATTGGACAGGTTGGGGTGCACTTCCCTCCCTAGACGAGGACAAATATTTCCACTTGTGTACGTCTCATACCGGAAAATCCAATCCCCTTATGACTCCAACTGAGTTGAGCCAAGTGAAAGGTGCATATGTCCAAGTTAGGTCATTATCAACAAGAGTCGTGCATGTGCTCCGAAATACTCTGCTTAGGCAGACAAGAATCCATTGAACCAAGTCTCACAATCCTCGAAGAATTAAGTCAATTAGACCTGAAGTACCTCAATTCCAACTCCTATAAGGTTCCTGTTATTAGGTAGATTTAATATCCAACCAAGCTCCAATCTTTGATTTTTACTTAGACTTGTTTAATTATCAAACTCAATATAAAAAATGCGAATGCTATGCACATGCTATACAAGAAATATTTTTGTGATGCAATTTTCAAAGATTTTGAACTTTTTATGGATTTTAAAAAAGATGATGCATATGCATTTTTTGTATTTTTCAAAAAGATTTTGCAAATGTTTTTAACATTTTTGAAAACCCAAGATTTTGGAGAAAAAATAGATACAAATATATACACAAAGGTGCATCTTATATTTACAAGAGTTGGATTTTTAAGAATTTCACAGGGAAAAATGGTTGATGAATCTCAGATTCATCACTCTAAAAATGATGAATGAAGCTCAAATCCCTAAAATTCATTGGAATTTCTTCATTTATTCTACATAATTAGCATTCATGCATGTTTTGAAATAATTGCATTTTATCACTCATAATTGCACAAAATAAGAAGCCAAAAAACACAACCCATTTGACCTGTAAAATAGCCCAACTTCCCTTATTTTTAACTAATTCACGCTAACTCCAATTGACCCAAAACCACATCCATTGTGTACAAATCATTGACAAGAATAAATGAAAAATACAAAAAAATTACTAACCTAAATAAGTGGACAAAAACCCAAACCCTAGTTCTAGGATTTCCAGACTAAAATCTAAATATCTTCCTCATCCAGTGTCTGATTTGATCCTACTCACTTTTGAACTAATGTACATTCAATTACCTTCAAAACAAGACCAAGTTCAAGTGAATCAGAGCTCATATGTGAAAGCTGGGTTTTGGGCCTCTTTTGTACATTTTGTATTTTAGCGTTTTTGACCTATTATTTTATGTATATAATTGACCCATTTTATTTTATTTCCTTTTCATTTGTCTTTTTTGATAAAAGTTTTATTAAAATTCACAAAAATCCAAATCCAAACTGAACTTGAAATCAAAGAAACTAACTGAGTCTGAGTCCTCACTAACAGTCTGTACAAAAATTATCTCTTTCGTATTTTTTATTTCTTCTTTTTTCTTAATTATTAAAAATCCAAAAAAATTAGATTAATGTGTAAATATTTATCTTTGATTTTTATCATTTTTTTGGTTTTTTATCTGGTTTAAAATGACAAAAAAATTTATAAAACCTAAAAATCAAGGTGTTCAATGTACATGGGATACCCCAAAATATCACTTTATGCAAATGATCGATTTTGATTTTGTCCTGTTCATGAAAGTTGTAGATCTCATTGAGACGAGCAACTTTCATGAAAAAATTTATGGATCCGAGGTTATTTGCTCTTTCTTTTCAATTTTTCTTTGTATTTATTTTTTATCTTTTCTAAGGTTGACACGTGGCAGCTCCTGGAACCACCACGTGTCACCCATTTTTGGGCTTTTTACTAATTCATTTTTATAAAAAAAATATAAAAAATATAAAAAATAAAAACTCTGACACGTGGCACAATCAGGACCGTCTGATCTCGGCCGATCAGACGACCCTCTTCTCTTCCCCTTCCTGCCACGTGGAGGTATTAGGGCCATCCGATCTCGGCCGATCGGACAACACCTGTACGCCGTCTTCTTCCTCCCCCTTTCCCAATAGGGCAGCGCCGCCCCGCGATCTCCGCCGCCCCCTCGCGACCCTCGATGCCGCTCGTCTAAGATACACATACCACCACCTTCCTAATCAGCCGTGCTCCTCGCTTCCATTTCTGGTCGTGCCACCCATCGCGTAACTCGCCCGCCGCATATCTCTCCTCGAATCCGCCCCGATCATCTTCTAGCCTCATCATCTAATCAGGCCCCAATCTCACGTGAACCCTTTCCTTTTTCAAATTCGTAACCTCCGATCTCCTCCCCTATTTAATCCCGCGCCGCTCCTCGTTCATCCATCCGCCAATTGCACATCGAAGGGGAGAACTCCGGTGGTGACAGCCCGGACTTCTTCTTCTCGCGACGAGATCCGAGGCCTAGTGACTCGTTGCAGCGCGTAACCATCCCTCGCATCTGCTGCAGCTCCGATTCCCTGCCGTAGAGCATACGACTTCATCAACTCCACCGCCTTCATCATCGACTTCGCCTCCTACCAGAAGCATCGCCACCCGCTTCAACCAAAGCCCTCATCGTTCGCCAAGGCTTCACCGCATCTCATCCTCCTCTTCATCGCCACCTAGAGGAGAGGAACTTCCTCCAGGAAATCACCACTACTATTCCACCTTCATACGCTTACCTGAGCCATCATCTTCGATCGTCACCGGCCCACCGGGGAGTGCCTCTCTCCCCTGGGCAGTCGTTCTCCGCCACGCTACCACCAGAGCCACTGCCGGAAGACCCTGCTGCTCCGCTCACGTTCGCCTTCTCCACCACACCATCACAAGCCGATGACTGGGATCACTGCCCGAGGCCCCCGCCACGTGCGTCGCACGTGGGCTGGGGGAATGTCATAGGAAACCTCCGCACGTGACCCCACGTGCGTGGGGTGGAAAAAATTACAACCCCCAGAGAATCGCACCGTAGCCCAGGGGTCACGTGCATAACACTGACCCTCAGGAAATTTTACAGCATAGCTCCTTGAGGGACTGGTAATCACATTTAGCTCCTTCCACTGTTTTTTTTTAATTTAAATATTATAATATTGCATTGATACCCCTGTGTTCCCCCTCCACTTTAAACTGCTTTATTACATCATTTTATTTTTATAAAAATAACACTTCGTTCCTCAACTAATTCTCTACACTATGGCATATGCTTGACATTTTTGTGGGCTGTGGTGAATTAAAAATAATTGTTCTTGCAAAAATTTACATATTTTCCCACTCTATGCTTGGAAATTCATATTAAATTAACCATTGCTCGAAAAATTTCCAAAAATTCAGGATAAGAGAATTAATTTTGTTTAACATTGTGCCTAAAAAGAATTGCATCTGCATTCATAATTTGCCCTATAAAAATCATTTTGCCTATTTCAATCTTTAATTTTTAATAGGTATTAAATCTCATATTTTTGAGGTTTAGGACTTTTCTGAGATCGATCACCTAGTGATAGATCATGGATAATTTTATCCCTTGAAAATAAATAGATTAATATTTATTATAGTTAAATATTAAAATTTGCAGCGTTTGCATTCATAAATTCATAAAATATTTATCTTGCATCCAAAAATTTCAAAAAACATAAGGTGCATTCATTTCATCATAATTGTCATCTTGGCCAAGTTTCATTTTTTTGGACATCGTTTGATTGATATTTACTTTTAAGTCCTTAAAATGGGCCACATTTGCATTTCGCATCCCAAAATTGCATTAAAATTACAAAAAAACACCGTATCGAAAACCGTTCACGAATTTTGATATACAAATTTCTAGGTTGTTCCTTTGCCTCCTTGAGTTCGACCTTGGGACTTGCCCAAGTAAAACAACCATAAAACCGCATTGATTAAAATTGACTAAATTTCCTGTGGTTATTTCTTGACCGATTCCGATTGCCCGACAATGACAAATTCAACATAAATTTAAACGCTCGATGATCACACAAATTAACCGAGGCAAATCTCGATCTCGTCAAATGGAGCCATTGCCAGGGAGGCAAACATCTTAGTTTTTTTTGTCTAAAAAAATTATTTGGTTTTACACATTCGGGATTCTAACCCCCGGATATTCACTGTAAAAATTCCATTTTTTCATGTATTTATTTTTATTGTATTTTTCCACATTTATTTTCTATCTTTATTTTTTTTTATAAATTTTTGAGTCATTCTATTACATTCTCTCTCTTAATTTTAATGAGGTACCTGACGCACGTGGAGCAGTTTTTCACAAAAACCGACGCATCTTCACCGACCCCCGAAAAACCACAATTAAATTATGATCGAGTCGAGTCATGAGAAAGCGTAGAGTCTAGGATTTATTTTTTTTGCAATTTTAATTTCTGTAAATAATTGCTCTTTTATAGCGGTGTTCGTTTGGACTCTCGCGTATGTAACATGAACTTGAACTTTTTTCTGTGGTGGGTCGTGGCCTGTTTCACTCTCCGGTGATGATGGGGCCCGACTTGAGTGGCTCGTAGGTTAGACCTGCACATAGGGCTATTAGAGCTTTAAATTTTATTGTTTGTGCTCGTAGAATCTAGGACCGCACTGCACTTCAATCGAGACACATATTAAATCGTTTAACTTAGTCAAAAAATTAACTCATTTCTTCCCGGAGTAGGTGCGGTTTTCATTGGCTTGCATTCCTCTAGACTAATTTTTCAATTCTTGTATTGCATCATACATGGAGATTGCGAGGAATCACTGTAAGTCTTCCAACTGAGCATACATCATCGTTTTTCTCATGCATCGTCTTTTCCCAATTTTCTCCTCCCTCCTATTTTATCACATTATTTTAAAGGAATTTGGGACCGTACAATAGACGTGTATTTGTTCTCACTTAATTTTTTAGTGATCGCCTAATTAAAATTGGGACTGCTAAATATAGCCAACTTTAATTAACCCATAAAATCGAGAAATTTTGCGGGAGAGCAACCCTGACCTTTGATGTATTTATTTGTCTGAGTGAGCGAGAGACAACACTTAAGGTTAGAGCCCAAATCCAGATTTTTATATTGACTATTGATTCTGAAAACGATTAGCTACTTCTCAGTGAGGATCTACGGGTAGTCGGTAAATGGTCCAGATTTCCTTAGCAGAGTGGGTGGTTTAAAGGACATTGTGTATGGCTCCGTCCTTAAGTAACACGGGTAGTCATTTTACGGTCCGTACTTACATCCATACTGGCTGAAAGGGATGCAACTAGTCATAAGAATTCAGGCCAATCTTTAAGAAAATTTTCAGCACCTAACAACTCGCTAAATTTTTTCCAAGATTGAATCTATCACCAACTAAAATTGAAAAGATAATTTGCCTAACTCTTGCGGCTTCATTGTGTGAGTTGGTGAACCTGCGGTTTGATTTGTGTTTGCATTGGTGTGCGTGAACCGATTTTAAAGATCAAAAGCCGCAAATTTGTGCCATCAATCTCCTTGATAAAAATTTCTTTTGAATACCCTGTGCACTTGCACCGAGATCAACCATGTCGATTCATCATCAACCTCCTTTGAAAAATACAGAACAATGGTTCGAGTACCCATCTGACCTATATTATGAAAATGAATTTATCTCGATCAGGTCCAAATCATTTAAAACATCTTTCCAGAATCCTTCAACATTTGCGGGAGACTTTCACTCTCGGATGAATCCGACCCCCTTGATAAATTCCAAGCCACTCTACTCGAATAATTCAATCAAAGTCACCACAACCTCCTATTTTTCACCTCAACCATCTGAGCAACTGCCATCCTAGACTGAACCATCTTATTCCCGGTTTCTCACTGAAACATTTCAAGATGAAATCACTTCTGAGACTCATGACTGGCCTAGAGACCAAACCCGATCACACCAGATGGAGAGGCTCGCACCTAAGGATCATCAGCGTTGGATTAATCGTGACAATCAAATCCCTATTGACCAACCTGAGTACCACTCCTTTGATCAACCTATACATATAGAGGACAAAACAGATGATATCGATACATATGGACCCTGTATGACTCCATTGTTCGGGGATTCAATCAATCATGACCATGGAAGTAGACTCTACTCGAACCGGCATTGCATGCCTGAGTCACAACATGCTGAGTATGAGACCTACAGATTTCCACAAAATCCTTCCACTGAGCAGACTCCTTCCATAATTTTTGAGGAGAAATTTTCAGAAAATGACAATCATATATTGGATATTCCAAGAGAATCTCCTCTCCGATCATACAGGAAAATGGAAGATGAAACTACCGAATCTCAAATTCAAAAACAAGAACATAACCGACTGCTCCCATGATTGATCATGAAAAGATTTTAGAAAATGATATTTCGAGGATATATAAGAGATTTGACTTAATGGAGGATAAATTTAGAAAGTTTGCCGACCGATTAATTTCACTCTCTGGTCGCTCGAATACAAAAATGGATGAGGAAAAGATTAGATATTATGTTGAAAATTCTATGGATATTCAGAAACCCCCAGACTACGATTACCCTCGGGACTACTCTGACGGCGACACTTCTGCATATTACTCCTCTAGGGATGACTATTACTTTGACTCTTACTCGGAATATCAAATTCCCTTCTCATCTACAGAAAACACCACATCCACACATCACACAAAAAATACCAAAAAAATTGAAATATTAAAAAACACTAAAAAAATTAAAAATCCAGAAAAATACAGAAAAATTGAAATTAAAGAAGATCTGAAGAATTTGGATCCTTCTTTACGGGAAGCACATGAGAAAAGATTGATTTTTGAGCTTTCCTTTGTACAGGCCACTGAACACTTCCCCGACCTTAAAGGATTTGTAATGAACAAATTAATGATGAAAAAGTCGGATAGGAAAAGAACAAAGACTGAAAGACATATTTTGTCAATGGCCACCTCCTTGGTGTTGAGGAGAAAAACTAAGAGCCGCATAGTGAAGTGATTGCTCAGATTTGACTATGTAATCAAAGATACATTATTTACCCATGCTCGAATTGATGATGACTTTCACCAATTAATATCATCCCAACCTTTGTATTTAACGAGCTCAAACTCAGATCTATCAGGAAGATAGGAGAGATCGTTCATTTGGTTGATTGATCGATAAAGCAATCGAGAGGAACCATTTCGGTCATCGTTACATTCCAAGGTGCTCCGCTCAAAGTAGACTTCATGATCATTGATAATGAGCATCAAGGAGAATTCACCCAATCTCCAATCATTCTCGGAAAGCCATTTTTGGCATTTGCTAAGGCAATTATTGAGTGTGAGACTCGAGAAATCAATTTTACAGCATTGGAAGCAGTTCGATCTCACCCAGTCTTTGAGGAACCACGATTTTCTGAGGCAACCCACGAAACCCTCGACAGACGAAACCATCAAGCGGTAGAAGAGCCCTACCCTGCTTCTACACCTGAGATAACAACTGTTGAAGAGACTATTGTTTTAGAGACTCTTCCCCCTGTTCCATTTCTCGCTTCTCTCACCATGGGAAATGACCCTGATTATGATCCTGAGACTTATGCATGGGCACATCCTGAGTCGACCGAAATATTCTCTGACCACCTTAATCAAATCAACCCGACACAAGAATGCACCAACATCAAGTCAATTGAGAATGAACATGTAGAGACTTTCCCTACTATTTCATTTCCCGCTGCTATGGAAAAGTGTTTCTTATATGATCCTGAGACATATGCATGGGCTCACCCTGAGTCAACCTTCTCTGACTACCTTGACCAAATCAATCAAACTTTGGAGTGCACCAATATTAAGAAAACTAAGAACAAATACGCGAGACGAACACCGACCAAGGAGAAAAATTTCAATGGTTATTCATCTGGAGACTTGAGTGTCAACACCTCACTCCGAGGACCAACATCTTCACGAAACAAAATGACTGCTCCTTCATCTAAAAAGAAAGTCGCCTTTGACCTTCCGGAAGAGGAATCGTCTGATGATCCCTCATCAAGTCTGTAAAAGGTAATCTACATGAGTGAGGTCCGTTCGACAATTCTAAAACCCTATCTTCGCAAGGATCCAAACTTCGATTCCCGTTGGACGACTTCTGTTCCGCATTATTATTCATCCAAAGCCGATTCTCCTGGTCTCATTAAATATACTGGAATAATTTCTTATGAGCTGACTGAAACTGGTGCTTCAGAGTATTCATCATCCGAGGATGAATCGCTTGATCCCAAGAAGGAACGAATTCTGAGAAAACAGCTGAAGCAAATAAAAAACAAGAATATCTGGAGTACCTACACTTTCAAATACTATTCCTCTGAGGATAACTCCGATGATGGTTATCTTTCATCTGACACATATGCTTCATCTAATCTCCAGTATGATTTCTCTGAGGATAACACTGATAATGGTTGGGAATCATATACTTCATCTCCTTCTTATCATTACGATCTCTCACCACATGCTCACAAAAAGATCAATCAAAAACCCCCTTAATCATCAGCTACTAGGGATGAGCATGGGCCGGGCTGGGCCGGTCTTTGAAGGGCCCAGGCCCAAGCCCGTATAAAAATTTCGGGCCTTGGGCCGGGCTTAGGCCTGCATAATTTTTTTTGTTCGGCCCAAGCCCAGGCCCGACCCAATTCACTTGGGCCAGGCTTGGGCCGGGCCGGCCCATCTCTACCAATTAGATATTATTAAGTGTGAGTCTTTTGTTTCAAGTTAATCTCAACTCAAGTTACACATGCCACAATTGTTTAAATCATGTACCATAATACTTGTGAAACAACTAAGATTCAATTCTACCAAATCCGAAGATTTCTCATTTTACACACATACATTCAATGCTAGATACCATGAATGCCTCTCATGTATAGAAATTGAAGGAGTGAATCAAACTTACCAAGTTAACAACAACAGGTGCACCCGTCCCTATATGTTAAAATGGGCATAAGGCTCATATTGGGTAAAGGTACACTAATAGAAAATGTTCTAATTGAAAAAAATAAATACAAACAAAGTCAAGAATAACCAACAAAATCTAAACCAGAGACTGATTAAGGAAAATTAATTCTTAATTGAAATACAATGATCATTAACTCATATCACACGCCTGACTTTCTTGATTTATAAACAATGTATGAACGACATGATACAAGAAGAGAGTGTCATGAAATAGGTAGGAGTTTTCATACATGTAGGATGTAGAAAAGGGTCGGGCCCTCTTCGGGCCGGGCCCTTGGGCCGGGTCGGGCTGGGCCGAGCCAAGCCCGAGCCCGGCCCAATAAAATTTTGGGCCTAAATATTGGGACCAAGCCCGACCCGATATTCATTTGGGTCTGGGTCGGGCCGGGCTTTTTGGGATGGGCTTCGGGCTGGGCCGGGCCGGCCCAGCCCAATGCTCATCCCTATCGGCTACCCACCCTCCCTACTGACCCCATTGGTCTCCTTATACATCTTCTTCCTCTACTTAGGCCAAGGCCTAAGTATAGGGGGGGGGGACCGATGCCATATGTACATACCATTCTCCCCATCTCACGATCGCCTCATTTCCACCCTTCTTCCGTACTTAGGCTGACCAGATCCTAAGTATAGGGGGAACCAATGCCCATATGTATATACTCTCCTCATTCATATATCCCGATCATCTCATTTCTGCTCTTCTTCTATATTTGGACTGTTCATAGCCTAAGTATAGGGGGCCGGATCGATCTATCTTTTTCTTTTATTTTTCACTCTCTTACGCTTAGCCTGAGCTATGTCTTCTCTACACTTCTTATGCTCTGAGGACACAACACTTGCTAAGTATAGGGTGTGCGTATATATACTGTGTATATATTTTACCCATATCTCGTACTTTCGCGCAAGTCTATATGTATTTACGAGGTGGGTAACTAACTTGAAAAAAATACAAAAAACAAAAAAACCCAAAAAAGTTTTGCTACTAACATTGTCTGTGCCCAACCAATTTTTTTGAAAAAAGACTTCTTATTTATTTTTGCATAAAAAATCTCAAAAAAAATCCTTGCATAAAAAATTTTTGCATTTCACACACACGCACTTCATCTAGCATTACATTCATTGCATTTGTGAAATGCCCTTGGGTTCTGAACCGGGTCATGAGCAGGAACTGAGAGTGGTCTGGACTTGACCTTAATCCACCTAATTTTCAGAGGAACTTCAACGAGAAATAGGATTTTAGAAACTTCAGGTCTTTGACTTAATTCTTTGAGTTCCACATGACAATGTGCAACATTTGACTCTTAGTGTCTAACCTGATCTCTTCATTCTGAGTATGAATCTGGAATAGGGAATTAATTTGTACTCTCGCACTATGCACTTAGCTCAACTCAGACGGGGTGTTGGAAGACTTCATGGGTTTCTTTTCTGGCAGTGTGAACATCTAAAGACCGGAGTACGGGTTGAAATAAAGCTTCCGAAAAGGGATGGATGGTTGGACACAATTTTTTCTAAGATCCCAAAACATGTACGGAAAAAAAGATTCTATCCATAGGGGTACAACAAGATCCATGCACAAAAATCCAAATACAAAGAAGCCACTACCAAATAAACATTCGACCAAAAAGGTGTCCAAGCTTCAAAGAAAACCTGCAAATCTTGGTGGAGACTTGGCTAAACTGGCCGGCTTCACAAGGAGAGATGACTACACTGGCCACCCTCCAGTTCTTTTCTCCTTCTTCTAATTTCTCCCTCTATTCGATTGTGAACATAACATGACATACCTTAGAAGGAAACACTTGACTCCTCGAGGATGAGTTATTCGAGAGGAGGTTTGCATGGTAGTCCAGCATTCTGGATGGGAAGAGCTAACACCTTTCATATACATGAGTCGATTGTTCAATGTTCATGGGATATGCTTTGGTAGGAGGATCGACCTAAGATGACTTCTGAGCCGAAACTGTGACAATGATGTGTAGAATTGAAGGCTGTTGATTTTAAAATTCTAAGTCTCACAGAAGTTCCGCCAAACTAATAATCCAAAGGTTAGGTCTAGTTCCATTTTCAACTTCAGCTCATAATCTTGGTATGGAATCCAATTTCATTTCACCTCATTGCATTTCTTTTGATGCTCAGGGACGAGCATGGTTTAAGTATAGGAGGATGATGAATCTCAGATTCATCACTCTAAAAATGATGAAAGCTCAAATCCCTAAAATTCATTGGTATTTCTTCATTTATTCTGCATAATTAGCATTCATGCATGTTTTGATAATAACTGCATTTTATCACTCATAGTTGCACAAAATAAGAAGCCAAAAATCACAGCCCAATTGGCCTGTAAAATAGCCTGACTTCCCTAATTTTTAACTAATTCATGCTAACTCCAATTGACCCAAAACCACCTCCATTGTGTACATCACTAACAAGAATAAATGAAAAATACAAAAAAATCACTAACCTAAATAAGTGGATCAGAAACCCAAACCCTAGTTCTAGCATTTTCAGACTAAAACCTCAATATCTTCCTCATCCAGTGTCCGATTTGATTTACTCACTTTTGATCTAATGTACATTCAATTACCTTCAAAACAAGATCAAGTTCAAGTGAATCGGAGCTCATATGTGAAAGTTGGGTTTTGGGCCTCTTTTGTACATTTTGTATTTTAGCGATTTTGACCTATTATTTTATGTATATAATTGACCCATTTTATTTTATTTATTTTTCATTTGTCTTCGTTGATAAAAGTTTTATTAAAATTCGCAAAAATCCAAATCCAAATTGAGTTTGAAATCAAAGATACTAACTGAGTCGGAGTCCTCACTAACAATCTATACAAAAATTATCTCTTTCGTATTTTATTTTATTTCTTCTTTTTTTCTTAATTATAAAAAATCCAAAAAATTAAATTAATATGTAAATATTTATATTTGATTTATCATATTTTTTCGTATTTTTATCGGGTTTAAAAATGATAAAAAATTATAAAACCCCAAAATCAAGGTGTTCTATGTACATGGGATAACCCAGAAATATCACTTTGTGCAAATGATTAATTTTGATTTTGGTCTTTTCATTAAATTGTAGATCTCATCGAGGCGAGCAACTTTCGTGAAGAAAGTTTTTCGATCTGAGGTCGTTTGCTATTTTTTCTATTTCCTTTGTATTTATTTTTATAATTATATATATATATACACAGATTTTAGTGTGATGTATAGATTCAACTATATCATATCAAAATTCTTATCTCTCCCAACAGTATTCACAGTACTCCTCTTGTCCTCCTCCTCACCACTTCCCACAGGGTTAGCAACAACAAACTCCCCCACACTATCAGCTCTAGAGGCCCCAAGGGGGCGATTCTTCTGAGTTTGCACTGATAAACCCGGCCCTCGCTTGTCTGGAGCAGCTCGTCAAGAATATGGCTGAGGTGACCCAGAAGATTGATGATCTGATGGCTGCCAAATCCATCATACCACCCCAGGTCGAGGCTAACTCTAATAATTTCCGACGCAAGGAACATGTAGCTTGTAGTGATCCGCCCAATTCAGGTAGAAATGATTTGTTTATATCTAACATCATTACTCTCATGAGCGGTAGAATTTTGCGGCCATCGGTTGCTGTGAAGAGAAAGCGCATTGCATCTGACAGGGAGTCGTCAGTCTGGCCAGCATGAGGGCCAAGCAGCATTTTTCGAGGGACACCATCTGCAGAAAATTCACAAGAAAAATGAAGAAAAAATAAAAATACAAAAAGACAACAACAGCTTCGGTGAAGACCATCCAGTATTGGAGACATTTACGCGTGCCCCAAAACCAACTCCTGCCTTGAAGAATCTTACACCTGCAGTTCAACGCCAGCACCAGAAGTTGAGCCTACAATTTTTGGACCACATATTGTAGATGATTCTATTCTTTTTTGCCATCTACCTATACACAATGATATGGACACTATTTTGAATGACACTATTTCAGATTCTGTAAATATTCCCTGTCTAGAAGCAATGAAAAAACACAAAAAATGAAAATTTTGAAAAATGCTTTATCTAATCCTGCCATTGTAGAAATTATCCAGAATTTGGTCTTGAACATGCCATTGATGAAAGCTCTTGAGTACATGCCAGCTGTGAAGAAAGGACTGAAAGATGCATGTACAAATAGGCGTAGGACTCATCCTCACAACTCCAGAAGCAAAGGTAACAAGTCTGAGAAACATATTCTTACAATGGTCATAGTAAATGCCATCAGCAATCTCCCGGACAAGAAGCCAGACAAGGGAGCACCGCTCTTTCGCCGTCAGATGTTCAATCAAGAGTTCGAACACACTTTGCTCAATAGTGGGTCTTCTGTCAATATAATGCCCGCTTGATTGCTCACAGAATTTAGGTTAGGTCCGCTCAAACCTACAAAGATTCTGCAATTCGCGGACAAATCCGTCAAGCAGCTTAGAGGAATGTTGGAGGATGTGATCGCCACGGTTCATGGAATGCAGTTCCCTGCCGATTTTATCGTACTAGATATGGACATCTCCACACCTTTTCTCCTCACCCCAATCATACTTGGATGACCGTTCCTATGAATGGCAATGCTGTAGTGAATTATGGCACTGGAGAGATCACCTTCAGCTTTAGTGACAGAAAAATGAAGATAGAAACCATGTCTGATGCAAGACCTACAGAACGAACTTCTGCAACATGTACGAGGGTGATCAATCATGCTGAATACTGTGACATTTTGGTAGAAATTCAAGACACCGACCTCTTTATGGATGATAATGAGATCCATGAATTCCTCTACCCCGAGGGAGAAATGGAGAACGCAGTCGCATTTCCCCTTGTTGACCATGATGAGATCCTTGTTGATTTGCTTGATGAGGTTCAGATGGAAATGATATGCCTTCAAGACCAAGAGTAGATCATTGGATATTTCTACAATGAAGAAGACATTATCAAAATTTCTATGAATTTTTAAATGAAGGGGTGCAAAGAATGGTTGACACTGAATAGACGAAAGAACTACCGCAAGCTATGATAGCCGAAGTCATTAGTGAAGCAGCTCCCACTCCTCCCGAGTTGAAACAACTACCCTCCAATATAAAGTATGCCTTCTTTGCAGGTGAACCTAATAAGTACCCGATCATTATCATTGCTCATCTGACCGAAGACCAAGAATTTCATTTGATGGAGGTTCCTGAACGTAACCGCAAGGCAGTAGGCTGGAAAACTTCGGATCTCCATGGGATCAATCCGTTATTGTGCTCGCATTGCATTTTCCTTGAAGATGACAACAAACCTCTTGAGAATTCCAGAGAAGGCTCAATCCAAACCAGCAGGAGGTTGTCATGAAAGAAATTCAGAAATGGTGCGATGTGGGATTCATATACCCCATCTCCGACAGCAAATGGGTAATCCCTCTGCATGTAGTGCCAAAGAAATCAGATATTACTATTGTGAAGAATGACAAAGGAGAGGATATCACGACCAGAGTACCCACTTCTTGGTGAGTGTACATGGATTATAGAAGACTCAATCTCACCACCAAGAAGGACCACTTTCTGTTACCCTTCATCTACTAGATTCTTGAGAGATTGACCGTGAAGGAATACTTCTGCCTCTTGGATGGCTACTCTGGGTACAATCAAATTGCTATATCTCCTGAAGACCAAGAAAAGACCATGTTCACGTATCTCTTTGGTACATATGCCTTCAGTCAGATGTCGTTCGGGCTTTGCAATGCTCCAGCCACATTTCAGAGGTGTATGTTGGTAATTTTCCTGACATGGTGGGCAATTTTCTTGAGGTCTTTGTGGATGATTTCTCAATCTACGGGGACTTATTTGATCAATACCTTGATAATTTAGACCGAGTATTACGGAGGTGTTGCGAAGCAAATCTGGTGCTCTCGTGGGAGAAGAGCAACTTTATGGTGATTGTGGGAATTGTGCTGGATCACGTTGTATCGAAACGTGGCATGGAAGTTGACACAGCTAAAATAGATGTGATTTCCAAGCTAGAGCCACCAACAACCATCAAACAGGTTAGGTCATTCTTGGGTCATGCCAGTTTTAACCAACGATTTATCAAAGAATTCAGTAAGTTGGCCCGACGATTGACCGAATTGCTAGGCAAGCAGAATAATTTTATTGTTGATGATTGTGTGCTCCTTGTATTTATTTATTTGAAAGAACTTATCACTCAAGCCCTTATATTACAGCCAACAATTTGTACACAACCTTTCGAGATAATGACTGATGCATCAGACTATGCCATCAGGGTTGTGCTCGGATAGAGGAAAGACAATGTACCATTTGTTATTCACTATGCTAGCTGAACGCTCGATGAAGCCCAAAGAAATTACATGGTTACAGAAAAGGAGCTGCTAGCGGTAGTCTTTGCCTTAGAAAAGTTGAGATCCCACCTCCTCGGATCCAAGGTCATCATTTACATATATCATTTGGCCATCCGGTACTTACAACAGAAGAAGGACGCCAAGGCACGCCTCATCCGACGGATCCTTCTCCTCCAAGAATTTGATCTGGAAATTCGAGATAAATTGGAGCTAAAAATGTGGTGGTCGACTACTTATCTAGACTTCCCGAGGTTGAATCTCCTGAATTAAACTTGCAATCGATCTCAGAAACCTTCCCAGATGAGGCAATTTTGTCAGTCACTTAGCTCCCCTGGTATGCTGACATTATGAATTATCTTGTGTCTAAGAGAACCCCACAAGATTGGCTGAAGCTGAAAGTAGACAATTTTTTTGTCTAAAATCAATTTCTACCAGTGGGAGGATCCATATCTATTTCGCAAGGGGGCAGATTGCATCTGGAGGATGTGTATTCCTCGGGAGGAAGTTTCGAGTGTCCTTGCACTTTATCATGATCAAGAATCTGTAGGGCATCATTCAGGCAGACGAACGATAGCAAAGGTTCTTTAGAGTGGCCTATGGTGGCCTTCCTTATTCAAGGATGCAAAAGACTACGTCAATTGTTGCACTGATTGCCAAAAGATGGGTGGCACCATTGGAATGAGAGACACGATGCCTCTGAAGTTCATTTAAATATCAGACGTCTTCAACGCATGGGACATCGAATTTATGGGCCCATTTCTGAACAGTCAGGGCTATGAATATATTCTGCTTGATGTCGACTATGTGAGTCGTTGGGTGGAGGCTATTCCCGCCTGAACTACTGACAGACGGACTGTCTGTCGATTCCTTAGAGATCACATCAATGCACGGTCCGGGATTCCCAAAATTCTAATATCTGATGGGGTAGTCATTTCATAAACAGAGAAGTGAAGAAGCTAACTCAGGAATTCTGCATTGAACATCATGTTGCTTCACCATACCGCCCACAGTCCAATGGCTTGGTTGAATGTTCAAATAGGGAGATAAAGACTATTCTACAAAAGCTTGCGAGTCCAGATCGCAAGAACTGGTCTCAGCTACTCAATTTCGTTCTCTGGGCATACAGAACCGTGTACAAGTCTCCTTTAGGAATGTCTTCATACCGCCTCGTGTATGGCAAGACATGTCATTTGCCCATTGAACTGATACATAAATATTTATGGGCCATCAACATCTGTAACTTGGATTCTGAGAAAGTCAGAAGAACTGAATTGAGAGATCAAATCGAGCTTCTCCAAGCCCTGGCTTCTCTTCTCAATAACAGATAGTTTTTCAAGGTCCCGCGACCTCTTCTCAATGATGTCGACCTTAGACAAGTGTCTCCCAATGATGTTGAGGTTGGAGCTCTCATCCTTGTCTTCGGCATGGGTAGCCATATTGACAGGCTTGTTGATGGTGGCAGGCATCTTCATATAGGCACATGATGATGATTGAGCGGCCTCTCTTTCGGCCATCTCCTCAAAAATGTTCCACAACATCCTCATCCTTGTTGAAATACGAGCCTCCACAAGTGACATCGATGAGTCTTTGGCTTTCCAGTATCAGCCCACTGAAGAAATGCTGCACGAGATTAGTCTTGGGAATCTTGTGGTGGGGACACTTTTCTTGTAGCTCCATGAACCTCTTCCAAGCTTCCTGTACTATTTCATGGGGTTGCTGACAAAAACTGGAGATGCAGGCATGCATCTGATTCAGTCGCCCGAGAGGGTAATGTGTAGGAAGGCTGATTTCAACTCCTCCCAAGTCGTCACTACTTTTCCCAGATGATCTACCCAATATAGGACTTTGTCTTGAAGACTGAAAGGAAAAGCAGTCATCTTGATCACCCTTAGTGGAATATTGGGGTAATGCGTAGTGGCATAAATGTGACCAAATTTCTTAAGGTGGATATAAGGTTCCTCTAGCGTATTCCCATGAAAGATGGGAAGCAAAGACAAGAACTGTAGTTTCAGCTCAAAATGGTCGTGGATTGGTGGGATCTGGATCCTCTCAATTATGCCTCCCACCCCAGGGTTGTATGTTTCCTTCAGCATTGGCTTTGGCGGCGCCGGCCTTGCCTCAAATCTTTCGAAACAGAGTCCACCCACAGAAAATTCATCTCCCGCACCTCCTTGATTGGGCTCATTCTCCTGTTCTGGTTCCTCCTCCCCTATTCCATCTCTCTCGTCGGCCCTCCTCCTCAAATCATTCTGCATGTCTTGAAATGCAGTTTGGGCCAGGGACTGATTGGTCAACTATTGTTGGATGTCCTGGTTAGAAGCAAGAAACTGACTGTTGACCTCATTTTGTGTGGTATATTTACCATCCCCCTAATCTGTCAGCTCAGCTGGTTGGGGCTACGAACCCTTTCATCTTCATGTAGGAGCCATCTCTAAATCAGTTCGAACGTCTGGCTCGTGATTGGGTTGAGAATCTGCATCACGGAGTAAACCCTGATCAATCTCTTTCTGAACACCAACTGCTAAGATGAATATGGGATTAAGGTCTATCCTAGATTGTTGTGAATGGAGCATAGGATATTGACTGAAATCGATCTCCATCCGCAAGGGGTTGATTTTGGGACAAAAGTATTCCCGGTTTATTTGGAGGGGAAGAGCTAATTCGGGCTGCGAGTCCATCCCGAACAACGGATTTATTGGAGAAAGGTAAGTATTGAAGGAAGAGAGAATTGGGGAGTCCAAGGAGAAGTTCGCGAGATCTGAGCTAACTTCTTGGAGATCATCCCGCCTTCTTGAAGATGTTGGCGACACGGAATCGATGTGGGCATCGGTGGGGTTCCAACTAAACCATTTGTGTGACGACATCTTGAGAGGGTAAAAGGAGATAGATGATGGATGAAGAGTACGGACATAAACACGGAATAAAATGAGTGTAAAATAGTAGAAGGTTCACAATGAGCGAGGGTCAATTAGGAAGGAGAGTAAAATGGCACATCTGCGTGATATTTTTAATCTTGACCTTAATAAAGCTAGTCAAACAAACACAAAGCAATGGGTTCACCAACTCGATCCGTGGAGCTGTGAAGGTTTGATAATTATCTTTGTAATTTTTAGATTTTAATTTCAGACAATTAATCTTTGCACGAGTCCTTAGAGCGCTGCACCTATACGAGAGAGTACTGCCGAAAAAGTATCCCGTACTTGTCCTCCTTCTTTGTAACCTATAGTTTGCACTTTTTAAGGTCCTTGTAACCCTTCTCAGATCCCTACTCAGCCAAAGAAATAGAGAGAGGAAGCCGATAGGCGAAACCAATAGTTCAGATCTTGCTCGCAACAGAATCACCCGTGAGCGTGCGAGAACCTACTCGGATGCAAGAAGATGAGACAGATCCCTGTGAAGGCGTGGCCTATGCTCAATACTTTGGACAGGGTCGATGCTCTACACAATAGAGAACGCCATTGTTGACCAAGCCCTACTCATCTACGTACGATAGAAGCACCAATACTTCAGAAATCCATGCGATACACAAGGCAGCCACATACTGGGTTTTGGGCTCTAATCCTTACGAAGCTACTCTCTCACTGGGAAGGAAACCTTCCTATGCAACCTGAAAACAAATGAGGGTTTTGTTTACACAAGGCAATAAGTCTAATTAATCAATTTTATTTAGGTCAAGTACTTTTAGCAGTCCCTTTTTTATTTTTTTGTGTAATCACTTGCTTTGAGTAAATTCGACACAAGTTCCTAACATTTTTGTCTTTTCGTTGATCCCTATTTGATCCAAAAACAACTTAAGGTAGTCGGGAAAGCAATGCAAGGCAACACTAAGATGGAAATCTCACCTTTGTGCCTAAATGATGAATGCTCAGTTAGAAGACTTATAACGCTTCCCAGCTCTCTCCATGCGGGATGCAAAACATGAATATATAAACCTATACTAAATGCCGATATGCACATGATAATCGTCTTAATCAGGCAATTGCTACACGTGAAGAATCAAATTCTAAGTATTCAGAATGAAACCTAAGTCCAGTCTTTGATGAATCTCGTATTCATCATGCTAAAATTGGTCATTTAGGCTATGTTCCCCATCATTCACTTGTAATTAATCATTAATAGAGCATTATTGGCATTCATACATGTGTTAATAATATTTGCATTTCATCATGCATAAATTGCATTAAAATCCCATGTGTAAATTAGCTCAAAAAGCTGCTAACTTCTCCTATTTTTAGTTAATTCATCATAACTTCGATTAACCCCAAACCACCTCTATTATGTAGATAATACTAACATTATCAAATAAAAAATACAAAAAATTACTAAACCCAATAAGTGTCAAATAATCCCAAAGTCTAATTTCACATCTGACGGACTAAAATGAGCATATCTCCCACATACAGTGTCCGATTTTGGTATACTCACTTTTAAAGTACTCCATTTTCAAATACCTTCAAAACAAGATCAATTTGATAAAATTCGGAGTCCATTTGTGAAAGTTGGGTTTTGGGCCTCTTTTGCGCATTTTGACTTTTTGCTATTTTTGACCTCAGTTTTTATGTCCTTAATTAACCTTTTTTATTTTATTTCTTTTTCATTTGTGTCCTTTGATGAAAGGTTTATTAAGAGACTCAAAAATTCAAATCCAGATTAAAACTGAAATCAAAGAAACTGACTAAGTCCAAGTGTCCGTTGTCAGTCTGTACAAAAATTGTGCGTTTCTTACTTTTATTTTCCTATTTTCATATTTACTAAAAATACAAAAAATGAGATTAGTGTGTAATTAATTTTCTTGTATTTTATCGTATTTTTTCTATAATTTTTACCCTCTCTAAACCACAAAAAAAATACAAAATCCCCAAAATTCTGTTCTTTATACACATGGAGAACCACCAAAAATACCACTTTGCACAGGTGACCTCTTTTGCTCATGGGTCGTTCACGAAAGTTGTAGATCTCGTCAAGACGAACAAATTTTGTGAAGGAAATTTTTCGATTCGAGGCCTCCTTCTAATTCTTTTCTATTTTTCTTTATCATTAAATTTTGAAATTTTTTGGGGCGCCACGTGGCAGCCCCTGGGCGTGCCACGTGGAACCCCACTTTCCCTCCTCTCTCCTGGTGCACGTGCCACGCACGTGCTGCCCTCTCCTCCCGTGTGCACGTACGCGGCACGTGACCCGCCCCTCCCCTTCCTCCATTCATCTTCTCCAACGGCTCCACTCCCCTCTCGTAACCGCCGCCCCTCCGCCTGGCCGTTGCTCCCCTCACCGGCCATTACGACCGCCCACGTAACGCTCCGCGCAACCACCTATAAAGCCCCCTTCCTCCGACCTTGTCGATCATCCTCCAATTCTTCATTGCAGGTCGATGACAACGGCCCTGGACGGCGTGATCCAGAGGGAACCACGACCTCTGTTGCCACCTTGCTCCGGCGAGCGGGCTGAGCTTCTCCGCAACCTCGCCGCGGCTGAAGCGAAGACCAGGAGCGAGCTTCTACTCCTCCAAACCTGGACGAGTCCACCAGGCGTTCATCTCCCTCGACATCGACGCTCCTCCGCAGCTCGCCACTGGCCACAACGCCGCTCCTCGGGCGACGAGCTCGACGCGGGCTGCTCCAACTTCGCACCTTCTCCACCGAACCATCGCCGCCGGGGGTTCCCACCTCCGCGCTCCACCCCTTCACCGCAAGACCGTCGACCCCGCTCCGCCTCAGCCTCAGCCGCGGGGAGGCGTCGTCACCACCTTCCTCATACCTCCGCCGGTCGTGTGTCGACCGGCCGAGGCCTCGCCACCGCCGTGGCCTCACGCTTCGGCCGCACCGCCCTGCTCCCACCGTCACTTCCGCCCTCCATCGTAACCTACAGGCACCGTTGGATCGGGCGGTGGCCCTTGATCCAATGGTGCACGTGCCGCCCCCGAGCCTTGGCCACCCGAGCCTCGCACCTCTCCTCCTGAGCGTCTGGTTCGGGCTCTGAACCTAAGGCCCAGGTCCGAACCTCAGGCTCGGGGCTCTAGAGCCTCAGCCTCGCCTCCAGGCCTCCTAGCGCACGTGCATGGCACGTGCGTCCAAGGAGAAATTGCAGTGAAGCCTCCGCCAGTTTCCGAAATTACATATCTACCCCGCCTGGGTAAATTGCAGTGAAGACCCGTCGACTTTCAGAAATTACAGATAAGCCCCTCCAGGGACCATTTTGAAAGCAGAACTTTATTTTATTTATACTGTAGACCCTAAAACTTCATTTTATCATATCTTTATCATACAGACTCTGATTTTAGCGTATAATATGTCATTTTGAAGCTTGTTTCATGCTCTACAAGTTAGCATAATTTGTGGATAGATTTGAGGCTGTTTATTAATAATTGTTATTCGAGGATCTCATTTGACATGCAAGCTCAATTTTGACATATTGGTGCTTGAGAATTTAGTGATATTATTTTGCAGGAATTCGGATGGGGATTTTAATCTGATTAAACCATTGAAATTACTGTCAATTATTCTCATTAATAAAGTCTTCACTGGAGGTTAATCTGCATTTATTCCTCTAAGATTTTTTAGCCTATTATTTGAGGAATTTAATCAAAGACATTTGGAGGCTGGATATTTTGCTTCAAATCATTCTGAGCTTAAAGTTATTATCCTGAAGAATTGAGTTAGATCCATTTTGATTTGTGATTAATCTTGTGAAAGTATTGATCATATTATTGGAGGAATTAATACGTTTAAAATCACAGATCCTGGGCAACATAGATTCTGTTTATTTTCATCACATCTCCATCATTGCATTGTATATTTTATCAACACAAAAATTAATTGAGCACTTATTAATTATTTGATTTAATTTAAAACCACGCAACTAGAAATCTCCGTTCCCTGTGTTCGACCTTGGTAGACTTGCCAAGTAAAAATACTCTACAACATTCAAAGATTGTGGTTTTTGCTGAACCAAATTCACCTCCTATACTACGATAATTTCACATTATTGTAGAGGCAAATTTTGCGTTCATCAAATGGCGCCATTGCCGGGGAACGGCGAATTTTTAGGGTTTTAAATCATTTTTTATAATTTATTTTTGTGAAATTAATTTTTATGTCATTTTTTTTCTTTTGCATTTTTTTCTTCTTCTTCTGATACTAACCACACTCTCTTTCTTCGCAGATTACTCGGAGATAATCTTGGATATAAATCAAGGACCAGCGAAGAAGACTAATTTTTATTTTAATTTTGTGAGAGAGAGTTAGCATAGATTTAATTTTCCGCATTATTCTTAGGGTCCCTCTCTTTGAACCCTTATAATAATTAAGATTGAACTTTTCTGTGGTGTGTCGGGTCTGTTTCAAACCCCTTCTGTGTGGTTGGGACCCGACTTGAGTGGCGTAGGACTTAGGCACATACAGTTGTTTCTTTATCATTTATTGTGCTCGTAATTATTAGGCCACACTCTCACTAATATACGTACTATAGATCGTTCAACATTAACCAAATTCTGAAATCAATTCTTCCCGATAATAGAACTATCTGTTTATGGCGTTTTTTTTTCATCTGTGCATATCATTTAGTGTAATTTAAATTCCTTGTCTTGCATCCCGCATGAAGAACGTGAGGATTCACTGTAAGTCTTCCTCTTAAGCATGCATCATTGATTTACGTTTGCATCGACTTTTTTCGATTTCCTTCTTCAAGTTTTACAACCTAAGAGTTAAAGGAATTGGGACTATTCGTTAGACATGAATTTCTGTGCTCATATAAACTCCAGTGATAACCTCAACTTAAAACTGGGACTGCTAATCAAGGTGACTGTAAATAAACTGATCTAAAATTAACCTGTGTTTGGTGGAGAGAAACCCACTCATTGTTTGTAAGGACCAGAATGCACACTTAGGATAGAGCCCAAAACCGAAGTGGTTCATTCAGACTACTGATTTTAAAAACAATTAGCTACTTTTCAGTGAGGGTCTCGGGTAGCCGTTTATGGTCCGACTTCTCTTAGCAGAGTAGGTGGTTTAGAGGACATCACGGAAGGCTCCGTCCTCAAGTAACATGGGTAGCCGTTTAAACGGTCCGTACTTACACCTATACTGGCTGAAAATAGGTGCAACTAGTTGTATGAACTCGGGACAGTCTTTGTGAAATATTTCGACACCTAACAGCTCCGCTTAATTTTTAAGAATGTTTTGTCATTAAATTAAAATTGAAAAGATAAGCAGACAAACCCTAACGTGCCTTCACCAGTGTTGAGTGGGTGGATCAATGTGTTTGTTTTGTGTTTGATTTGTGTGCGTAAAATACCTTGCAATCGCAAGCAAATCGTGGTTCGCTAATCATTCCATCCTTCTTGATAAGATATCGGCACAATGGTCTTCTTTCCCGATCTCCACGACCATGTCCTGATATTCTTCTTCTCACACTCCTCAGGGGAGCCTTCTCTTCAAATCAGGTTCCCCTCAGCCATCATTCTCTTCCCGCCCATACATCCCACCCTATGACCACACTTCTTCTTGGATTAGCCCTCTCTCACATTCTGACAATCTTATGGACATGAGAGAGAGACCAGAATCGAGGATGAACAATAGAGTGACCGATATTGATAGTAGAACATGATTTCCGGTCACTAGGACCTCACAACCTCTTGAACCATCCCCTACTCAGGATGACTTTCCTCTTGAGTTCAATCAATTTTCCTTCGACAATCCACTGGAAAATCAAAGTCAAGGAAATATAACTCATGACCAGACCATAATGTTTATGAACAATCAATACTCTACTCGAGGTTACATGCCAGAATCACGACACATGGAGAATGATTATTCAATCACTAGTCATGAGATGTTTGAGGATGAGATTGCTCGGATTAATCATAGAGCAGACACTTTAACTGAGAGAATATATGATCTCATCCAGTTTATGCAAAATTCAGAAGAAGTGAGGCCACCACCTTGCGAACCACTGGATCATCACGATCAGGCACAACCACCACTGACCTCTGACCCCCCGACTAACCATATTACAGAAAATACCAAAAAAACTGAAAAAATTAAAAATTCAAAAAAATGGACAATTATGAAATGGAAGCATTTTGCAAGAGTCTGATCTTAGAGCTTCCATTGATCAAAGCCATAGAATATGTGCCCGATCTTAAGAGATTTGTGAAGAGTCGACTTAACCCCAAAAAGACGGGCAAGAAACGATCTAGGACTGAATATCATGTCATATCTATGGCTAGTTCTTTGGTGATGAATCATAAAATCAAAAGCCGCAAAATCAAGCAGTTGACTCGGATCACATGTGAAATTGAGGATTCAACATTCACTCATGTTCGGTTAGACGACGACTCCACGTTAAACATCCTCCCCAAGTCCGTCTTTGACCAACTCAAACTTGGACAACTCAAAAAGACTAGGGTGATCGTTCAGTTACCCGATCAATCTACCAAAAGACCGCGGGGGATCGTTTCTGTCGTCGTAAATTTCCGAGGTAAAGAACATAAGGTGGACTTTATTGTCCTTGTCATTGAGCACCCCAGAAAGATGTCTGAGTCTCCTATTATTTTAGGAAAGCCGTTCTTAGCCTCCGCTAAGGCGATCGTCGATTGCGAGACTCAGGAAATCAAGTTCCCGAACTCGGACCACAATGAACACAACCCCAATGACACATCCTGCTCTGAGGAAAACCAACTTGAAACCAACAGTTATGATCAGGAGATAAATTTTTCACATTATCAGACATCTCCACATGACACACTGATACAAACCCTAGGAGAGTCACCTAGGGGACTGACTGTTGGACAAACTTTGGATTCTCACCACCCTATCACTGCTCCTGGGAAAATTCAAGATTTTGGAACTTATGAAGAATTGGACCATATTATTGAAGATCACCACGATTATTTGAGTGGTCCAATCTTTGAGTCGGCAGTAATTCATGAGATACTTGAACCATATAAGGAACCGACTCCGAAAACATCCAATGTCACCAAAATTCACGATCATCCGGAAGTGACATCAACATCCCCAGCCATAAACCACAAAATCACCAGGAACAATCTCCCTCGACCGAAGCAGTGCATGACCCTTCAAGAATTGGTCGACTTTTATGGGGATTCATCTGATGAGGAACTCACAAATGCCACATCGATTACTCAAGACAGGGAGATGAAGACTGTCCAACTTCCTCCCAATACTTCCCAAGGAAACAAATCGACCAAGAAAGTCACCTTTGACCTTAGACACCAGGTGATTCCTGAAGAGTCCTCGTCTGGTCCTGATGTGGTTCATCAGATAAGTGCAATAGGTACAACTCTGATCCATGGGCACTTACCTCTGATCGACAAATGTTGGAAATCCTCTGCAGATGACTACTATTCTCCTGAGGATGACTCCGACGATGGCTGGTCTTCTTCATCGGCCCCCTCTTCATCACACTCCACATCTCCATACTATCTCCCTCCACACTCCCACAAGAAGGTCCTTCGCAAACCTCCTCGATCTTGTACATCCACAAATCTACCCGGTTCCCCTTCTGTAATTATCCGATTGTACTTAGGCTGATCTGAGCCTATGTATAGGATGACCGCTACCATTGTTTATACATCACTTCTCTTCTTTTATTTTTGACCCTTCTACACTTCGTACGAGCTATGTCTACATTTCACTTTGTGCCATGAGGACATAGCACAAGCTAAGTATAGGGGGTGTGTTTGTATATATTTTATCTATTTTATCCATAACTCGTACTTTAATCGTTTTTATCTAACATCGGGGATGGCTACAAGTAGTGTGTGTAATACCTGTTTTTCAAACAAAAAAACAAAAAAAACAAAAGAAACACCAAAAAAACTTTTTACATTAAAAAAAATTTCATCACTCATGGTCTTGCATTTCATCAAGCATTTCATGCATTCCTTGGTCGATATATTCCTGACACATTCACCATCACTCAAGGCTTGAGGATTTTTGAGGATACTTGATTTCTGAGATCTTGAGATTCTGAGTTAGCCTGCCTTAGTCATTAGGGTTTTGAACTTAATAATCCACACTTCCCTAGTTTGAAAGATTTGAGCGCTATATTGCTTTGGGCGAATCCACTCCCATGCGCTTCGCAGAGTGAGGAGACCCTCCTTGTCTGGTGCCCACACCCACTGATGTGGACGAGCCCCCTTTGGCCAGGCTCGTTCCAAAGAGGACCCATGTAGGGTCGGGGACATCTCCTTCCTGCCCACTGTCGATCCTTCTTTCCTTGATCGAGACCTTGCTATCGATGCCCTATCCTTACCAGACCAGTTGATCCCACTCTCTCTGCCTATTGCACTCTTAATCTCTACCTTCAAAAAGAATATGATCAACACAATCACTTTCACAACTGCATGATTGATGAGATGAGTTGAGTTATCACTTGAGGAACTAGGACTAGATATTTGAGTTTAGACCTGATCTGATGATATTCAAGAATGGGATAAAGTTAATGAAGGCTGCAGAAAACCTGAGTGTCAGCAAAACCCTAGCCAGTATGTGAACAAGATTCATATGCTATCTCTTTGATAAATGAGTGCCGGGGTGCGATGAAACTTAATGAAAATTGTTGATCAGTGTGCGCTAACTTTTGGTAAAAGCAGTGGAGCTAGCCAACAAAAGAAATGTAAAAGAAAAAGCTCTAAATACCAAAGTCAAATTACTAATGAGCTTCCACCAATGGCAAGCGCTCCCAAACATTTTCAAAGTGTCCACTTGGACCAAGCTCTAATTAGGACCAAGGAGTCGGGCTGACACCACAAAAGGGCTCTACATTATAAGCGATACAAGTCTGGGTGTCGAAGGTATCTTAGATACTCAGAAAAGACACACCCCGGTGTACTCCCAGAAAAACAAGTGCAGACGACTCCAACTCTCTTGACGGACACATTGATCAACAATATTAAAATTTACATGTGTTGAGTAAAAAGGCACTCGAGAGGCCCCTTGTTCCAATGTGAGGGTGAGAAAAATAGACACAATCTCATTACCTCTATCATCTGACCGTCCATCTACACTTTCAAGTCTGACAAACTAATGAGACGGTTGACTGAAGCAAGAATAGACTTATTCCCTAGTGTTGAGGATCAAGTCTAGAGGAGAGTTTCTTGGATTGGAACTTTGGGTGATGTCTCGACTTGACTCTCATGAATGCAGTACACTAAAAATCATATCCTTATATTATATGTACAAACATAGAGTCTGAAAATTAGAGAGGTTGGATTCCTTTTGATTAAAGCTTAGTCTGGGCCCAGAATTTCAGGATCACTCAAATTAGGGGTCTTTTATGAATTAAGCCATGACAATTCACATGCACAGTCAGGGATGTATTCAACTAAGTCATTTATTCATGCTCGGGGAAAAGCATGGTCTAAGTATAGGGGTATGATGAATCTCGTATTCATCATGCTAAAATTGGTCATTTAGGCTCTGTTCCCCATCATTCACTTGTAATTAATCATTAATAGAGCATTATTAGCATTCATACACGTGTTAATAATATTTGCATTTCATCATGCATAAATTGCATTAAAATCCCAAGTGTAACTTCTCCTATTTTTAGTTAATTCATCCTAACTCCGATTAACCCCAAACCATCTCCATTATGTAGATAATATTAACATTATCAAATAAAAAATACAAAAAATTACTAACCCCAATAAGTGTCAAATAATCCCAAAGTCTAATTTCACATCTAACGGACTAAAATGAGCATATCTCCCACATACAGTGTCCGATTTTGGTCTACTCACTTTTAAAGTACTTCATTTTCAAATACCTTCAAAACAAGACCAATTTCATAAAATTCGAAGTCCATTTGTGAAAGTTGGGTTTTGGGCCCCTTTTGCGCATTTTGACTTTTTGCTATTTTTGACCTCAGTTTTTATGTCCTTAATTAAACCTTTTTTATTTTATTTCTTTTTCATTTGTGTCCTTTGATAAAAGTTTTATTAAGAGACTCAAAAATCCAAATCTAGATTAAAACTGAAATCAAAGAAACTGACTAAGGCCAAGTGTCCGTTGTTAGTCTGTAAAAAAATTGTGCGTTTCTTACTTTTATTTTATTTTCCTATTTTTGTATTTAATAAAAATCTAAAAAAATTAGATTAGTGTGTAAGTAATTTTCTTGTATTTTATCGTATTTTTTCTATAACTTTTATCCTATCTAAACCACAAAAAAATACAAAATCCCAAAAATTCGGTTCTCTTACACATAGAGAACCACCAAAAATAACACTTCGCACATGTGACCTCTTTTGATCATGGGTCTTTCACGAAGTTATAGATCTCATCGAGACGAAAAACTTTCGTGAAAGAAATATTTCGATCCGAGGCGTCCTTCTACTTCCTTTCTATTTTTCTTTATCATTAAATTTTGAAATTTTTTTGGGGCGCCACGTGGCTGCCCCTGGGCATGCCACGTGGCACCCCACTTTCCCTCCTCTCTCCTGGCGCATGTGCCACGTACGTGCTGCCCTCTCCTCTTGCGTGCACGTGCGTGACACGTGACCCGCCCCTCCCCTTCCTCTGTCCATCTTCTCCAACGGCTCCACTCCCCTTTCGTAACCGCCACCCCTCCGCCTGGCCGTTGCTCCCCTCACCGGCCGTTACGACCGCCCACGTAATGCTCCGCGCAGCCACCTATAAAGCCCCCCTCCCTCTCACCTCAACGATCATTCACCAATTCTCCATTGCAGGTCGGTGACAGCGGCCCTGGACGGCGTGATCCAGAGGGAACCACGACCTCTGTTGCCACCTTGCTCCGGTGAGCGGGCTGAGCTTCTCTGCAACCTCGCCGCGGCTGAAGCGAAGACAAGGAGCGAGCTTCTGCTCCTCCAAACCTGGGCGAGTCCACCAGGCGTTCATCTCCCTCGACACCGACACTCCTCCGCAACTCGCCACCGACCACAACGTCGCTCCTCGGGCGACGAGCTCGATGCGGGCTGCTCCAGCTTCGCACCTTCTCCACCGAACCATCGTCGCCGGGGGTGCCCACCTCCGCGCTCCACCCCTTCACCGCAAGACCGTCGACCCCGCTCCGCCTCAGCCTCAGCCACGGGGAGGTGTCGCCACCACCTTCCTCAGACCTCCGCCGGTCGTATGTCGACCGGCCGAGGCCTCGCCGCCGCCGTGGCCTCACGCTTCGGCCGCACCGCCCCGCTGCCACCGTCGCTTCCACCCTCCATCGCAACCTACAGGCACCGTTGGATTGGGCGGTGGCCCTTGATCCAACGGTGCACGTGCCGCCCCCGAGCCTCGGCCATCCGAGCCCCGCACCTCTCCTCCGAAGCCTCTGGTTCAGGCTCCGAACCTAAGGCCCGGGTCCGAACCTCAAGCTCGGGGCTCCCGAGCCTCAGCCTCACCTCAAGAACTCCTGGTGTATGTGCAAGGCACGTGCGTCCAAGGAGAATTTGCAGTGAAGCCCCCGTCAGTTTCTGAAATTACATATCTACCCCCGCTTGTGTAAATTGCAGTGAAGACCCATTGACTTTCAGAAATTACAGATAAGCCCCCCCAGGGACCATTTTAAAAGCGAAACTTTATTTTATTTACACTTTAGTCCCTAAAACTTCATTTTATCATATCTTTCTCATACGGACTCTGATTTTAGCGTATAATATGTCATTTTGAAGCTATTTTCATGCTCTACAACTTAGCATAATTTGTGGATAGATTTGAGGCTGTTTATTAGTAATTATTATTCGAGGATCTCATTTGACATGCAGGCTCAATTTTGACATATTGGTGCTTGAGAATTTAGTGATATTATTTTGCAGGAATTCAGATGGGGATTTTAATCTGATTAAACCATTAAAATTACTGTCGATTATTCTCATTAATAAAATCTTCACAGGAGGTTAATCTATATTTATTCCTCTAAGATTGTTTAGCCTATTATTTGAGGAATTTAATCAAAGACATTTGGAGGCTGGATATTTTGCTTCAAATCATTCTGAGCTTAAAGTTGAGTTAGATCCATTTTGATTTGTGATTAATCTTGTGAAAGTATTGATCATATTATTGGAGGAATTAATACGTTTAAAATCACAGATCCTGGGCATTATAGATTCTGTTTATTTTCATCACATCTCCATCATTGCATTGTATATTTTATCAACACAAAAATTAATCGAGCACTTATTAATTATTTGATTTAATTTAAAACCACGCAAATAGAAATCTCCATTCCCTGTGTTCGACCTTGGTAGACTTTCCAAGTAAAAATACTCCACAACATTCAAAGATTGTGGTTTTTGCTGAACCAAATTCGCCTCCTATACTTGACAATTTCACATTATTGTAGAGGCAAATTTCGTGTTCATCAGTCTTTGATGCCGCGGTGCCCTCCACAACGGGTCCTGCAAGCGTTGTATACGACCTCTCTCGGCACACGGTTTCAAGATCGAGTACTTAACAATTAATTAATTCTAAGTCCAAACGTAAAGACTATAGGTGCATGCAATGGTGGTTGATGTGTTTGGCCTTAGACTACACGATCAAGCAAGCCTAAAAACTAAGGGCTCATTCTACAAAACAAATAGAAAAAAGGGAAAAAGCTCAAAACTGCGGGAAACAAATAAAATGAAAGCGGTAGAAAACTCCGAAAACTGCGGTGAGCCCCCAAGTGAACAAACACTTGGAAATTGGACCGAGTGTCCAAAGTCCTGAATACATGTATTATTACAAACTAATAGTCAAAATGAATCTCTCTCACCACAAAGTAAAAATCCAAAACTATCTTCTCTCTCTCAAGCTCCTCCTGCCGGCTAGGGTAGAATAGCGGACTCCACTTCCCAAGGTTGCATAGAATCCCCTAGGCGATACACCTCGATCCGTGGTCCCTCGCAAGAATATTAGAAAAGAGACATCATACAATTCAAAATAGAAAATCAAATAAAGTGAAATGCTAAAAAATGGCTAAGCAAGTAAAAGTGATAAATTCTATTCTACAAGCCGATGCTCCCAAACAACGACGCCATTTGAAAAAGGACAAGATGGGAGTCGCTAAATAATGGCCTGATAAATCAGCCTCACTGTTACTGAGGCGACTACTTGCATCCTCTCGTTATTCAATAATTAACCCACACAAATAATTAAGTAATTAAGAGCGAGAGTTAGAATTTATTATACCCTACTAAGAATGTATAATGGCAAGCAAGTAGGGGTCGAACACAAGAAGCAAGGAAATAGAGTAGGCAAGATGTGAAATCAAAGCTCAAATTATCACTCAACTACTTAAACAAATTATAATTTTGTGGGTTTTTGATTTTTGTTTTTTAATGTTTCTAATTTTTGTGTTCTAATTTTTAATTTTCTGTTATTATATTTTCTTTTTATATATTTTTATATTTTATATTTGCCTTTTCTTATAATATATATCTAAAGCTATATAAAGGATATATATACAATATAGGCTAGGTTGATATAAAAATAAACAAAAATAAGCAAAATAAAGAAAATAAAATCTTTTTGGATTTTATTTAATTTTTTTACCATCTTTATGATTTTTTAGGAATTTTTGCTAGTTTTTATAAATTTTAAAGTAAAAAATACCTCAAATCATGGTTAGATTAAATTCTTGAAATTTAAATGGAGAAGAAAAATAGCAAACATAGTCAAAATTTTTCCAAATTAATTTTAAAATAAAGATAATAATATATAGAAAATTTAGAAACAGAAAACACAATGTTTACAATATTTGGGGATTTTATGTATTTTTATATGTGTTTTTAGGGGTTTTCAATTTTTAGGAGTTTTCTTTTGTATTTTTAATGATTTTTGGTCTGAGGGTTAAAAGCACATTAATAAACAAAATAATTTTTTTTTGTGAATTTTTGGAAACGTTTTTATATTTTTTTTGGGTTTCTATTGCAAATAAGGATAAAAAGGATACTTTTTGAATTTTTTAAAATATTAAAAATATTAAAATTGCAAATTTAAAATAGGACGTGAAACTAGATGCAACCATGAGCAAATAACTATTTTTTGAGATTTTTTAGAGTAATGTAGCTCTATGAAATAAATATAAGACACAAAGAGAAACTACATTACTAGCAAGGGTATTAATGCGAATAAAATAAAGTCCATGGCCTCTCTTGCATTTCACCAAAAATATAATACTAGAATTGAAATTTAGAGGACTAAATAGAAATACAATAAGTAGCAGGGTCCTCCGTGCAAAATTGCCAGCACCTTACGCGCACATGCATGTGAGGTGACGTGGCTTGGACCGTTCTGAAAATACAAAAAATATCAAGGGCCTAGTTGCAATTAGTACACAACTAATTGGACCAAGGAAAGTTTAATTGCTAATATTAAATTACAAAAAAGGTTGGGGTCAGAATCAGGAAAAGTACCCATTGCAGACGGATCCAACAACGCGAGCACCTTCACTTGCCACGTGTCGCGATAGGAAGAGGCGATGACTCTTCGACACAGAGGGCCTGGATTAAATCACCCGAGGGAGATCCACGACTAGGAAGCTCCGCATCCGATGGTCCACGTGCGACCTAGAGGAGCGTTCTTGATCGGACGAGGAAGGGGAGACGAGGAAGAACATGGAAGCAACGCCGGCTCAGCGAGCTTCCTCCGTCCAAATCTCACCCCTCCGACACACGGTGCTGCTCTAAAAAGCTCCAAAGACTTCTGGGAGGGTGCTCTCAGTGTTGAACTGCTCAAAAGATACCGACAGAGTTCGGAGTGTTCGCGTAGGGCCGGTGGAGCAGTGAAGCTCCAAGTAGCTCCCACTTCAGCAAAAATCGACCCTTCTGAGTCGAAAGCGCCTCAGCCCTACAGGGCCAGCTTAAACACAAAAAGATGAAGGGGCCGGGGGCTTTACACGGGTGGAATGGTTGAAGATGCATCGCGGCAGGGACCTTCGACGGGAGTGAGTAGGTCGGATCTAAGGATCTGTGCGAAAGCCAGATGAGTGTAGGTGACTGGGGCGATCAACAGATGAAGGGGGAGATGGGGGATGCGTTTAGCGAAGCGATCATGGTGCGAAGTGGTCGGAAATAGGAAGCGGAGCTCAGCTCCACCGTGGATGATTTAGTTGGGAAACGGGAAATACGAGTAGAAATTGAAAGATACGGCAAGTGCCTCTAAGCTACTGTTGCTTCTATGAGTATAAAGAGCGAAGAAAATCGAGCTCACCGTGCGTGGAGACGTCGGGTGCAGAACTCACGGTGGAGGTGGCAGAGAAGCTTAGATCCACTCGATTCAACACTTTCACGAACCCCTGAAGGGCGGAGTCGATTCCTGCTGTCACCAAGAAGATCCTCGGGTACTCAAATTAGGGTTGGAAGGTGGAAGAGTGATAAAAAAGTGAGGTTTGAAGGAGGTGAGGTTTTATACAGAGAGTGGGGTAGGGTTGAAGATCGAGGGGGATCCAACAGATCAATGATTCTCAGCCCGAGGAAAGCTAAGGGCGTGTATCTATAATGATCGAGGGGCAAAAGTCATGAGGAAACCAACTCATTTCGATGCTTGCATCGATCTGAGGAAAAAGGTGAACATGGGTCAAAACCACGTTCTGACAGAGATCAGACCTGGGGAGAAGAGTTGACCGGGGTCAACTCTTGACTCCCCCTAGTTGGTCCACGTGGACCAACCAGAAAAAGGCTGGTCAAAAAGATTTGTAAATTAGTTAATAAATAATAAATGATTTTATTATTTTTAGGTTATAAATAAAAATTATTTATTATTTTCTGAAGTATTTTATTATGATTTTCATTTATTTTTTAGAGGTAAGATAATTATAAGTTACTTATTAAGGGTTATATATGTATATTTATCTATGCATTTATGTATTTTATTTTTATTTTGCATATTTAATTTTATTATTTTGGTTTATTATTTTATAAATTCATAACTTATTTTTATATAACCAAATATATTTTTATTATATTTTTCAGATATAATGTATACACTTAATTAAATAGATGTATTACTTATATAGGTGCAATTATAGGTGTTTTACCTATGTATTATATATACATATTTTATTTTGGTGTTTTCTTTTGTGTTTTATTCCTGTTTTTATATGTATATATATTATAAATAATATTTACAAAATTATAAAAATAAAAATTATAAAAATATCGAATAATAAATAAAATGAATATTTTAATCAGGTAAACTATACAATAGGGGTCCAAAACCTAACTTTCACACCTTAACTCCAAAAAATATGAAACCACCCTCATTAAGTAGCTTATTAAAAGTTATATACAATTAAAGATGATTTTGATATATTTTTAGTTTTTATTTGAGAGATATGGGTCTAGAAAGTTGGGATTTTGGAATTTTATTCAGACCCTAACTTTTATTCTTTATATTATTTTTGTGCAAGCTCAATTTTGTATTTTCCATATTTTATTATCTACAACTTTCATGTTCAAAGTTTCTTTGTTTGAGGTATAAAAAGTGGAAAATAAAAATAGGTCCCTAAATGAATAAAGGATGAATAATTAAAAAGGGATTTTTATTGAATTTTTGGCCCTTATCTCCCCTACTTTATTCCTTGTCGACCTAGTTATCGAGATGCCTAATTTTAGGGGTTTAGGATCATAAAACATCTTCAATATTTTATTATTTTTCTTTCATTTTTTTATTACATAATTTCCGCATTAAAAACTATATTTTATACAATATTGTCGCAATGATGCATGACTGCTAAAATGCATGAATTAAGGTTATTTACAAGCATTTACTAGGGGTTTTAAGGCCAAAATGATAGAATAAAGGTGATGAACTGGAGATTCATCACTATGGAGTGATCATCAAAGTGCACCCAAGTGTCTGCTGGTGCACGTATTATTCTCAACATCATGTTGACATCATCAAGCTATAGTCATGCCTTAGCAGATGTCTCTATGCCTTTGAATCGAGGAATTTTTCCCTTTCGGTATTTTTCCAGTAGTTTTTGGTGTCTAAGAATGGCCTTCTCCATTACTCCTTCAACTAAAGTAGGAGCAGACTCAGTGGGAGGATGGTAACTAGATTCTTCCTTGGAAAGGTGGATAAAACCTTCAATCCTAGCATCCACAGGTATGGATGCTTCAGGTCTCTCAGCTTGTTGACGAACCGCAAAATCGGCCCTTTAAGAGTGCAGAATTAGAACTTCAACATGTCGTAGCAGTCGGGCCGATTTTGGTCATCAAAGAGACCATCTCATTGATACATGTCAAATAAGAATGCGATGGTCATTATTTATTTATTTTTACTTGGTAAGATACCAAGTTCGAACTCAGGGACACGAGCCTCTCTCGTATTGATCGAATTTCTATTTATTTAACTAAGTGTAGAGTTGAAGCATCTATAGGTCAAATTCATGCAAAGACACAATAAAACATGCATTTTTTTAACATCATTTTATCATGCAAATAAATGCCATAAAATGCAATACGATGCAATGGAAATATGCCCCTAGGATACAAGGATAAGCCAACTAAACCAAAGTTGATTTCAGAGTTAAATGAAGCAACAACTCATTTGACATAAAGTGCAAGGTTAATCAGAAAGGCATACAAAAAATACTAGATTTAATTCAAAGTACATTGAGATCACAGTGTCAAGATCAAGTGAACAAATATGCCATTAAAAAGTACGTCAAACAAGCGTTAAAATGAAACTAAAATCAACTTAATCAGAGCTACGGTGCTCAAGATATGCATAAAGGAAAGCAAGGGCATAACTGAAATAAAACATGAAAATATAATTACAAAAAGGTCCCTGGAAAGGACTGAAATGTAAATATGCAAAAGAACGTGACCTTCCCTGTAATTTGCCTGCATGCACAGGGGCCTTTCTGCAAATATTAAAACCCGCGAGGGTTTCAGTGTAAATTACCCCTGCGCATGTGGTCTGCACGTGACTCTGGACCTTTTTGCAAATTTGAAGAAGTTCGTGGGCTGCTCTGCAAATTTCCCAGAGTAGCACGTGCGATGCACGTGCTATCTAGGCTCGGAAGGAGGCTCGGCAGAGGTTCGGCTGCTTCGGCTTGGTTCGGACTTAGGCTTGGGCTCGCTGCAGGCTCGGGAGCTTCCAAGCCTAAAGGCTCGGATGCTGAGGCTCGGAGTAGCCCTGACGAAGACACATGGCCGAAGATGGGCCATCCGATTGTGACGATCGGATGGCTGCGGTGAGCTCCTGGCTTGACGACGTGGCTGCACGAAGGACATTGGATCGAGACGATCCAACGGTTGTAAGAGAAGATGACGCGGCCTCGTTTGGCCCGTTGGATGGTCGCTGAAGGGGGACCGTCCAACGGTCCCTGAGCTTCCTCCTTCGCCGAAGACTGGCGGCGATGTTGGAGCTCCGGCGAAGGAGCTCCTCCTCCGTCGCTCCATTATGGGCACGGTGGACCTCCCCCGAGCTCAAGGAAGGATCGTTGGAGAAGCTTGGAGCTCGAGCGAGGTACTGGTCTCTCTGGAGAAGACCACCGATCGCTGGAGTCGAGAACGGCTGTGAAGAAGTGGTCTCCGGCGACGCTCCGATCGTTGAGAAGGTGACCTGCAAAGTTAGTCCTATAGCCGAAGCACGTGAAGTGGGTGCGTGAGTGAGCGAGTGGGAGCTCGACGAGCGGAGAAAGCGAGAGCTCGGAGCTCCTCCGTCGTGGGTGGCGGAGGAGATGGGTCGGAGGCGATATAGGGTTTGGAAGAGTGAGAAGGTGAGCGGAGGAGTACGCGAGAAAGGGGGAGGTGCGACAGAGCTAACGGGATGGTCAATGGAAGGCGACAACGGCCAGAGATGTCCTAATTAAATTGAGCAAAGTAAACAAAATTTCAAAGAAGAGATCGGAAAACTTACCGGAGGTTAGGCGAAGCGGGGCCTGTGCTCGAGGTCATCGGAGGACCTCGGGGTCATCGCTGAACTCCCCCGGCTACGGGGAGCAGCTTGGTGGAGACGGGGCTCCGCAGGTCTGGCCTACCATGGCCAGGGGTCGTCACCGGGGCGTACCTTCGTCTTCGCGCTCCTCACCGCCCCCTCGCTGTCACCGGGGGGCGGGGGCTCGCTGGGAGGTTTCCCACGTACAGGTGGACGACAGTTGACAGAGGGGGAGGTGCGGTATTTAAAGAACTTTATCGCCGGTTAGCTGGTGGAGATGTGGGTTTCAAGGAGGAGATGGGGCGAGTGGAGAGGATGTCGGAGTTAGTGGGGCGATGCACGAGGTAGAGTGAAGAGTGGGGAAGGTCGTGCGGTGGTTAGCGAAGGAATAGGTGGTCGGAGGAGTCGGCGATAATGGGAAGGGGGAGAGGGTTTCGCGCGGTGGAAGACGTGGGCGAGTGGGCTGACCGAGGTAGACGACGACTGTCGGTCGTTGGACCTGGAAATCCAACGGCTGACAATTAGGTGCTGAAGGATGGGTGCGATTAGATCTGGAGCATCGTGATCGACGGTCATGAAGTTGCCATGTGTCGAGCTGGGGTGCGCGCGCCAGCGGACGGTGATGATGGGAATCTGAGGCCGATCGAGCAGATGAGAAATAGGTAGCGGATTAAGCAGCTCAGATCAAAAGATTGAGGCGTGATCGGATGGTCTTCAATCCGCCACGTGTCGTGCTCTGCGCTCGGCGCTGACGAACGGTGATGATCAAGGGGCGGATAAGATCAATGGCTGAGGATTGAGGCGCAAGAGGAGAAGGCAGAACCGTTGGATCAAGTAAAGATCCAACGGCCCAGGTCAAGGGCGGATGAGACAAGAGAGGCGGGGCCACGTGGCGCACCCAGAACGGGCCACGTGGCCCAATCATATTATTTCGATGCCCAATCATATTATTTCGATGGAATTTTTGATTTTTGAGGGCGATAATGGCCGAATTTGACAAAACTCAAAACATGAAAGTTGTAGATCTTGACGAGATCTACAAGTTTCATGTTGACCAAAACTGGAGAAGAGATTAAACAAAGGCCCGAAATATTTTTAAGGGTATTTTTAAGGCTAAAAAATACCACAGATTTTTGTTTTGTCATTTCTTGTGATTTTTAATTTATTTGAGACTCTGATAATTACAGGACATTAACTGAGTTTTATTGACACTCAGCTTAAGCAAGGGGGTTAAAAATGAGAAATAAAGATGATGAAATCGAGTTTCATCACCCCCCTATACTTAAACTTTGCTCGTCCCCGAGCATCAAAAAGAATGACTAAGTTGGATTAACCCCCTTGTGCATGTGAATACAAGATCCAATCTGATCAAGTCGACTCGACTTAAGAGATCCAAAATCCTAGAGTTCAACCCAGCCTTAATCAAGAGGCTTCCAATTCCTCTACTTCTCTAGACTCTCTCTGATGTACACATAAACTAAAGGATATGAAGTTTAGTGTTGACTGCAATTCTGAGAGTAGAGTCAATTCGTCACCCAAAATCTTGGTCCGAGAAAATCTCCTAAGTACCCAATCCTCAGCACTAGGGAATAAATCAAATCTTGCATTCAGTCCACCGTCTCTTTAGTTGTCAGACTTAGAAAATGTAGATGGCAGGCCAGAAATGGAGGGCATGGGATTGTGTCAATTCTTCTCTCCCTCTCATTGGAACAAGGATTCTCTCTAGTGCCTTTTACGCAACACAAATTTTTTTGGTGTTGATCAGTGCGTCCGTCAAGAGAAGTTGGAGCCGTCTGCACTTGTTTTCCTGGGAGTACACCGGGGTGTGTCTCCTTTGAGTACCTATCGTACCTTCGACACCCATACTTGTAGCATTTACGATGCAGAGCCCTTTTTTGGTGCAAGCCCGACTCCTGGTCCTAATAGTGGTGGTCCAAGTGGACACTTTGAAAAGTTTGGGAGCGCTCGCCTTTGGTGGAAGCTCTTTGATATTTGAATTGATGGAATGAGATCTTTTCTTTGAATTTCATTGACTTGTATAATTTGTGGCTAGCTCCACTGCTTTTACCAAGAGTTGGCGCACACTGATCAACATTTTTTTATTTATTTCACACCCTGGCATTTAGGTCAATGTCAAGAGATTAGTATAAGAACCAAGTTCTCATACTGGCTAATATTGCTGACACTCAGGTTTCACGAAGCCTCCAAAGACTTTTATCCCATCCTCGAGCATCATTAGATCAAATCCAAACTTGACTTCCTCATCCCAATCCCTCAGGTGAAAAATCAACTCATCTCATCAAAAACCGCAGTCGTGCATGTGATGTGCTGATCATATTCTTTTGTCTGAGACTAAGCATGGGATATAGCATGCAAATCTAGAAACCTAGAGAAATATGGACGATTAAGTCAATGACCCTGATGGCTAAGGCTGGTTAACCTAAAAATCTCAAAGACCTCAAAAAGCTAAGTCTCCTTGACCAATTCAGATCCTGGATGAAAGTGTAAGTGTAGAGGACTAATCCAACTTCTTCATTCAAAAACAAGACATATTTTTTATTTCATTTTTTTAACTTCAAGAGATATTAGAACTTCCTAAACTCAATTGAGCATCTGTAATTCAGCCAGTATGGATGTAAGTACAGGCCGAAGCCCGTTGCTTGAGGACAGGGCCTTGCGCGATGTCCTCTAAACCATCCAATTTGCTAAGGGCGAACCCTCACTGAATGCGGCTTACTTAATTGGGTTTAGTAGTTACCAATGACTCTTAAAGGATTTTAAGGTTTTTCTCATTTTTATGGATTTTAGTTAAAGTTAAAACACAAGTTAAACTCAATTGTCCTTGAAAAGAGATGGCGATTTTTCAAAACCAGTTTACACAAAAAAAGTTTTCAAAACATTTTCAAAAGAATTTTTCAAACAAGGAAAAATCATTATCAAAAATATTTTTATAAAAGATAGCGTAACATAATATCGAAAAGCCGCGAAATCATTTGAGTTCTCTTAGTCCAAAGATTTTTACCTTAGCCAAAAAGTTTTAAATTTTTCAAAATTTTCAGTTTATAGCTAAAGTATGTATACGATATATATACGGTATACCCCCCTATACTTAAACTTTGCTATGTCCTCATAGCACTAGATGTTACAAGTACAAAGGTCTATTTAAGTATAGTGAAATATACGGGAGCTAAGAGGGGCTCCCCCTATACTTAGGTTAGAAATAACCTAAGTATAAAGGCAAGAAAAGATGAGTAGAGAAAAATCACGGGGACTCGGGTCCCCCCTATACTTAGGCTGAGATTAGCCTAAGTATAAAGATGGGAATTGATGTTGGGAGAGACCCAAGGTGAACGAAGAAGAGGAATGGATCTACAAATGAGCGGTTGAATCTTCGGAGATGAAATGGAGTGACTAAGGTTCTAGGGTGTGTGTCGCAACAAACATGGCTCAATCAAGCAAGCAGACCCTTAGTTTCACCAACTCGCACATGAAACCAACCAAGGTTGGTTGATTATCTTGTCGGTTTTATTGGTGATAAAACGTTAGATAATTACGCAGAGAAAAATGTGAAATAAAAACCAACGCGTAACCGAGGGTGTTGCTCTCCCAAAACCGATTTTTACTCCATTTTTTTGTTGACTTGCAATTAACAGTCCCAATTTTATTTAGAATTATCACTGAATTAAGGTTAGCACAAAATCAAGAAGTCATCTTCTACCGTTCATTCCCTTTTTTCATTTAACCTAGGTGATCAAGCTAGGAAAACGAAACCGAGAAAAACCACGTATTCGATAAAACCATGATATAAGCCAAGCGAGAAATCATGCAGTGATTTGACAAAAACACGTGAAAAACTGGGGCCGTTTTGAAAACCAAATCCAACATGTATGCAAGTCGAAAAAGCCACACCTAATCATGCATCTATTAGCGGTGATTGATTTTCATTAATTTTAGCTAAGTGATGCGAGATTATGTGCGTATAGAATTTAGTGTGTCCTACCTACGATCAAGCACGTAAAAATATGAAAAATAAAATGAGCTCGGAGAGCCGCGTGCCTAGTCCTAGGTCGACACTCAAGTGGGGACGATCCCTACACAACCACATTCGTTCGATTACACTCGCGAGTCTTCAATCGAAGACACTGTAAAAAACGAATTATTACAAGTCATGCAAACATAAAATGCGAGACATTTTTTTTCTTTCTTCCTTATTTGCTCCAAGCATGCTCCTGCGGCTCCTCGCAGCGGGGAGCGTCCTGCTCCTTGCCTCCTTGATCCATCAAGGGCCCTGCCACAAAAACAATGGTTAGATATCAAATAAAAAAGAAAATTTTATAATGCAAAATATGTGATCATTTGACCTATAAAAAGGAACACTAAATTAAACAAACAAGAATCCAAACAATATAAGAAATGAGCCGTGTCCCCGGCAATGGCGCCATTTGACGAACCACAAAATCGACCCTTTAAGAGTGCAGAATTAGCACTTCAACATGTCGTAGCAGTCGGGCCGATTTTGGTCATCAAAGAGACCATCTCATTGATACATGTCAAATAAGAATGCGGTGGTCGTTATTTTTTTTTACTTGGTAAGATACCAAGGTCGAACTCAGGGACACGAGCCTCTCTCGTATTGATCGGATTTCTATTTATTTAACTAAGTGTAGAGTTGAAGCATCTATAGGTCAAATTCATGCAAAGACACAATAAAACATGCATTTTTTTAACATCATTTTATCACTCAAATAAATGCCATAAAATGCAATGCGATGCAATGGAAATATGCCCCTAGGTTACAAGGATGAGCCAACTAAACCAAAGTTGATTTCAGAGTTAAATGAAGCAACAACTCATTTGACATAAAGTGCAAAGTTAATGAGAAAGGCATACAAAAACACTAGATTTAATTCAAAGTACATTGAGATCACAGTGTCAAGATCAAGTGAACAAATATGCCATTAAAAAGTACGTCAAACAAGCGTTAAAATGAAACTGAAATCAACTTAATCAGAGCTACGGTGCTCAAGATATGCATAAAGGAAAGCAAGGGCATAACTGAAATAAAACATGAAAATATAATTACAAAAAGGTCCCTGGAAAGGACTGAAATGTAAATATGCAAAAAAACATGACCTTCCCTGTAATTTGCCCGCACGCACAGGGGCCTTTCTGCAAATTTTAAAACCCGCGAGGGTTTTAGTGTAAATTACCCCTGCACATGTGGTCTGCACATGACTCTGGACCTTTTTGCAAATTTGAAGAAGTTCGTGGGCTGCTCTGCAAATTTCCCAGAGTAGCACGTGCGATACACGTGCTATCTAGGCTCGGAAGGAGGCTCGGCAGAGGTTCGGCTGCTTCGACTTGGTTCAGACTTAGGCTTGGGCTCGCTGCAGGCTCGGGAGCTTCCAAGCCTAAAGGCTCGGATGCTGAGGCTCGGAGTAGCCCTGACGAAGACACGTGGCCGAAGATGGGCCATCCGATTGTGATGATCGGATGGCTGCGGTGAGCTCCTGGCTTGACGACGTGGCTGCACGAAGGCCATTGGATCGAGACGATCCAACGGTTGTTGGAGAAGATGACGCGGCCTTGTTTGGCCCGTTGGATGGTCGCTGAAGGGGGACCATCCAACGGTCCCTGAGCTTCCTCCTTCGCCGAAGACTGGCGGCGATGTTGGAGCTCCGGCGAAGGAGCTCCTCCTCCGCCGCTCCAGTATGGGCACGGTGGACCTCCCCCGAGCTCAAGGAAGGATCGTCGGAGAAGCTTGGAGCTCTGGCGAGGTACTGGTCTCTCTGGAAAAGACCACCAGATCGCTGGAGTCGAGAACGGCTGTGAAGAAGTGGTCTCCGGCGACGCTCCGATCGTTGAGAAGGTGACCTGCAAAGTTAGTCCTATAGCCGATGCACGTGAAGTGGGTGCGTGAGTGAGCGAGTGGGAGCTCGACGAGCGGAGAAAGTGAGAGCTCGGAGCTCCTCCGCCGTGGGTGGCGGAGGAGATGGGTCGGAGGCGATATAGGGTTTAGAAGAGTGAGAAGGTGAGCGGAGGAGTACGCGAGAAAGGGGGAGGTGCGGTAGAGCTAACGGGATGGTCAATGGAAAGCGACAGCGGCCGGAGATGGCCTAATTAAATCGAGCAAAGTAAACAAAATTTCAAAGAAGAGATCAGAAAACTTACCGGAGGTTGGGCGGAGCGGGGCCTGTGCTCGAGGTCATCGGAGGACCTCGGGGTCATCGCTGAACTCCCCCGGCTACGGGGAGCAGCTTGGCGGAGACGAGGCTCCGCAGGCATGGCCTACCATGGCCAGGGGTCGTCACCGGGGCGTACCTTCGTCTTCGCACTCCTCACCGCCCCCTCGCTGTCACCGGGGGGCGGGGGCTCGCTGGGAGGTTTCCCACGTACAGGTGGACGACGGTTGACGGAGGGGGAGGTGCGGTATTTAAAGAACTTTGTCGCCGGTTAGCTGGTGGAGACGTGGGTTTCAAGGAGGAGATGGGGCAAGTGGAGAGGATGTCGGAGTTAGTGGGGCGATGCGCGAGGTAGAGTGAAGAGTGGGGAAGGTCGTGCGGTGGTTAGCGAAGGAATAGGTGGTCGGAGGAGTCGGCGATAATGGGAAGGGGGAGAGGGTTTCGCGTGGTGGAAGGCGTGGGCGAGTGGGCTGACCGAGGTAGACGACGACTGTCGGCCGTTGGATCTGGAAATCCAACGGCTGACAATTAGGCGCTGAAGGACGAGTGCGATTAGATCTGGAGCGTCGTGATCGGCGGTCATGAAGTTGCCATTTGTCGAGCTGGGGTGTGCGCGCCAGCGGACGGTGATGATGGGAATCTGAGGCCGATCGAGCAGATGAGAAATAGGTAGCGGATTAAGCGGCTCAAATCAAAAGATTGAGGCGTGATCGGATGGTCTTCAATCCGCCACGTGTCGTGCTCTGCGCTCGGCGCTGACGAACGGTGATGATCAAGGGGCGGATAAGATCAATGGTTGAGGATTGAGGCGCAAGAGGAGAAGGCAGAACCGTTGGATCAAGTAAAGATCCAACGGCCCAGGTCAAGGGTGGATGAGACAAGAGAGGCGGGGCCACGTGGCGCACCCAGAACGGGCCACGTGGCCCAATCAGATTATTTTGATGGAATTTTTGATTTTCGAGGGCGATAATGGCCGAATTTGAGAAAACTCAAAACATGAAAGTTGTAGATCTTGACGAGATCTACAAGTTTCATGTTGACCAAAACTGGAGAAGAGATTAAATAAAGGCCGAAATATTTTTAAGGGTATTTTTAAGGCTAAAAAATACCACAGATTTTTGTTTTGTCATTTTTTTTGTGATTTTTAATTTATTTGAGACTCTGATAGTTACAGGACACTAACTATATTTTATTGACACTCAGCTTAAGCAAGGGGGTTAAAAATGAGAAATAAATATGATGAAATCGAGTTTCATCACTTGTGCATTGAGCCTCTCCTCTAATGCATGCTTCTTTTTCCCCATCTCTTAGAGCATTGTCACCATAGATGCTAACTGCCTAGACACATCTTGATCTGCCATGATCCTGGGATGAATAAAGTCCAAAGGTTAGGTCCTATCTGTTTTAGCATGATGTAAATAAGGGATAATGGTTTGTGAATGTTAATGCAATCACTTATTAAGACAAAAGGATCTTAAGACAACCTGAATAAATTACTAGAGTAACATATCTCTGATACCAAACTATCATGACTCCGGTTCCGGGTCGTCGGATCCTCCCATTTCCAGATCTGATTACTCAGCAATAATTTATTCAGCAATCACAACTAACATTCAGGAACAAGCTATAATTACAAATACTAAGAAGGAAGTATTTCAATACTTTTCCATTCACAAAATAAAGTTAAATGATACATTGTCCCACTATAATCATTTACATATACATTAGATGGAAATGAAATACACAAAAAGATTACCAACTACCTTACAGAGTGATGCTACTGTTGCTGGATAGATGGCTACTATTGTTAGCTGGTTGGATTATTAAAGTCCTTGCAATGGCTCATCAATACCTATTGAGTTTCCATAAATCATAGGATGAAGATTAGTGAGTGCTAAGTAACGAAGAAGAGAAAAGAAAACAAGTAGTGTAGTTTAACAAAACTTATTATACCGGAAAGTTTTATTTCTTCTTATTAGTTTAAGTCCCATTCCTTCTATTCCGCGCCAGGGATTAGTCCAGGGGACACCCCTCCACTAATGGACTCCGAAGCTGTGGACACTTCGGGATTAGAGATTGCGTTGATCTGGTGAGCTTAGACATCACACGTAACCTCAACCAATCCTCCAATACTACCCTGATAATTTCATTTTTTTTATTATCCAGGGTTTCAAACCCATCCTGACAAGCAAAGAAACACACCGTCCTTGAGGATCAGTTAGCTTAAAACCACATGCCAACCTTTAAATACATGTTATCGTTGACCCAGTCGCTATCCAACTACCTGTGCCTCCACATGGCACGATCACTTCAGTCAGTCAACCTGCCTAATGACAATGAGTACCGCTCACTGTAAATAATTTATTTCACACGCTCAACATATTCAGGCAACCGTGTACCACCTAGGTTTGTCATGCCAATACAGATGTTCTTACGACAAACTTACAGGTTGCATGCCTGACCTGTAGTATCTACTCGAAGTCATCCTTATCGTAAATGATAGTATGCAACTTGAAATCATATCTCATTTATGTCATATCAATTTTCTGCTACTATCAGTATCATTTTGCACAATTATCACATCAATTACAAGAATGATTCATTTCATCAATTTATTTTAGCAATTATTTAGAGTAAATCATGAAACAAGCATGTGAACATTCTTCAAAATACCAAGCACGATAAACATATATTCTTATTCAGTTTAACTTGAAAATCTAATAGCAAGCGACATGATTTCGTTATATAATCGAGCTCTCTCTTGCGTATGTAGAGCTTTATCGTGATTCGTTTTCAGAAAGGGTGATTTACGGCTCCTGAAATGATCGAATTTTACTTTCGTATAAAGAACACTAAGAACATGCCAAGAACAGGAAGAACGAGTTAAGAACACGAAAACACGAAGAACATATTTTCTTCGTAATTTCAGCAGAACCTCCCCTTATACAGGACAATACTTTTAGGAAAATTTTGATAGAGTTTCCCCTTATATCGCAACATATTTCTATGAAAATTTCGATAGACTTCCCCTTATATTGTGACATATCTATATGAAAATTTTGTCATAGTTTCCCCTAATATCAGGACATTTTTTCAAATGAAAAATAGAAAGAGTTTCCTTTATAAAATCACCGAGAGGAAAAAACAATGAAAACAAAAAAATATAATCGAACAACAAGCGATGTAGAATCGATAGACACCACACATCTTAGTTGAGTGAAGGTGTGACAAATCACTTGGTTCACTGACGTGCATAGCCACCCACACCTAAGTGGGGTGTTACCCAGATTTGTCCATCAAAACAACTATAAAAGTGAAATCGAAAGAATACAATAGAACTGTAAGCGATGGAGAATTGGTAGACTCCACGTGTCTTAGGTGAGTGAAGGTATGACGAATCATAGGGTTCACTGATGTGCATAGCTGCTTGCACCTTAGTAGGGTGTCACACAGATTCCTCCTCGAACCATAATAGAAATCAAATGGAAAAGGAAGATGAATCGAAAACCAAGCTGGAGAGAAACTGAATCAAAAACCTAGATCAAGTTAGAGCTTACTTACGAAGCCAACTAGGAGAGGATTGTACCGTCCTCCTCGTCCTTCTAGCAACGCTTCAGTAGCATTCCTTCCCCGCCTCCCTCTCTTCCTTCTGACCTCTCGACCCTTGCCTTTGGGTTAGTGGTGATAGTGGAAATTGTAGAGAATGAATGAGTAGGAGGTATATTCATAGGCTTCAGAAAATTGCTAACCATGGTTAGTAAACCATGGTTTAACCCTTAACCATGGTTAGCGACCCATGGTTTTGGCCAAATCTTATCCGAAACTTAAGGCTTAAGTTAGTTACTTTGAGAAGCTACTAGATTCGCTAATGATACTTAGTTAGCTCTAATCACAATTAACTTTCACTAATTATGATTTAACTTTTACAATCATGCTTAACTTTTACTGACCTTTGATTAGTGTTTGCTAATGGTCATTAGTGGTACTCAATCCATCATTAGCTTATTTAATCATGTCCAGTTATTAATGACGACCATTAAGAGTTAATGACATCATAAGTATCCTTACTTCTCTTTCTTCCGAAAATCTTATCAATTTGAAATGATGTACGATTCAAATGAAACAAAATCTATTAGTTTCCTCTTGACGTGCCGAATCTTATGATATAGGATCTGAATGAGCCTAATTCAAGGCTTTACAATATGGACCACCGAGGATCCACCTATAAGGGTAAAATCTGTTAGGTGTAAATGGATCTTCAAGAGAAGGAGGGAAACTGATGAGAAGGTAGAGACCTTCAAAGCACGGCTCGTAGCCAAGAGCTATACATAGAAGAAAAGATATTGCCTGAGACTTAATCTTTAGTGACCATGTTTAAAACTATCAGAATATTGCTAACTATAGCTACACAACTTGACTATGACATTTACAAAATGGAAGTCAAGATTGCATCCCTCAATGAATACCTCTCTGAGGACATTCATATGAAGTAGCACCATGGCTTCATAGCCGAGAAAAGCAAGATGTGAAAGCTGAAGAAATCCATCCATGGACTCAAATAGGCTTCTTGTAGTTGGAACACTAGATTTGATGAAATTATAAATATTATGATTTCAGATAGAATCTTGATGAACCATGTGAAGCTTAGTGGGAGTGTCATTGTGTTCATCGTGCTAAATGTATAAATTCCTAATCATTTGGAATGATATAAGGATAATAACAAGTGTTTTATAATCTGGTTGTTCCATACCTTGAGATATGATCTCAAGGATGCCTCTTATATCTTACTTCTGAAGATGTTCAGAAGCAAAGAGAAAGGGGTATTGGGACCACCACATTAGTGGTACACCTTGGACATGTTCCATTTTTTGGGAAAACCTCAAGGAAGGTTTCCTTCCTTTAATATATGGTACTAACTGATGAATCCGCAGTTCATCATCTCAATATATTAATCTTAGCAAAATCAAAGAGTAAATCTCAAATAAATATTAATAAAATCCATAAATTAACAAAATGACTCTTGTAAATAAAATACACTAATTATTGTATATTATATTGTATAAAATAAATTAACAATAAAAAGCTGCAAAAGGAGTTTTTCACCTGTAAATAGCCCAAAACTTCATGTTTTTTTAATAATTTCATTTCAACTCCTTTTTGGATTTTTCTTTCTCTGACTTTTTCATAAAAATGTATATAAAAATACAAAATAAATTTCACCTCAAATAAACACTTCTAGATTCCAAAGAGAAAAAGTCGTAAAGTCCAACTTCTCGGCCAAATTCTAGCTCCGTATGAACTCTAAATTCACCGAACTCACTTTTAAAGTTTAAATTAGAAAATTATGTATCCAATGAAAGTGGTTTCATTAAAATCGGAGCTCATTTGCAAAATTTGAATTTTGGGACTTAGGTGTGCATTGTACATATTGTACATATCTTTCTTTCTTCATTTTTACTCTTCTTAATTACTAGAAAATCCAAATTATCTCTTTTATGTTTCATTTTATTTCTAGTGTTTTTTGTTATTTTTATTTTGTAAATATCTTTTATTAAAAACCAAAAAAAAATTCAAATTAGAAAAGTAAGAAATTCCATGTAAATATTGTTTTGTTGGACTTTTGTAATTCCTCCAATTTTCTTTTTCTCTCTTTATTTTATTCTCCCTTTTTAGTAGCCTACTCTTATTTTATTTTATTTTATTTAATTCACATTCTCTACTATAACATCTCTTCTTTCATCAACCTCCATTCAACTCCATTATTCATCTAACTTCCCATTCAACTCCACCACTAATTTAACCACCCATTCCACTTCACCTCCATTCTAACCTCCATTTCCATCTCTTTTTATACATCTCATTCTCCTCATTTTTGCTTTTGATCCATCTTTATGTGAGGAGAGACTAGTTCCCAGAGTTGAATCGGTGACAACGACACAACCACGGTCGAGCGATGACAGCCCTCTCTCTGGTGAGATCCGTCGGCGTCTTGGCCAACATCGCAGCCGCACCCACACGCTGCTCGAGCTCATCACTCGCCGACGATTTGAGCGAAGACCGTGCTTCTCGAGAGCACATCATAGGCACCCGCTTCCATTGTAGGTAATTTCTCTTTTTATCATTCTGCATCGTTTATATTTTTTGTATTTTTTTATCACATCACATCACCACCCCTTTGTCATCTTCATTTGTTCATATTTGTATTTATCACATCACCCCATCATATTTGTATTTATTTAATCCCTATTTAAATTTTTTTTAAAAATAAAAAAAAATCAAAATTACAACACATTAAAAATAAAAAATATTTTTTTTAAAAGACAGCAGGTGGCCGCCCCCCCAGCTTCCTCTGCCGGCCACCGACGCCACCAGGCTGCGCTTCCATCACCACCAATGGTGCCGCCGCCGCGTGCTTCGCCAACGTGCCCCCCTCCTCGCCACGGCTCCTCCAGCAGCGATTCATCCCACCAGCCGCTGCATCCTCCCACGTCCTTCACCAGCCATCACCGCAGCCGCAAGTGGTGACGCCTCCACTTGCGATCGCCCACAGCTACGGCCTCCGTCGCGCCCATCTCCTCCACCAGCAAGCAGCGGCGCGCCGCGCCTAGCCGCAGTTTAGCCCACCTACGGTCGTGCGCCGCCGCCATAGCCGCACCCCAACCCCATCGTCTCTAGCGCCTGTCAAAGAAGAAGGTTGATTTTTTTATTGTAAAAATTGCAACATTTCCCTACATAGTTTTTGTAATTTCAAAAGCATCCTTGTGCATATTTTATATTCGAAGTTTTATTTCTGTTTTACACGGATAACCCTATGTTTGCATATCAATTTGACATCAATTTCGCACTATTTATTTTAGTAGAAAATACCATGATGTTGAGCAACTAACTGTCTGTCATTTGGCTATTTATTTGGAATTTTGAGAGATCTTATGAATGAATGACAATTGTTCAAGTTAAATTCCGCATAGTTTACCCAATCTGTGGTCTTAAATTCATAATTCATTCTCAGTTGCTCCGAAAATTCCACAAATATCAGAAATGATGCCTTGCAACATGATTTAATTTATTTCCTAATTTCATGTTAATTGGAGCTGTCTTGTGCTATAAATAAATTGTAGAGTGATTTTCGTAAATGATTTTTGATTAAATCTACATACATTATTTTTTCAAAATTTCAAATCTCCTGTATTCCACATAAAAATATCTATGTGAGATAATATGCTCTCTGGCTAGTTTGAATTATAGATTTATTAGAAATTAATTACTCAATGCCACTCTGTTTTCATTAAAAAAATCCATAAATAATTCATATATTGTCAGAAAATTCCAAAAAAATTATTGTAGACTCATTGCATTATGTTTATATTCCAATAAAATTTTCATAATTTTCCATTCTATTTGTGTGAAAATTTGTGAAAAACTCATAAAAAGTGTGTATTTTTCCTTATTGCATTTTAATCCATAAAATTTCAAAAAAATGTGCGTTGCATTCATAACTGGATTAGGATTGTAAGAAAAATATAATTTGTCTAAATTGAATTAATTTTAGATTAAATTTAATTTGGCTAAGTTATAGGCTTTCTTATTAACTTGATCTTCCCGCATTTACATTTTCATTTATTTTTGCATTAAAAAATATATAAAAAATCTCATTGGAAACCTACACCAAAGTTTTCTAAATTAACCCGAAGTTGTTCCTTTGCCTTCCTGTGTTCGACCTCGAACTTGCTTGGGATATAAATTCAAGCCGGGACACTCTTCATGGAGATCTTTTCTCGGTTCTGACTGATACGCTAAGTACACGTATTACAATGAGTACAAATTAAACCACATGCTCAGTGGTTCGTCAGATGGCGCCGTTGCCGGGGAGGCAAACAACTTAGGGATTAATTTAGAATTTTTTTAGGTTTTCTCTAACTCGGGTAGTATGAATCCCGAACCATCTTGTAATTAATCAGTTTTCTCTTTTCTCTTAATTTTTTCTTCATATTTTTGTATATACTTTGTTGTCTATCTATCTAACATAAATTTTATTTTCCTTGCGGCGGTCCGGTGGACTTGGAGTGCATCAGAGGTCGACGGACATGACATACGCCGACTGTTGAAGATCAAGCAAGAAAATTAATTTATTTTCGAGCGCATTTTTTTTGTAAAATTTTGTAATTTTTGTGTTGTAATACTTTCGGTAATTTTCTCATTTACAACGACTCTTGTTTGAGAGGTCACACATGTAAAAAATCTTGGACTTTATTTTGTGATGTGTCAAGACTTGTTTCACTCTTCAGTGAGAGTGGGGCTCGACTTGAGTGAAGAAATTAAGGATAGGCATATGATAGTGTAACATCAAATTTGTTTGTGCCCTTCGTAATTTAGGCAACACATATCTTAGAAGATTCACACATGTGATAAGATTCATAATGAGACGCACATAGACACGTACTACTTAGCTCGAATTAACTCAATTCTTCCCCGCTAATAGTATACTGTTTAGGTGCGGTTTTCTCGATCTACATGCATATAGTGTAAATTTAAAAATTCAGTTTTGCATAACGCATGGAGAGTGCCGGGAGTCACTGTAAGTATAACTTCTTATGAGCATGCATCATTGTTTTACGTTTGCATTCTGATTTCTGATTCCTCCCTTGTTTTATCACTTATGATTTCAAAGGAAATTGGGACTGAACGATAGACGTGCTTTGTTGTGCTCAAATTAATTTCAAGTGACAACCTAACTCTAAAATTGGAACTGAATTGAGCAGGTCGATTTAAAAAATTGGAATAAAAAGAACCTTGTTCACAGGTACATAAAGCCTCATTGTTTGAATTTACTTGCAAGTGAGATAGAGAAAGATGACAATAGGATAGAGTCAAGCCATGATTTCTTACATACTACTGGTTCTTTCTTTTTAGGCGATTAGCTACTTCTCAGCGAGGATCTACGGGTAGCTGGTAAACGGTCCGGATTTCCTTAGTAGAGTGAGGTTTAGAGGATGCCTTAGTCCTCAAGGAACGGGTTGCCGTATTTATACGGTCCGTACTTACTCCTATACTGGCTAAAAGTAGGTCCAACTAGTCGTAAGAACCGGGACAGTCTGTAGGAAAATACGAGCACCTAACAACTCGCTAATCTTTCCAAGATTGCATTTATCACCAACTAAAATTGATCATATAATTCGGCTGAACCTTTACGACCATCACGTATTGAGTTGGTGAATTTGAGGGTTTGAATTGTGTTTGTATTGTGTGAGTATTCTCTACACATTCACGTGCACCTTAGAACTAGCGCCTCATTGAATATCGTGTTCTAATAGGTTCTTTTGACATCGAAGATGACTAATTGGGGGGATACTTATTCAGACTTTGCGAATCTCTTATTGAGCCCTCCAAGAAGTACGTCTTTAAAGATACAAGCGCAACTTGGGCCAACCTGGACTCATCACCCTCTTGAGCCCAGGATCACTCACTCTCAGGATGGTTACTCTCAAATCGTTCCCTTTCTCTCCTCTCACCTTACCGAGGAAGACCTTCGCCTTGGTGAGAATATCTTCATGCCTAAAACCTCTTCTAATCAAGATCACATTGCTGATTCAGGCCCTAAAGAAGATTCAAGTACAATGCCTCCAAAGAAGAAAGAAGAGGAAGAAGAACACCCCGAGGACCTGATGAGAATGGTACTAGCGAGATAAGCTGCATCTGAGCAGCAACATGCACTACTCAGAGCTCGGTTAGGACAACTTAATGTTGGGGTAGAACCACCAATGGATGCGGTGTACAACCTCGAACAATACCAAATTCAGAATTATTTGAGTCCGGTCGAACCCGAAGTAGATTTTGAGTTGAAGCCACAATTTCTGAACTTATTGCCACACTTTGATGGGAATGCTTCCGAGGAACCATATGCATTCCTAAGGGACTTCGAGCTTGTCTGCGCTAACCTTAGACATCCTTGGGTTAACCAGGATTATATTAGGCTCATAGCCCTTCCATTTACCTTGGGTGGAAAAGCCGACTACTGGGTAAAGAACTTGGGAGTTACTGTCGCCACTTATGCCCAGTTCAAGGACCTGTTTCTGAATAAGTTCTACCCCTTGAGTAGGACTAACATGATGAGGACGCACATTACGAGCTTTTCCCAATTACCCCATGAAGCCTTTTGTGATGCATGGGAAAGGTTCAAGGACATCCTACAAAAGTGTCCCTGTCATGGACTAGATGACAACATTTTGGTCCAATCATTCTTCACTGGTCTCAACCATGAAATGCGGGGTTTAGTGAGCGCTGCCTGTAGAGGCAGCTATACATCCCAAGGATCGGATACTGTCTGGAAGGTATTCGAGCAGATGGATGAAACCATCCGCTCACAGATGGCCAGCAGGGTCTATACATCGTTCCCCAATTCATTCTCATCTAGAGGGAGATGGTCAGCTATAGTCGATCTCTCTTAGGACATGATCCCTAGCATGGGACTCCATGCAGACAAGCTTACTGTAGTCAAGAGGATTTACAGGAGGATTGATGAATTGGACCAGAGCGTCTCCAAAATTCCAAAAAAATGGAGGAGTTGACTGATAGGGTATCTAAGATAAAGATACATGCCGTGACTGCACCCTCTACCCTCGTATACTGAGTTCACCATATTCAGGAGAAGTTGGTGTCAGGGCAACCCCAGCTATGGGAGCTGGACCAGTCCTACACCCACTCTTTCCAGCATCCACGTCCATTAGCAGAGACAGTTCAGGAGGAGCCTCCATCGGTTTGGGAGGTGAATGGAGTATGGTATACTTAAGACCCTGCCAGACAGGGAAGCACAGGGGATTGACAGACCTACCAGCGTCCGTCAACCATTCACAGCACCGCATTCACCTCCACACCACCTCCTTCACAACAGAGCCCTGGATTCCAGCCATCCCAGCATCAATGGCAGCAGTACCAACAATATGGCCGACATGGGCATTACTAGGCAGGTCAGTAGGGCCCGCAATTTCAACAGGCACCCCAGCAACAACACCAGCAACAGAGGTAGTACCCTGGCCAACAAGGCTAGTCTTCCTATTCTTCTTCCTAGGTGATGAATCTCCATTTCATCACCTTTATTCTATCATTTTGGCCTTAAAAACCCCAGCAAATGCATGTAAATAGCATTAATTTGTATATAATAGCATTCATTGTTTCTTGTATTTATTGTACATTAAATAAGGTTTTTAATGCCAAAATTATAGAATAAAGAGAAGAAAAGAAAAAGGAATAAAATATTGCAAATATTTTATGACCCGAACCCCAAGACCAAGGCCAACAGGGAATTGGTCGACAAGGAATAAAGTAGGGGGAGATAAGGGCCAATAGTATAATAAATACCTCATTTATTTCTTTCTTCATTTATACATTTGTGACACCTATTTTGTACTTAATTATTTATTCATCAAATAAAGAAACTTTGTTCATGAAAATTGTAGATAATAATACAAATAAAAATACAAAATTGAGTTTGTGTAAAAATAATACTCAATGTACATTATACACACAAAATAAAAAGCCAAAATCTCAACTTCACAGACCCATATCTTGCAAATAAAAACTCCAAATCACCCAAACTCACCTTTAATTGTATATAGCATTCCAAGAACTATTTTATAAAATTGGTTTCAAGATTTTTGGAGCCCATCTGTGGAAGTTAGGTTTTTGGCCCTTCTTGTACATAATACCTGATTAAAATATTCATTTTATTCAATATTTATTATTTCTATAAATTTATATTTTTAAAATTTTGTAGATAATGTATATAGTTTATGTACATATTGACATTAGAATAAAACCAAAAAAATAATTTGTAAAATAAAATAAGTCTATGGACTATATAGACAAAATACCTATGTGAAATATGTACATAAATAAAAAGGAAAACATTCTTTAACTATTTCATTCTTTTATATTTTTATAATAATGTATATATTATATAAAACTTATTAAAAATACAAATCCAAAATAAAAACAAATAAAATTCATTAAATAAATAAAATGTATATAATATATAGGTAAAATACCTATAAGTATACCTACATATACATATACCTATTTATTTAAAAATGTAAATAAACTCCTAAAAATTAAATAAAAATATATTTATACTCATAAAAATAAGTTATAAATTTATAAAATAAAAAAAAATAATGAAATAAAATAAATAAATAAATATATATATAAATATACTTATAAATACATTATTTTAATAAAACCGTAATAAAATACTTCAGAAAAATAAATAAAAATCATAAATAAATACTACATTAATTTATAAATATTTTTTATTTTATACAGAAAATCTAATTAATTCATTTATTACGTTAAATAAATCAGTCAATTTCTTGTTGACGTGGACCAATCAGGTCCTGGCGTTTGTTGACCGCTCGGTCAACTGCGCCCCCAGGCGTCTGACTTGACGTGGACTATCTTGTCCCCCGATTTCAGCCATTTTTCCCGCTTGGCTCAGTGACCCATCACCCTCGAATCCTTCTGACAAATTATTCTCTGATCATCCATGATCCCCGCCGATCATTTAGATCCTTTGCACATAGCTCGTATCGCCAGCTACAACCCGGTCAATAAGGGTGCCCAGTTTGTGTATAAATAAGGAACCTTCACCTCCTCTTCAATTTTGGTCAGCTTTCAGCCAATCCCATCCCCGAATTCGGTCCCGACGATGTTCCTTGTGACAGGAGGAGCTCGCCAGCACCTTGAATCGATCGGAGAGGCGGAGGTTGCACCCACGGCGGCGCTCCGGCAGCCGCCTGCTCCCTGGAGTCCCTCCAGGTACAAGAGCTGCGCCTTTACATTTTTTAGGTAGATTTTCATATCAGCATTTTATTCCTGTCATTTATTTTGCATTTAGATGCGTAGATTAGCTTAGTTGAAGTAATTCAAAGTTCGCCGGAGCTCAGCTCCGGCGACTTCCCCACTGTATCCCCGCCTGTTTTCCGACTCGCTTTTGCCCTCATTTCGTTCCCCTTTGACTTCTCCACCTTCCAGCCACCTCCTATCAACCGGAGCCTCCTTGGTTCCGCGAATCGAAGCTCCCTCCATCACCCTTCGCCGGAGCTTCCTCGCCCATCATCATCCCCGCGCTTTCAGCTTCAAACCCCAGGTCGAGGGTGACGACCTCGAGCCCCTCTACCTTCCTGTGCAGGTTAGGTGCCTCACAAAGCACCAGGAGTCGATTTACCAGCGGGCGGAGGTACCTGGAGCTGCTATTCTTCTCCGAGCTCGTGGCGGCGCTCCAGGGTGCCTCCGGCCGATCCAACACCTCCAGCAGATCAAGCGACCTTCCAGGAAGCGATTAGGACCTTCAGGTGCGGCGAAGACCGTTGAGGGAGCGAGATCGAGGAGGAAGGAGCTCGCCCCGGCGAGCGTTCTTCCCTGTTCTTGCACGTGCGCTTCCCGCCGTTGGATGAAGACGAAGGCCCCAGTTTCAATCACAGCCGTCCGATGGAGCATCGCTCTGACCGTCAGATCACCTTGGGTGATCTAATCCTCACCGCTCATCGGCGAAGCGTCATCGGCTCACGTGGAGGCTCCACGTGGATAAGTCACGAAGCTCCACCGTCAGATCCAACGCCTGTGGGGGTAATTTTCACTTGTACCCCCTCCTTTTGGTATATTTAATTTTTAATCCTGTAAATAAATTAGTCCGTTATAAAATAAATGTAAATTTTGTAGAAAGGACCTTGTGTTTATTATAATTGCGTTTAGGTCCTTCCGCGCCTCACGTGCAGTCCCACGTGAGGCGCGTGAAAATTGCATGTAACCCCTGGCGGTTTTTGTTTATTGTAAAATAGTTTTAAAAATTAAAGTAAATGTTTATTCCTGTTGTATTTTTGCACTGATGCCCCTGGAATTTATTATATTTGCAAAAATGCCCCTGCCAGGCTGTTTGATTTTTGTATCTTTTATCTCTTTATTTAAAAATACCTATGAGGCTTCTAAAAATTCACAAAAATTAGGATAGATGCTCTATGTGATGCTCTTACACGCCCATATTTTATTTCACATTTTTGCACTTTTCCTAATTATTAAAAATGAAATAGGAGCCATTTTTTTAGGAGCCATTTTTTGTACTGTCTAATTTATAAAATACAAAAAAAATTAGAAAATGATTTGAAAAATTCAAAAAAAAATTATATATGGTATATTTATATCTATATTGAGTCCAGAAACTAAAAAAAACCTAAAAATATGAAAAAGAAAAATAAAAAAATTAGAAAGATCCAAAATCCAACAAAAAAATAGAAAAACCCTTAAAAATTACCACAAATACATTTTTCTCTTTTATAATTATCTATATATTATTATTAATGTATTAAAATTAATTTGGGAATTTTTGGAGTTTATTTTATATTTTTAAAACCCAAATTATATTCGACTATCTATTTAATCCTTTATTGAGGACATTTTGAAATTAAAAATACATAAAAATTAGAAATATTTCAGAAAAACAAAAAAATTAGAAAAAAATATTAAAAAGAAAAAAAGAATTATATCTATGCATTTTTTAAGTATTTATATATATATATATATCTATAGACTATATTACTCCTCTCTCTCTTCTTATATATATATCTCTTTATATATATATATCTTATATATATATCTATATATTTATATTACAAAAATATAAAAAATATATATAAAATATAAACTCAAAATAAAAAAAAATTATAAAAACAAAAATATAAAAAAATACATAAAACCCAAAACCCACAAAAACAATAAAAGGACATGAACAATTGATTGAATAATTAAATGATACATCACATACAACCATTCGCCTCCCAGTGTTCGACCTCTACCTGTACTTACACCTATACACATTTGCATGTAGAGTTATAATAAATTTTAACTCCATATTTTTGAATATTTATTGCATACATTGATTGTGGGTTAATTGTTGATTGATTTGGGGATTTCGTCTGAGGGTCAACTCAGCGACTGTCTCTCCGCCTTGTGGAAAGATACGACCTTGGCAAATCCCCCTTTCATCAAATGGTGCCGTTGCCAGGGAGGCAATGGATTTTGTATGATTTTTGTGAGCTTATTTGTTCATTTATTCAATTATTTGCTCATGTCCATAATTTAGTTATTTGTTTTGTTTTATTTTCTCTTTGAGATTACTTGATTGACTGCTATGACCATTTCTTTCCTTTGTCTTTGATGCGAGGGACCGCCGAGCGAAGGAGGACCTCTTAGGAGGACCTATGCACCCAAGCGAGGTGGAGTTGGCTCTTCTATGGCCAGCCAACAGGAGAGAGCATCCATGACAGAAGAAGGAGAATTTTTGAAGACAGTCACTATTTTTAGGCATTTTATTTTATTTCATTTTATTATGTATATTCATGTGAGAGAGTGGCACTTAGAAACATGTAATAATACAGGACTCCTCACAGGTACACGAAGACTCCCGCGGTCCAGTGCCCGAGGGATTATTCCCTTGGGGGCCTCGATGATTTTTGACGCTTTTATTTTATTTTATTTTTATTATTTTGTGTGTGAATGAGCCTTAGCATTAGGAGTTGCTTGCTCGTAGAGTTAGGTCCAAACACCCTAATATTTGCATGTACCTATAGTTCGCTTTGGACCTAGATCAAACTCTAAACACCCGCTCATTTATCTCTTAGCCTTTGTGCCACATCGAGCCCTGCAAAGCACTTTCTCCTAAGCTCAAGTGTGTTGAGCACAGAGGAGGGGTGAGCCAAGACCGGACTTTTTGAGGCTAAAGGTAAATGAGCGACTTGTGGTGCTACACGATAATAGCAATTTCTGAACCTAGGGTGATTTCTTCGGTTTGCATTAGCATATAGCATAGGTTTCAAATTCTGTTTTGCATCCCGCATGGAGAGAGCTGGGAGGCACTGTAAGTCTTCTTACTTAGCATGCATCATCGTTTTCCGACTTGCATGGCTTTTCTGATCTTCTCCCTCTGATTTTGCCAACCTAGGATGCTTAATGGAAATTGGAACCTCGATAGACACGTGCATTGAAAATACCTAAAAAAGTGATAACTTAAATAAAATCGGGACTGCTAACTCTATTGGACTTAAAAATAAAACGTAATGGATTCCTTGTCTTGGGGAGAGCAACCCCCTCATTGTATGCGTTTTAAATTGTTTACGTACACACTAAGGAGTAGAGCCCAAATCCTATCAAGCCTCCTAAGTGATTGTACAATTTTTGTGATCTCACCTAACTCTAAAATCGAAAAGATAAATGACCGTCACCTGACGATCTTGACTGTGTTGAGTAGGTGAATTGGGGGTTTGCCTTGCATCTTGATTGTGACTTGGACTCCATTGTGTTTTTCTTTCATCCCTAGAGTAGTCGGTTCCACCGTGTGAGTCATGCATTTTTATCTTTGAGTCTCTCTACCTCTCTTATACATATATCTCTTCATTTTGCATCGAGTCGTTATATTGGCGCTTGAGCTCAATCATCTCTTCGCCAAGTCCTTCGTTTCCCATCTTCCTCACCATCTTCCTCGTATTCTCCGTATCGTACCATCTTCTCTGGTTCGAGGAGAGCCTGCTCTTCGGACCGCTATTTTGACGGTGTTCCCGCCTTGTGTGGAACACCCAATTTTGTCTATGTACCGATCTTCTCACCCGCCCTCCTCGTTCCCTCTGTATCACCTTTCTACCACCCATGATATTAGCACGCCCGCTCAATCAACTTCTCCACCCCATTGTGTACCCTTCTTACCCATCTCCCTCGTGTACCCTGTATCATCTCTCCCTTTTCCCGGGAATGCTGTGCATATTGATGAAGCCCGCATCGAGGATTATGTATACTGATTATTTGTAAGTCGGGCCCATGATGTTGAGGATGCTGAGATTGATATGATGGATTTGTCTTTGATACAGGCATAAGAGCTTATTGAGGATTTTTGCTGATGCATAGAGCATAGGTGTGATGCATTATTGAGGAATTTTAGTTCTCGCTCACCGGATTAAGGATGTGATATGATACGATGATTCGATAAAGATTTCATGAGTATTGATTGATCTATCTATCTTGAGGTTCCACCCATCTTGATTTTGAGGATTAGCTGGTTATTCTAATTTGGACTTCCTGATAAAGGTGTGCGGATCCTACATGATCTCTCATCTTCCTGATTGACCCATCCTTGATCTCCTGACTCTCTAATCCACCCTGGCACTTAGAGGATTCCTGACTATTTTTCGTGCCATCTCAGCTGACTGGATTGACCCAAGGGATGTTCGGTGACTGACATGATCATTTGCTCCCTGCTTGATCTTATGCCCTCAGGGATTGAGTGATTTATTGCTTTTGAGGACCTGAGATGACTCGCCAGCATTCCCATGACCTACATTGATCTAGCTCGCATTCCTCCCCGAGGACTATCTGCGGGAGAATGCGATAATTTCTAGGACTGCGGTTTCATTCACTGCCTGGGTCGCCATTGTGGTGGGACCTAAAACCGAGTCAGATGATATGCCTGCTTGGCCTCCCCTGTGATTGTGTACTTGACCTGTCAGTACACGAGGCCAGTGTACTAGACTCATCTGAGTCTGCTCTCTTTGACGGTCCTCGCAAGGCAAGAGCTCCACTTTTCTGATTATTCCATGCCTAGCTCATAGCTCCCCGAGGGTTATCTGCGGGAGACTATGACATATTTTCGATCTGATTGGTCTCTTCTGTTGGTAGCCGCCTTGTCGATTACTGAGACCACTATGTGGGTCCGTCTGATGGATCCGGCTCCTTTGAGCCATTCTCTATCCTTGACGACCCTCGCAAGGTAGAGATACGGTCTGACTATTCCTTGCCTAGATCGCAGTACTCTCCGAGGACTATCTGCGGGAGACTGCAACACTCTCTTTACGCTCGATTCCCACTTCTGACTGTGTCTCCGATCTGCGGAGCACGGAATCAAGTCATCTGATATACATGATTTTTGGTCCCCTCTCGAGTGCTTATCCGATCTGCGGATCATGGGACTCATCTGATTACACTCCTTTGAGTCTTCTCGCCTTGATGGTCCTCGCAAGGTGGAGCTTCTGGTATCTGCTGTTCCCATGACTAGTTGGCAGCACGTTCCCCGAGGGTTATTTGCGGGACGCTGCCACACTTTCTTGATTTGACGGTCTCTTATACTGGTAGCCGATCTGTCGCCTACCGAGACCGTTTCTATGATCCGTCTGATGGATCAGGCTCCTTTGAGCCCGCTCTCCTTGACGACCCTCGGAAGGGTGAGCTTCTGTTCTGATTTTTTATTGACGAGAATGTACTACTCCCCGAGGGTTATCTGCGGGAGGGTACATCACCTTGTTTACTCGGCTTCATCCCTGGTTGTGTCTCCTTTCTGTTGGAGCACGGAGCCGAGTCTTCTGATTATTCTCTGATTTCACTCACCTTGAGGACCCTCGCAAGAGTGAGCCACATATTGTGTTGTTCGGTGTATTCGGGTGACTTTCAGATTATATCACCACCGTGCATCTCACAGTCTCATATGTTTTATTTCCGATCTTTCTGGGACTCTGATTGACCGGAGGATTTCGTACTTCTCTTTCTTCCTCCCGGTCTTACGGTATCGGCTATATTCCCTCATGTTGACCATATGAGCCGATTGACTGCTTCATGCTACCGGTCCCTGTTGTACATTCCGATATGATTATCCCCGGTAGCCGACACCCACCTGACTGTTTATCAGGGTGTCTTTTCACCTTCCGGCTGCGTCCTCGTTCTCACAGGGAGACGACGACGATAGTACGGTAGTCGCTTACCAGACACCATCCTGTACTTCACTCGTTTTTCACCGCTTGTATATATGTGTACCTTTTTCATTCTTTCTCCCGTATATTCTGTGTGCCCCGGATCTATCGCCACATCATTGTGTCTACACTTAGGACGTACTTTGTCCTAAGTATGGGGGGCACACACCGAGTTGTTCTTTCCTTGCACATTTTCGTCACTCTTGTTCTTGCCTATACTTAGGGTTATCTCACCCTAAGTATAGGAGGAGTGATGCGTATATTCTCCACGATCTTTTCATTAATCTGTATATATATCTCTCTTTTCTTCTTTTCTTCTTTTCCTTTTCATATTTCTTTATCTCAATAAAAGGTGTCACCCCTTTGTGTCAGTTTTCTGTACTTAGGACGTACTTCATCCTAAGTATAGGGGGGTGCACCCCTGATTTGTTAACTCTATGATCTGTTTATTCCCACCCTTGACCTTCCCTGCTTTGTGTACAGTCTGCTATACTTAGGATTACTTGATCCTAAGTATAGGGGGGACGGTCAACTTCTCATTCGTTCATCTCTTATGTGTATATTATGTAGACTTGTCTATACTCAGTACGAGTTATGTCTTCTCTTTTTCGTTTCCGATCTATGAGGACATAGCTCAAGCTAAGTATAGGGGGGGTCGTATATACTATGTATATACTTTATCCATAACTCGTACTTTCGTATTCTCTTAATAATATGGCTAATAATTCTAAAAATTCATTAAAAACCCTTGAAAAAAGATGTCATTGTTCCTCAAAATTCTTTTTGTATATACTGATTAATAAATCAGGTGAAAATGTTTTTTGCAAAATGTTGGAAAAATAGTTCGAAAATCTTTGTGAACATTTATTGAAAACTATTTTGAAAATATTTTGTTACATTTTTCAACCTGTGTAAAATGTGTGGTTTGTAAAAATTTTCTTTTTTGTGTGAAATAAAATGTTTAAAAATGATTTGCAAATGGTTTGAAAAATGGTTGCAAAAATATTTTGAAAAATCTATATATACTATTTTAAAAAACCTTTGCAAAATGATTTTCAAATGTGTGTACATGTTTGTAAAAATGTTTGTAAAAATTATTTTGGACTATAGTTTTAAAAAATTGTTTGAAAAATTTGTGTCAAATAAGTTTGAGGAATAGTCACATATGATAAATAACTAAAATAATATATATAAATAAAAACAAAAATAAACAAAATTCTTTAATAAGTGTACAGATATACCTATAAATAAAAAACTATATTGTAAATTCTTAATTCCTGTAAAATAAAGCGGCACGCCCGTGTAAATAGATGTATATATGTTACTTTGAGTGCCAAAATTAAATTATTTGCAAAAATTCTTTGTGTAAAATTTTTTCTCTTTGTTTTCAAATTCTTTGACAAATTGCATTATTCTTTGCATATTTGTAAATAGCATTTGCATAGCATTCATATTCTTTCATTGAGATTGATGATTGAACTAGTCCAATAAAATCGAAGATTGGAGCTTAGTTAGACCTTACTGCACCTACTTGCACTGGAACCTTATGGGAACTAGGTTTAAGGTACTCCAAGTCTATTCAGACTTAATTCTTTGAGAAAATCAGGGCTGGGTTCAAGTCGCCTCAGTGGACTAACTAGAACTTTTCGAAACACACGTACGACTCTTGCCGACCGTGACCTAACTTGGACACTTGCACCTTTCACTTGGCTCAACTCAGTTGGAGTGGTGAGGGGGTTGGATTTTCCAGTCTGAGACGCACACGGGTGGAAACATTCGTCCTCGTCTAGGGAGAGAAGTGCACCCCAACCTGGTCCAATAGCCATGAGGTCTAAAGACAGGAGATTGTGGGTTGCGATAATGCTTCAAAAGAGGGATACTCTTCTGGCTCAAGAGGAAAAAGTCCTTATGTAAATGCTGCTGTAAATAGTATGTTTGAAAAAAAAAATGGTCAGGCCTGTAAAAAAATAAAATGCCTGCAAATTATGTATACAGAAAATAAGCAAGCTTGAAGCATCAAAGTTATACCATGTGAGCCTGCAGCTGGATGACTTGACTACACTGGTCTTGCATCCCAGGATAGGTAGCTACACTGGCTACCGTCCATTCTTTTCTCTACCTCCTCCTCTTGAGTTGGATGCCACTTGAACTTAGAAGGGAATACCCTGCTCCTCGAGGAAAGAGCTGTTGGATTAGGGAATCATTGGGTTGTCATTCTGGAGAAGTCAGTCTCTTTGTCATTTCAGTTGGGGAGAGCCACCATCACTTACACCGTACAAGTCAGCTTCATAGTCATAAGGGTTTGCGTATGATGTAGGCTAGTTCTGACCTGGCTATTGAGGTGATTTGAACCGAGTTCTGTGACTCTCAGGAGGCTGTTGTGTTTTAAATTTGATTCCCTACTAGGTTCCACACACATTTCTCACACCAAGGTCTAACCTGAGCTCCAACTTTGATTTTGTACAGATAAGTTTAATAATCATGATCAACGCAATTTATTCTTTAAAATTCTTTATTTTTGCCTTTTCTTTTCTTCTTATTCTTTGTTCTTTTTATACTTATTGCATAAGTGTTTGCTAGGGACTAGCAAAGGCAAGTATAGGGGGTGATGAATCTCCATTTCATCACCTTTATTCTATCATTTTGGCCTTAAAAAACCCCAGCAAATGCATGTAAATAGCATTAATTTGTATATAATAGCATTCATTGTTTCTTGTATTTATTGTACATTAAATAAGGTTTTTAATGCCAAAATTATAGAATAAAGAGAAGAAAAGAAAAAGGAATAAAATATTGCAAATATTTTATGACCCGAACCCCGAGACCAAGGCCAACAGGGAATCGGTCGACAAGGAATAAAGTAGGGGGAGATAAGGGCCAATAGTATAATAAATACCTCATTTATTTATTTCTTCATTTATACATTTGTGACACCTATTTTGTACTTAATTATTTATTCATCAAATAAAGAAACTTTGTTCATGAAAATTGTAGATAATAATACAAATAAAAATACAAAATTGAGTTTGTGTAAAAATAATACTCAGTGTACATTTTACACACAAAATAAAAAGCCAAAATCTCAACTTCACATACACATATCTTGCAAATAAAAACTCCAAATCACCCAAACTCACCTTAATTGTATATAGCATTCCAAGAACTATTTTATAAAATTGGTTTCATGATTTTTGGAGCCCATCTGTGGAAGTTAGGTTTTTGGCCCTTCTTGTACATAATACCTGATTAAAATATTCATTTTATTCAATATTTATTATTTCTATAAATTTATATTTTTAGAATTTTGTAGATAATGTATATAGTTTATGTACATATTGACATTAGAATAAAACCAAAAAACTAATTTGTAAAATAAAAATAAGTCTATGGACTATATAGACAAAATACCTATGTGAAATATGTACATAAATAAAAAGGAAAAACATTCTTTAACTATTTCATTCTTTTATATTTTTATAATAATGTATATATTATATATAACTTATTAAAAATACAAATCCAAAATAAAAACAAATAAAATTCCATTAAATAAATAAAATGTATATAATATATAGGTAAAATACCTATAACTATACCTACATATACATATACCTATTTATTTAAAAATGTAAATAAACTCCTAAAAATTAAATAAAAATTTATTTATACTCATAAAAATAAGTTATAAATTTATAAAATAAAAAAATAAAATAATGAAATAAAATAAACAAAATAAAAAAATATATATATATATAAATATACTTATAAATACATTATTTTAATAAAACCGTAATAAAATACTTCAAAAAATAGATAAAAACCATAAATAAATACTACATTAATTTATAAATATTTTTTATTTTATACAAAAAATCTAATTAATTCATTTATTACGTTAAATAAATCAGTCAATTTCTTGTTGACGTGGACCAATCAGGTCCTGGCGTTTGTCGACCGCTCGGTCAACTGCGCCCCCAGGCGTCTGACTTGACGTGGACTATCTTGTCCCCCGATTTCAGCCATTTTTCTCGCTTGGCTCAATGACCCATCACCCTCGAATCCTTCTGACAAATTATTTCTCTGATCATCCATGATCCCCGCCGATCATTTAGATCCTTTGCACATAGCTCGTATCGCCGGCTACAGCCCGGTCAATAAGGGTGCCCAGTTTGTGTATAAATAAGGAACCTTCGCCTCCTCTTCAATTTTGGTCAGCTTTCAGCCAATCCCTTCCCCGAATTCAGTCCCAGCGATGTTCCTTGTGACAGGAGGAGCTCACCAGCACCTTGAATCGATCGGAGAGGCGAAGGTTGCACCCACGGCGGCGCTCCGGCAGCCGCCCTGCTCCCTGGAGTCCCACCAGGTATAAGAGCTACGCCTTTACACTTTTTAGGTAGATTTTCATATCAACATTTTATTCCTGTCATTTATTTTGCATTTAGATGCGTAGATTAGCTTAGTTGAAGTAATTCGAAGTTCGCCGGAGCTCAGCTCCGGCGACTTCCCCACCGTATCCCCACCTGTTTTCCGACTCGCTTTCGCCCTCATTTCGTTCCCCTTCGCCTTCTCCACCTTCCAGCCACCTCCTATCAACCGGAGCCTCCTTGGTTCTGCGAATCGAAGCTCCTACATCACCCTTCACCGGAGCTTCCTCGTCCATCATCATCCCCGCGCTTTCAGCTTCAAACTCCGGGTCGAGGGTGACGACCTCGAGCCCCTCTACCTTCTTGTGCAGGTTAGGTGCCTCACAAAGCACCATGAGTCGATTTACCAGCGGGCGGAGGTACCTGGAGCTGCTGTTCTTCTCCGAGCTCGTGGCGGCGCTCCAGGGTGCCTCCGGCCGATCCAACACCTCCAGCAGATCAAGCGACCTTCCACGAAGCGATTGGGACCTTCAGGTGCGGCGAAGACCGGCGAGGGAGCGAGATCGAGGAGGAAGAAGCTCGCCCCGGTGAGCGTTCTTCCCTGTTCTTGCACGTGCGCTTCCCGCCGTTGGATGAAGACGAAGGCCCCAGTTTCAATCACAGCCGTCCGATGGAGCATCGCTCTGACCGTCAGATCACCTTAGGTGATCTAATCCTCACCGCTCATCGGCGAAGCATCATCGGCTCACGTGGAGGCGCCACGTGGATAAGTCACGAAGCTCCACCGTCAGATCCAGCGCCTGTGGGGGTAATTTTCACTTGTACCCCCTCCTTTTGGTATATTTAATTTTTAATCCAGTAAATAAATTAGCCTGTTATAAAATAAATGTAAATTTTGCAGAAAAGACCCTGTGTTTATTATAATTGCGTTTAGGTCCTTCCGCGCCTTACGTGCAGTCCCACGTGAGGCGTGTGAAAATTGCATGTAACCCCTGGCGGTTTTTGTTTATTGTAAAATAGTTCTAAAAATTAAAGTAAATGTTTATTCCTGTTGTATTTTTGCACTGATGCCCCTGGAATTTATTATATTTGCAAAAATGCCCCTACCAGGCTGTTTGATTTTTGTATCTTTTATCCAATTATTAAAAATACCTATGAGGCTTCTAAAAATTCACAAAAATTAGGATAGATGCTCTACGTGATGCTCTTACACGCCCATATTTTATTTCACATTTTTGCACTTTTCCTAATTATTAAAAATGAAATAGGAGCCATTTTTTGTACTGTCTAATTTATAAAATACAAAAAAATTAGAAAATGATTTTGAAAAATTCAAAAAAATTATATATGGTATATTTATATCTATATTGAGTCCAGAAATTAAAAAAACTAAAAATATGAAAAAGAAAAATAAAAAAATCAGAAAGCTCCAAAATCCAACAAAAAATAGAAAAACCCTTAAAAATTATCAAAAATACATTTTTCTCTTTTATAATTATCTATATATTATTATTAATGTATTAAAATTAATTTGGAAATTTTTGGAGTTTATTTTATATTTTTAAAACCCAAATTATATTCGGCTATCTATTTAATCCTTTATTGAGGACATTTTGAAATTAAAAATACATAAAAATTGGAAATATTTCAGAAAAACAAAAAAAAAATTAGAAAAAAATATTAAAAAGAAAAAAAGAATTATATCTATGCATATTTTAAGTATTTATATATATATATATCTATAGACTATATTACTCCTCTCTCTCTTCTTATATATATATCTCTTTATATATATATATCTTATATATATATCTATATATTTATATTACAAAAAATATAAAAAAATATATATAAAATATAAACTCAAAATAAAAAAAATTATAAAAACAAAAATATAAAAAAATACATAAAACCCAAAACCCACAAAAACAATAAAAGGACATGAACAATTGATTGAATAATTAAATGATACATCACATACAACCATTCGCCTCCCAGTGTTCGACCTCTACCTGTACTTACACCTATACACATTTGCATGTAGAGTTATAATAAATTTTAACTCCACATTTTTGAATATTTATTGCATACATTGATTGTGGGTTAATTGTTGATTGATTTGGGGATTTCGTCTGAGGTCAACTCAGCGACTGTCTCTCCGTCTTGTGGAAAGATACGACCTTGGCAAATCCCCCTTTCATCACTAGGCTTATCCCCTTCCTTCTTCATCTAGCCCCGTGGACATTCAACAACAGATACTCGACGAGCTCCGTTCCTACAGGAACGAAATTGACGACTTACGGATGGATGTCTACCGCCTGTACAGATGGCGAGACGAGTAGAATGCACCGTCTACCTCAATCCCAGCCCAAGTTTAGGTGAACCCCAATAACCTGAGCTGATCTAGTTCTCAGCAACACTTTGGTCAGGTATATTATTCAGCATCTCCTAGATCTGAACATGAGATTCTTTCGTGTGATGAGGCTAATCGTATGTCACTCAAGAGCGGAAGGACCGTGACCGTACTGACCGGGCGAGGAATACGAGGAGGGGAATCTCTGGAGCTCTACCTGAGGAGTCTTCAGAGGACGAGGAGGAGAGGCACCATCTTCCGGAGCCCCATCATCACCATTTGAGTATATCTACTCAGGGAGCCGATAAGAGAAGGAGAGCACGTATGCAGCATCAACAACATGGATATACTTCTGAGTCTACAGAGGACCTTGCATCTCCGGTTGTGGCGAATACCACTTCAGCTTTTATTCCACAACCTATAGTAGATAGTTTTGATTTTGATTCCATGTTGCATCAAAAATATTCTTGTTTGAACAACTCTGTTTCCATTAATGCAAAGAATGATCTTTCAGTTCATGAAGACTCTTCATCTTCTGTTTCCCTAGCTTCAATCCCTTTCCCCCGTGCTCTTATGGTAGGAAAGTGCATTAAGAAGATTTAGAAAGATGATCCCGATATGGCATGGTTTTGTAAAGAAAATATCACTGTAAAGGTGCCATTTGATGAGTATGTGGCTAACCATCCTGCATTTCAGAAACACCTTAAGGTGAGATGCACACCTACTAGCGTTAGTAGGAAGAAAGAGAACCAAAAGGTGAAGTCACACGTCTTGTCAGTAGTCACAACATATTGTCTCAAGAATCAGACATTACCAAAGAAAAAGCGAGACACATGTGCTCACTATGTGGAGAGTCGTATTGACGACATCGCGTTCACACACTTGGATAACGATTCTTCAATTAACTTACTTCCCTTAGCCTTATATCAGAAATTCGAGTTGGGACCACTTCGCAAATCCAGAGCTTTACTCCAATTCGCAGATCGTTCAGTGAAGAGACCTAAGGGAGAAGTGAAGAACGTAGTTATCTATATTGAGGGGAAGAACTATCAGGTTGACTTCACAGTCTTGGACATGGAGACCTCCAATCATTAGAGAGAACCTCATATCATTCTCGGGCGGCCCTTCCTTAGGACTGCAGGCGCGACTTTTGATTATGGTACGTGAATGATGAAGTTCCATTCTCTATGCGAAGAAGTGAACCTTGAGATGAAGCAAACCAAGTGTCAATGACCTGATTCAGAGAGTAGCACAGAGTATTCATCTTCAGAGGCAGATTACAGAATGACTAGCACCATTGGAATTTGGAGACATGTTCCTTCAGGACAGAGCGAGACCCTTTCAGCTGGAAAGAACATAGCGGATGATACATTTTGCCAGGTATTGCCTGATCTTGTTAGAGATGCATCTACCTATTCCCATGATAACACAGAGATCCATATGGACCTACCAGTTCCATCCCCTTCAGAACGATCATGGGACATAGATGACGAGTCGGACGCGGCTTTGGTTGATTTATCGCATTTCTTTGGCGATCCGACTCCTGATACTTCTGTGTTGGTGGTGAGTACTACGCAGCTCAGCCTACCTTCATCTAGCACAGAACCAGATTCAGATTCTTCAGCCAGATTTGCTTGATGACACCACATTGCCAGAACTGAAATCACTACCTCCTACACTCAAGTACGCCTTTCTTGCGGGACCCTATGAGAGATCCTATTATCATTAGCTTAGAATTGACTTTAGAACATGAGTCTAGGATGTTAGAGGTCTTAGAGAGGAACCACAAAGCAATAGGTTGGATAGTGTCGGATCTCGTGAGGATCAACCCCGCTCTCTCCTCGCACCACATTTTTACTGAGGATAATGTGAGACCTTCTCGTGAGTTCCAGAGGAGACTTAACCTTAATCTACAGGAAGTAGTGAAGAATGAGATTGAGAAATGGTGCAGGGCAGGGTTTATATACCCTATTTTTGACTCCAAGTGGGTGGCCCCACTTCATGTTGTCCCGAAGAAGTCAGGAATTCAGATGGTCACCAACGAGGAGAGGGTAGAGATCGCGGTGCAAGTACCCACGTCGTGGCACGTCTGTGTCAACTACAAGCGCCTGAATGCTACGACCAAGAAAGATCAATTTCCCTTGCCTTTTATTGATCAGATTTTGGAGAGACTCACAGGGAAAGAGTTCTATTTTATTGACGGGTACTCAGGCTACAACCAGGTAGCCATAGCCCCTGAGGACAAGGAAAAGACCACATTCACATGTCCATTCGACACTTATGCTTTCAGGCGCATGCCATTCGGGCTTTGCAATACCCTGGACACTTTTCAACGGTGCATGATCGCCATATTTGCCGAGATGGTAGGAGATTTCCTGGAAGTGTTCATGGATGACTTCTCGATCCATGGTGATTCCTTTGATACATGTTTAGCGCACTTGGACTGAGTCCTCAAGAAGTGTAGAGAGGTGAATCTGGTACTCTCCTGGGAGAAGAGTCACTTTATGGTGACAAAGGGTATCATGTTGGGGCATGTCATCTTTAAAAGGGGAATGGAGGTTGACCCTACCAAGGTGGAGGTGATCAAGAAACTCGATCCACCTACCAATGTAAAGTCAGTGAGGTGTTTTCTTGGGCATGTTGGATTCTATAGGAGATTTATTCAAGATTTTCAAAGATCGCCCGCCAACTGACTGAGCTCTTAGGGAAAGACACAGAGTTCGTTGTAGATCACATGTGTCTAGAGGCCTTTGAGCTCTTTAAGAGGAAGATTTGTGCCTCACCTATAATACAAGCTCCTAACTGGTCTCTCCCCTTTGAGATTATGATTGACGCTTCAGATTTTGCTATAGGAGCTATGTTAGGACAACGTCGAGAGGGGATCCCATTTGCGATCCACTATTCGAGCAAAGAATTAGACCCTACACAGAAGAATTACACCGTAACTGAAAAGGAAATGCTCGATGTAATATGGACCCTCGAGAAGTTTATGTCATATATTTTGGGCTGTAAGGTGACAATCTACACTGATCACACAACTATTCGTTACTTAATGGAAAAGAAGGATGCGAAGGCGCCTTCATATGTGGATTTTACTTGTCCAAGAGTTTGATTTGGAGATAAAATTAAACCTGGATTGAAGAATATTGTGGCTAATCATCTTTCTCGGATTTAACTTAACGATTCTCCTGATTATGAGCAGATTAGAGAGACCTTCCCAAACGAGTCAATTTGTGTTATTGACTCACTCCCGTGGTATGCCAACATGGTGAACTTTCTTGTCTCCAAGCAGGTTCCCCATGGTTGGACTAGGAGCAACATTGACTGACTGAAGTCGGATTTGAGGAGATACTACTAGGACGATCCTTTCCTTTTCTTTGAAGGGCTAAATTGTGTTTGGAGAAGGTGTATTCCTCAGGAGGAGTACCAGAGTATACTCACATATTGTCATTCACATGAGGCTGGAGGACACCATTCGAGGAAGAGAACCACTCACAAGGTACTTCTGTATTGGCCGACCTTATTTCGAGATGCTATCGATTTTGTACGATTGTGCCTGATTTGTCAGAGGATGGGAGGGACAGTTGGATAGAGAGATGAGATGCCCATGAAGCCGATGATTATTTGTGATGTTTTTGATGCATGGAGCATAGATTTTATGGGTCCCTTTCCCAACAGCTAAGGACATGAGTACATCTTGTTGGCGGTTGACTATTTGTCTAGGTGGGTGGAGGCTATCCCAACTCGAACTGCAGACAACAAGATAGTAGTTTGTGAGAGACCATATTATTGCTAGGTTCGGGGTGCCAAATGTTTTGATATCTGATGGGGGAAGCCACTTTATGAATCGAGATATGAGATTTTTAGCTAAGGACTACGGATTTGAGCACAGAGTTACTAGTCCTTACTACCCACAGTCCAATGGCATGGCATAGGTTTCGAATAGAGAGGTGAAAAGTATTTTGCAGAAGTTGGTTCGTTCCGATAGGAAGAACTGGTCCCAGCTCTTGGACCAAGTTCTGTGGGCCTATAGGACAACCTACAAGACACCATTGGGTACTTCACCATTCAGAATGATCTATGGCAAGCCATGCCATTTGCTCGTAGAGCTGATTCACAAATTCAAATGGGCAATTAAGCACATTAATTGTATTTGTCACCTAAGGAAGCTTTTTCGAGACTTGTACTTGAACGAGCTCATGGAAATCTGAAACATGGCATCTGACAACAGTTCGATTTATAATGACAAAGTAAAGAGATGGCATGATCAGCACATTATGTGCAAAGACTTTGTCCCCGGGCAAAAGATATGGTTGTTTAATGCCAGGTTGAAGATGTTCCTTGGGAAGCTCAAATCTAAATGGACGGGTCCCTTTATTGTTAAGAAAGTGCACGAGAATGGAAGTGTAGAGATAGCTGATCTCACATATGGTGCACAATCCCATGCGGTGAATGGACAACTGTTGAAACATTTTGTAGACTCTAAAGAGAAGTTAGTCCAAGTCAAGGTCATCAACTTCATGCAGAGTGAGCACATAGCAGATACATCATACTACTCTTCGTACAGATACAGCATCAAGATTCAGCAGCTCAGAAGATTCTTTCAATTGTACATTCTCCCTTCTATGTATATTCTCCAGATCACATCAGTTCTCACACTTACTCCTGTCCTACACTTAGGCTGACCAGAGCCAAAGTATAGGGGGACCGATGCGCGGCATGTGTATATACTCATCCATTTCTCCTCTTGATCTCGACCACCCCATTTTTGATGTTCTTCTACACTTAGGCTGACCATAGCCTAAGTATGGGGGGGGGGGTGGATCGACTTCTATACTTTTTGTTATTTTAGCTCTCCTACGCTTAGCACGAGCTGTGTCTTTTTCTCGCTTCATGTGCTTTGAGGACATAACACATGCTAAGTATAGGGTTGTATGTATATACTACATACATACTTTACCCATAGCTCATACTTTTGCGTATTTTAGTATATATTATAAAATAATTACAAGGTAAGTAAAATTAGTTTAAAAAAACTAAAAAAGCTAAACTAAAAAAACTCTTATTTTTCAAAAATAATAATATATAATTTTTCAAAGAAAACCTTTTTTTAAAAAAAATTTTAAGAAAAAACACAATTTTCTCTTTTCTTTCTTTATCTCCTTTAAAAAAAACTTTTGGAAAAAACATAAAAAAACATCTTTCTTCCTTTCATTTCTTTTTCAAAAAAAAAAAATAAATAAAAAACTAACTAATAAGTTAGTTTAATCCCTGACACTTACACATTCACACAAGACTAGTGAAGTTCAAGAACACTTGGTTTATGAGGTCTTGAGATTTTGATTTAACCGGCCTTAGTCATTAGGGTCTTTGACTTTATTATTCACATTTCCCTAGTTTGAAAGATTTGTATGCTATACTGCATGCTTAGTCTCTACCTTAAGAATATGATCATCACCTCACATACACGACTGCAGTTATGATGAGATGAGCTGAAATTTCACTTGAGGAACTAGGATGAAGGACTTGAGTTTGGACCTGATTTAATGATGCTCGAGGATGGGATAAAATCAATGAAGGCTTCATGAAACCTGAGTGTCAGCACCTTTAGCCAGTATAAGAACATGGTTCTTATACTATCTCTTGACATTTACCTAAGCGCCAGGGTGTGATAAAATAAAAATGTTGAATAATGTGCGCCAACTCTTAGTAAAAGCAGTGGAGCTAGACAAAAACAAAGCAACGAAATACAAATATTGAAAGAAAAGCTCTCATCCTACAAGTCAAATATCAAAAAGATCTTCCACCAAAGGCGAGCGCTCCCAACCATTTCAAGGTGTCCACTTGGACCACCGCTATTAGGAACAAGAGTCGGGCTTGCACCAAAAAAGGGCTCTACATCGTAAATGCTACAAGTCTGGGTGTAGAAGGTATATTAGATACTTAAAAAATACATACCTCGGTGTACTCCCAGGAAAACAAGTGAAGACGACTCCAACTTCTCTTGACGGACACAATGATCAACAAAAAAATGCGTTGAGTTAATAAGGCACTCGAGAGGATCCTTGTTCCAATGAGAGGGAGAGAAGAAATGACCCAATCCTAATCCCTCCATCAACTGGCCTATCACCTACATTTCTGAGTCTGATAACTAAAGAGATGTTGGATTGGATGCAAGAAATGGTATATTCCCTAGTGTTGAGTATCGGGTTCTTAGGAGAGTCTCTTGGACTGGTACCTTGGGTGACGTCGCGATTGTACTCTTATAACTGCAGTCAACACTTAAGTCATATCCCTACTATATATGTATATAGAGAGAGTCTTATGATTAGGGAAATTGGATACCTTTTGACTAGAGCTTGTTCAGCTTAGAATTTTAGGATCTCTAAAACCAAGAGTTCTTAAACGGATCAAGTCTTGTATTCACATGCACAGTCAGGGGTTATTCCAACTTATTTAATTTTATTTGCTCGAGGACTAGAAAAGTTTAAGTAAAGGGGGTGATGATCCGCGATTCATCATCTTAATATATTAATCTTAGCAAAATCCTCGAGTAAAATCTCAAATAATTGTTCATAAAATCCATAAATCAACAAAATGACTCTTGTAAATAAAATACACTAATTATTGTATATTATATTGTACAAAATAAATTAACAATAAAAAAGCCGCAAAATAAAGGAGTTTTTCACCTGTAAATAGCCTAAAACTTTATGTTTTTTTAATAATTTTATTTGAAAGCTTTTTTGGCTAATTCTTTCTCTGACTTGTTCATAAAAATCTATATAAAAATACAAAAATACAAAATAAATTTTACATCAAATAAATACTCCTAGATCCCAAAGAGAAAAAGCCGTAAAGTCCAACTTCCTGGCCAAATTCCCGCTCCGCAAGAACTCCAAATTCATTAAACTCACTTTTAAAGTTTAAGTTAGAAAATTATTTATTCATTGAAAGTAGTTTCATTAAAATCGGAGCTCATTTGCAAAATTTGTGTTTTTGGACCTATGTGTGCAATGTATATATTGTACATATCTTTCTTTCTTTATTTTTTATTTACTCTTCTAAATTACTAAAAAATCCAAAAAAATCTCTTTTCTGTTTTATTTTATTAGAAAAGTAAAAAAATCCATGTACATATTGTTTTGTTGGACTTTTGTAATTCTCTATTTTTCTTTTTCTCTCTTTATTTTATTCTCCGTTTTTAGTAGCCTACTTTTATTTTATTATATTTAATTCACATTTTCTACAATAACTTCTCTTCTTCATCAATCTCCATTCAACTCCATTATTCATCTAACCTCCCATTCAACTCCACTACTAATTTAACCTCCCATTCCACTCCACCTCAATTCTAACCTCCAATTTCCATCTCTTTTTATACATTTCATCTCCTCATTTTTGCCATTGATCCATCTTCATGTGAGGAGAGCCTAGTTCCTAGAGTTGAATCGGTGACAATGACGTAACCATGGTTGAGCGATGATAACCCTCTCTCCGGTGAGATCCGTTGGCATCTTGGCCAACATCACAGCCGCACCCGCGCGCTGTTCGAGTGAAGACCATGATTCTCGAGAGCACATCATAGGCATCCGCTTCCATTGTAGTTAATTTCTTTTTTATCATTCTGCATCGTTTATATTTTTGCATTTTTTATCACATTACATCACCACCCCTTTGTCCCCTTCATTTGTTCGTATTTGCATTTATCACATCACCCCATCATATTTGCATTTCTTTATTCCTTGTTTAAGATTTTTTAAAAAATAAAAAAAATAAAAATCACAACATAGTAAAAATAAAAAATAGAAAAAGACAGCAGGTGGTTGGCCCTCCCCAGCTTCCTCCGCCGGCCACTGCCGCCACCAGGCTGTGCTTCCACCACCACCAGCTGCGGTGCCGCCGTGTGCTTCACCAGCGCGGCCTCCCTCCTCACCGTGACTCCTCCAACGGTGGTTCATCCCGTCGGCCTCTGCATCCTCCTGCATCCTTCACCAGTCATCGTCGCAGCTGCAAGCGGCAACGCCTCCACCTGCGGTCGTCCACAGCTACAGCCTCCGCCGTGCCCATCTCCTCCACTAGCAAGCAACGTCGCACCGCGCCCAACCGCTGTCCAGCCCACTTGCGGTCGTGCACCGTTGCCATTGCCGCCCCCCCAGACCCATCGTGCCCTAGCGCCTGTCAAAAAAGAAGGTTGATTTTTTTATTGTAAAAAATGCAATATTTCCCTGCATAGTTTTTGTAATTTCAAAAGCATCCTTGTGCATATTTTGTATCCAAAGTTTTATTTTTGTTTTGCACAGATAAACCTGTGTTTGCATATCAATTTGGGCATCAATTTCACATTATTTATTTTAATGACAAATATCATGACGTTGAGCAACTAACTGTTTGTCATTTAGCAATTTATTTGGATTTTTGTGAGATCTTATGAATTAATTACAATTGTTCAAGTGAAATTCTGCATATTTTTCCCAATCCGTGGTCTTAAATTCACAATTCATTCTCAGTTGCTCCAAAAATTCCACAAAAATAAAAAATGATGCCTTGCAACATGATTTAATTTGTACCCAAATTTCATGTTAACTGGATTTATCTTGTGCTATAAATAATTTGTAGAGTGATTTTCGTAAATAATTTTTAGTTAAATCCACATACATTATTTTTACAAAATTTCAAATCTTTTGGATTCCACATAAAAATATCTATGTGAGATAATTTGCTCTCTAGCAAGTTTCATATTGTGTATTTATTAGAAATTGATTACTCATTGTCACTCTGTTTTCATTAAAAAATTCATAAAAATTCAGATATTGTCAGAAAATTCCAAAAAATTTACTTTAGATCATTGCATTATGTTTATATTCTAGTAAAAGTTTCATAATTTTCGCATTCTGTTTATTGAAAAATTGAAAAAACCCATAAAAAGTGTGTATTTTCCTTATTACATTTTAATCCATAAAATTCTAGGAAAAAATGTGTGCTGCATTCATAACTGGATTAGGTTTTATGAAAAATATAATTTGGTTAAATTGAATTAATTTCAGAATAAAATTAATTTGGCTAAGTTATAGGCTTTCTTATTAACTTGATCTTCCCGCTTTTATATCTTCATTTATAATTACACATTAAAAAAATATACAAAAAATCTCATTGGAAACCTACATCTAAGTTTTTCGAATTAACCCGAAGTTGTTCTTTTGCCTCCCTGTGTTCGACCCCAGACTTGCCCGAGATATAAATTGAATCCGAGACACTCTTCATGGAGATCTTTTCTCGGTTCTGACTGATTCACTAAGTACACGTATTACAACGAGTGCAAATTAAACCACGTGCTCAGCGGTTCGTCACTAATCAATCTGAAGGGATAATATATCAAGTGTTTATGATGCTAAAATTTCTTACCTTTACGCATCAGTTTTGAGAAGCCCGGTGTATGCTAGATCTGTACAAAAGCTAGATATCTTCCATGCAGTGGGAGTAGTAAACTGTTACTAATCCTACTATGGGGATAAACCACTTTTATTGCTGTAATAACAATATCTTCAAAGATGACAGGACTTTTGAGTTAGTGATATCAAAGTCTTCAAGAACTTAAGACTTTATAAATAGTGATCTAAAAGGTCTTAACTACAGATGCCTTATAAGACTTAAGACTAAGTCTTAGTCTTATGAGATAGATATCTCCAAGAATAAGGGTATTCTGATAAGGATAATAAAAATTACATACTGGTTATAAATATGTATTGTTTAGGACACTATAACCGCTTTAACAAAATTGAGTATTGGCTGCATAAGATGCTACATTCATATTGAATGTGAGCAATGTTACTAGGGGATATGCAAGTACCGTAAAAGGACTTGGCATAATCTCTCGAGAACAGAGTGACTAGTCAGCTTACCTAGCTATTTTTCTAAATAGCTTATGATTAGCACATGAGTTTGGATTTAAAGATTAGCCGTTAATGGCTCTTTGGGCTAGTGGGAGATTATTGGACATACGAGCCCCCAACGAGCCATTATGAAATAAATGTTATTGCAAATTCATTCCCTGATCTGAAATGAAGAATAATTAATTTTCATAATAGGTCCCTTAGTACAATTAGGGTTATGTACAATGACCATCTTGATGATCCTACAACTGTTGATTTAATTGTTGAACTGTAGAGGCTAGTGCTTGGATGATATCTAAAAGTTAGATTGAGGACTCATCAAGCACCATCAAATGATTGCTAAGAGATGATCTCCAGCTCGAGTAGGAGATGATAATCCTTTTTCTTTTGGCTGATATATGACCAACCTCTTGATGCAGGTCCACTGCATAAGAATAGAGATTCGAAGGTGTCAGATAAGTTAGGTCACATAGTTGACTTAGCGAGATCAGGATGACCAAAACCTACGTCATATGCTGTCACGATATATCCATGCATTCTCTGATCAGAGACAGATGTATTGTTATATGTCTAAATATGTACATTTGGCAGATTGATAGGTTGATGGCCTAATCAAGATCTATACACCGACGAGCTGATGTGCATACTAGGACATATGAGTAATACGATCTCTCAAAGGGATCATACATGCTCACTTGTGAACAGGACGGCATGAGCTCACTAATGAGGTATTTGGGATTGATCAAATTCCATGAATGGTCGTCTTGCTTTGGAAGCATGACAAGAATTTGTAGGTATGATATATGCTTTTGGAAAGCATATGATCGATACCAACTCCCAATGACCTAATGAGAAACATAATGATAAAACCCTGAAAGAGACAATATAAAAAGAGATCTAAAACTTCAAGTTTATTCTAGGTCTTCCAGTATGCAGGATGTAGAGGTATATTCCCTGAGGGTGATGTGATCATAAACGATTGTATAACCACAACGCTTCCATTCCGAGGGAGTGATGAAAATTGTCTGGATTTTAGTGACTCCTCTCGGTAGAGAAGTAATATAATCTTAGTCCAAATGTTGGACATTGATATGAATTCAGATGCAATGAGAAAATTAGATTTATGATTTTGATTTAATCAAAAATCTAAGGGAGGTCTCCGAGATCAGGATTTGAGAAATGATCTCAATGTCCAAGTCACTATACATGGAACTTACAATCACCCTATCCTTATCTCCAAGTATCCGCAAAGAAAGCACATTATTCTTGAAAGAGTTCAAGAATAATTCCATTAATGAATTTTGTATATGCACGTTGTTGATAATCAAATATGATTTAATTATCATGAATAATGTGAACGTGATTCATATTGTTTAGTTGTATGAGAATGATGATCCAAGATAATTAAATGTAATTTAATTGTCAAGGATATGAATAATGTGGATAGCACTATCCATGTTATTTACGTATATATTACAAATGTGATTTATAATATAGTAGTGAGAGCTTATTGTAAATAGTATTTACGAATTAATTATTGATGTGAATTGTATTCACATTAGATAATTAATTGAAAATACAATTTACATGTTATTTTGAGTATATGAATATGATTCATATTTTTTCAATGGCATGATTGGAATATTCACAAAATAATCTGGAATTAATTTTGTGAATATATTTTCAATAAAAATTGTTGCAAATATATAGAGGAATATGTGAGATATAAATCCCATATAAATTAAAAGGATGAGACACTGATAAATCCCAGATTTATCAAAATTATTTATTATTATTATCTCTCTTTCTTAAGGAAATTGCCAAGATTGGAATATTCACAAAATAATCTGGAATTAATTTTGTGAATATATTTTCAATAAAAATTGTTGCAAATATATAGAGGATTATGTGAGATATAAATCCCATATAAATTAAAAGGATGAGACACTGATAAATCCCAGATTTATCAAAATTATTTATTATTATTATCTCTCTTTCTTAAGGAAATTGCCAACCTTCCTTACTAATTTGTGTGTTCTACATAAATAACCCTAATTATACTATATTATAGTGATATTATTTTATGTATTTTCCCATTAAAAATCAAATAACAATTAGATTAATATTGTACATAATTAATATAAAATAAAAATCCATAAAATGAGAAAAGAAAATAAAAGAAAAATAATTAATGTTTTAATAACTTGTTTAATTTTTAACTTGGTCTAGATGACATTTTTCTCTCATTTATTTCTTCATGAAAGTTGTAGATTTCATTAAGATCTACAACTTCATGTTCATCATTTTCTCTGATTCTGAATCTAACTATTTATTCTTTATTTTAGAGTGTCTTTCTTAAATCTCTTAAATATGATTGGGCCACATGGCACCCTCTGGGTCACCCACGTGGCCCGGCCTTTGTTTGCCACCTGGCTTATTTCTAGCTGTTAATTCCATTCTTTTTAGTTCCATCTTAGCCGTCTGGAAGCACCTAAATCTCGACTCTTGGATATGATCTTCAGATCAGATCAAGCTCGTTCATGTCCTTTGCTTCCTGAACCTTGGATCTTCAGATCCACGGTTCTCCTTTATCATCAACCTCTAGACATTTCATTCCTCTTCTCAACCGCCCATCTTCCACCTATTATCTCAACCTCTTTGAGTAACCTCCCGACCAACTCCCACATCCATCTCCTTTCCCTATCCCTCTTCATGCTAACTCTATAGAAATTCTCATCTCTAACTTCTCTAATCGGCGGTGGTAGTTGAAATCACCACCTAGGTTCACAAACTCTGTACCTCCGCCTTCAAATAGCACAACTCCGTTGCCCGTAACTGTGATCCACCATTTTGGAGCTTCAACCCTAGCCTTCTCCTTCCCTTCAGTGACAAAAAGAGGTAGCGAGGACAGTTGACGATTGAGGTTGATGTCGGTGAGCTCCACATTAGTTATGGTGTGTTGCAGGCCTCTACCAGGTGATGCTCGAGCTCGATCTTGTAGCCGAAGATCTAAAGCGAGGACTTGAAGCTTCTTCCCAGGCCAAGATTAATTCCTGACTCCTTTATCTTCTTCCTTCCATCCCATGGTAAGTCTTCAATCTTCGTTTCTTCCCAATTTTGCTATTTTGTTCATCTTAGATCTCTTTGTATTTCACACATCTTATCCACTCGAGACCTTTACCAATTACCCCACACTCATGCATGCTCTGTAGTTCATATCTCCCATTTCTCCATTGATCGTTACACTCCGATCATCTTCCTTCTTCTTCACGAAGAAGGACCCATCAGGGTCTCAATCCTTCATATCCTTCGCACGCTTGACCCTCCATCTCACTCATTTTACACGCACACACATGCTTGGTTTTGCTGCTAACATTTTGCAGGTAGTAACTTCTTTAATGGCCAGAACTTTGATGATGACTTTGATCTAGAAGGTGGTCATCAACATGTCTTCATCGACTAGATCCTTCCGATTCACATGAGCTTCATGATACTATCAAGATCTTCACCAGGTTTCTATGGAGGTCAAATACCCTTCTATTGAGTAGAACGTGAACATAGGAGGATAGTGGAGGTTGCCGGACTCTAGATATCGCTGCCAGTTCATAGCGAAAGAAGAAGGAGTACTAGTTAGCAGATGCAGTTGGATCATCTTTGATCCAATGGTTCAGTTACTCTCTTAGTGTCGACTCCATGGCGATAGCTTCGGTGGACTCGAAGCTTCATCAATGCACATGAGATACCCACATGTCTTCTGATCCTGCACCCAACCGAACAAGAACCAACCCTCGTAGCACGTAGCACACGTGGAGCGTGTTAATTGCAAAACCAACCCGTTGGTTTCATTAATTGCAAAAATACCCCTAGTTGTGGGGTATTCAATAATTTCCAAGATTGATTTTTCATATTTACATTTTAGTCCCTCCAGGGACCTTTATGTTATGTTTGTGCTATGTTTTATTCATGTTTTATCATATTTATACCCCTAGACTTAATCTCAAATAACTTGAGCATTTTATATCCAATTGAGATGATTTCAATTTCATTATGATCCCTGTTTCATTAACTCTAATATGGTTTCATCTACTCTCCGATTTGATTCATGATTATTGATTAATTATCCAGAGATGATTTAGATATTTATATTCACATTAAATGTAGTTTAACTCCGCATTAGTTGTTCAATAGGATTTAGAATTCAAAATAATCATTGCTTAAGCCAATTGATTAATTGTAAGGCATAATTGTTTAGAGTTGCATGCGTTAACATTATATCATTCTGTTCATCATATCACCAGTTTCTGACATGCACCTAAATGTAGTAAAATTACATCTTATGATTTTCATGCATACATTGTGATGTGCCTTTGTATTGTGCAATGTTTGACCTAGATGATTTGTTGATTTCTTAATATAGATATTTAATCTTGATTAATTATATTGTAGCTCGTGTCCTTGTGTTCAATGCTGGATTTCCCAGGTTTATAAATTAAAGCCGAGAAACTCTTCACATATATACTTCTCTCGGTTCTATATGGTTCTCTAAGTGCCCGTGCTACAATGAATATATATTGTTGTATGCATTTGGTGATTCGTTAGAATGACTTTGATCTGATATGAAGATCATATCCAAGAGTCGTTCACGTCCTCTACTTCCTGGATCGTTGGATCTTCAGATCTACGACTCTCCTTTACCGTCAACCTCCAGACGCTTCATTCCTCTTCTCAACCACCCATCTTCCAGTTATTATCTCAACCTCCTTGAGTAACCTCCCGACCAACTCCCACATCCATCACCTTTCCCTATTACCCCTCTTCCACTCTAACTCTATGATAGCTCTCATCTCTAACTTCTCTAACCGATGGTGGTGGTTGAAACCACCACTTAGGTTTGCAACCCCCGTACCTCTACCTTCAAATAGGGCAACTCCGCTGCCCGTAACCATGGTTCACCATTTTGGAGCTTCAACCCCTAACCTTCTCCTTCCCTTCAGTGATAGAGAGAGGTAGTGAGGACGAACGACAACAAAGATTGACGCCGGTGAGAACTGGTGTGTTGCAGACCTCTACCAGTGCTGCTCGAGCTTGATCTTGTACCCGAAGATCTAAAGCGAGGGCTTGAAGCTTTGAAGCTTCTTTCTAGGCCAAGATTCATTCCTGGCTCCTTCATTTTCTTCCTTCCATCCCAAGGTTTATAAGATTTGTCCAAGATGCCTCCTAAAAGATAGAATGGAGAGGAGGAAGAGTGAGAGTACCCAATGCATGCCATACTATCTGGGCTAGCAGAATCTGAGCAGAACCAAGCACTTATGAGAGCACATATTGGCCAGCTGAATTTGGGTAGAGACACACCTATAAACGCGACATATAACCTTGAGAAATATCAGATGACCAATTGGTTGAGCCCAGTCGAGCCTGGAGTTGAATATGAATTGAAGCCACAGTTTCTAAGTTTGTTGTCTCATTTTCATGGGAATGCACACGAGGAACCATACCCATTCCTTAGGGACTTTTAGTTGGTATGTACTAACCTTATGCATCCTAGGATTAGCCAAGACTACATTAGGCTCAAAGCCCTTCCTTTTGCCTTAAAGGATAAGGATGACTATTGGATGAAGAACCATGGGTAGTTATAACTACCTTTGTGCAGTTCAAGGACCTCTTTTGAAGAATTTCTACCCTTTGAGTAGAACTAATTTGATGTGCTCACGTATAATGATTTTCTACCAACTTTCCAACGAAGCTTTCTATGATACATGGGAGAGATTCAAATATCTCTTACAGAATTATCCGTGCCACAACTTAGATACTACCATCTTGGTCCAATCTATTTATTGTGGTCTATACCTTGAGGTACCGAGTTTAGTTAGTGCTGCTTGTGGAGGCAACTATACTTCAAGAGGTGCGGACATTTTGGAAGGTGTTCGAGCAAATGGCCGAGACGAGTAGGGCACACACCACAAATAGAGGTCAATTATAGACCCCCACACTGTTCTTATCAAATGGATGAGCGAAGGCTATAGTGGATCCTCTTGACATGGGCATCATATCAGACAAACTCACAATAGTTGAGAGGATCGATAGACAGATGGGTTAGTTGGATAAAAACTTATACAAACTACCTAAATAGATGGCGAAGCTTTCTGAGAAGGTATCCAAGATGAGGATACCTGGCATGCCTGCATCTGCTGCTCCCGTATACCGTGTTCACCATATTCAGGAGCAACATATGTCAAGGCCACTCCAACCATGGGTAGAGGACCAACCTCTAGCCCATTCTTGTCAGCAGCAACCTCCTTCTGTTGAGACAGACACCAAGGAGCCTTCCCAGGTGTGGGAGGTAAATGGTGTGTGGTACACAATTGACCCTGCTAGGCAGGGAAGTTCTGGGAACCGCTTCTCTTACAAGCGTCCCCATACCTTTTACAACACATCACTTACTCCCGCACCTCTTCTAGCACCACAGAGCTTTGGAGCCCATCCTTCTCAAGCACCGATGAATCAACAACAATATGGACGTCAGCAGACATATCAGTCAGGCCTGTTAGTGATCCGACTAACTTGAGTTAAGTTGAGTAATTAAGCTGTCGTTGTCACCCAAGATAACCGAATCACAATCGAGAAAATTATTCAACCACAAATAAATCAAGCTAGTAAAATGGTGGTCTAAGCTACTTTTATTAACCTGGTATAGCGACCGGGGTCGAACACAAGGAGCACTATGATAAATGAGGGAGTCAAATCAAGAGATTTAAAGGACTTTTATTTTCTTTTAGTGGTTTCTAATTTTGCAAATTTTTAATTTTTGAAAATAAGTAAGGAAATAACAAAGAGTAAAAGACAAACACATATTATTTTTGTATTTTTTAAATAAGGCAAAAATAACCATAAAAATCAAGTAAAAATATTTTTGTATTTTTAAAATTTTTAATGTTTTTGTGATTTTTTGGAGATTTTTTATATATTTTTGGGATTTTATAAAAATCAAAAACTAAAAAATAATCAAATAACGCACAATCAGGAGTATTTTCCAATTTAAAATACTAAATATACTCAAAAGTCCTGCAAATCAATTTTATTAAAAACTAAATAAAAATATCTACAAATAGAGACCAAGAAAATAAATTTTGGATTTTTCAACAATTTTATATAATTTTTACGGTATTGTTAAGGTTTTGTAAATTTTTAGTGTTTTATAAAAGCAAATAAAATGAAAATGGTTTAGAAAATCAAACAAATCAAAATAAGGCTACTCTATTTTTTTTGGAATTTTATGGTATTTTTCAAAATTTTAGGATTTTCTAAGGCAAATCGGGACTTCTTCTATCATTTTGAATTTTTAATAATGATAAATAAAAGAAAAATGACAAAAAATCACCACAAATAAAACACACTAGCAGGAGCTAAACCTAATTTTTATGCAATTTTTGGATTCATTTTGCCATTTATTGCAATTAATAAAAGAGAGCAAAATTAAACAATGCACAGAGGATCTAGATGCAAATATTTAAGTTCCTGAGGCCCAACAATAATATGTAATAAAACTGCATGGGTCCCTATTGCAAAAAGACTAGAGAAAGTGTGCGACACACATGATTCATGCATAAAGGGGTATAAACGTAATTACAAAAAAACCTTTTCTACTTCATTAACCAACTAAAAGCTCATGGTCAAGTTTACACAATACCCACAAAAAGACGTGTACATGCACGTGACTTCAACTCTGGACTAAAATGCAAATAGTGAAAACATAAGGTCCTTAATGCAAATAGTTTTTAACTACTTATTACATTTATTGTACTGAAACGAAATAACATAAAAGACAGGGTAAAAAGGGAAATATACCTTGAAGGCAAGTGTGTGGCATGTGACGTCCAGCGTACGACTCTGATGTGCGCTAGAAAGATCTAACGGTCGGGATGCTGCCACAGGCGTATGACTCTGATGAACCGTTGGCGTAGATCTGACGGTTATGAAAAGGCTGGAATCGTGCGTGTCAGTTTCACCCTAGATTCTGATCAAACCATTAGAATTAGGGCGTACTTGTATGGTTTCGATCAGATCTGGGCGTACACCTCTTCATCTAACGACGTTGAAGGATGCATGAATAACACAAAGAAGGAGGAGCTGATTGAACTTCGATCAAGGATGTCTAGCGCTACAATGCTCTATTCGGCTGGCTACAAGGTCCAACACCTTCCTGGCATGGTTCCGCATAGGGTGGATACCTCCGATGAGTCGTAGACGGGCTAGATGATGATCTGGGAGGTACACCATCTAGAGGTGCTCCACCACTAGAGTTGAGGGTCGAAATGACCCTATCACGCACATCTGTACCTATGAGGGCAATCACAACTCGAGGGTGATGCCTCGGTTCAAGTTATTTGGTTGAAACAAGGAAAGTAGCATCAGGGAGATGGAGTCGACTTCCAACGAATATGGAGGAGGAAGTTTAGGCCTAATCTCGCTCCGTTGAGCAAGATTTAGGATGATCATGTTGCGTGAGAAATTGGTGGGTGGTGTGGCAAGTAGATCGATGCAGCTAGAGGGATAGGTGGAGCTTCAGACCTGATGGCCGGTGTAAAGGTGGCGAACAACGAATGATGGATGAAATCAAACAAATCTAAAAAATGGAAAGAGATAATGGGTACTTGAAGCTATGAGAATGGAGGGCGGAGTAAGGCAGGTGGAATGGCAGGGTCATTGCCTCGACCGAGATGCGGAAGACCTGGGAGTCTAGTCACAGTGGAGCTATCCATATACGAAGTGAGCTACGGCTCAAAACCCCACCAAATTGATCACCAAAGGTGTCATTGGGATCCTGTCACTGTCCTAAGGGTTTTTGGTGGAAGAAAAAGAGTCACGGAGTGAGATACCGTATGAATCGGAGGAGAAAAGAATACTTATAGGGTGCCCAGGGGTCTAGAAAGATGGAGAAGAAACACGCAACCCTAAGATGATTCGAACCCTCCTAGGGATCCATGAGGATCACTGATCATCAGGGAGTACAGGGGTCTGCAATCCAAGGAAGGAAGTGGTCGGAGCTATGTTTGGAAATGGGGAGAAATCGGATCCGATGAAGGGATGTGCAGGTAAGATCTAGGAGGAGGAAGGGTTGACCCTGGTCAACGGACTCAGGTTGACCAATCAGAAAAAAAGGAATATACAAAATAAAAGAAAAATCAATTAAAATAGTAAGTGAATTTAAAATAAAAAAGTTATAAAAAGGAAAATGGCTAACTATTTTACAGTTAATTTTTCCTATGATTTTTAATAATTTTTAATATATATAATAGTATATACAATATATGGTATTATATACATGCATAATATACTTATATATTATATACACATATTTTTTTTATTATTTTTACAAAAATACATTATTTGATATTTTATTTATTTAAAAATAATTTAAAGAGTATAAAATATTTTTATTGGATTTTTACATCTTAATTACAAGTGCTAATAAATTAGGTTTATGTACAATATGTGCATTATTGGTCTTTTTGTACAATGAAGAATTGAATTTAAATTTTTATTTTATTTGTATTTTATGAATTTAATTTTAATTTTATTTAATTTTTAAGAGTTTGTATAAGTATTTAAGAATAGAATATATACCATTTATTTACAAAATAAATAAATAAATGCATATATACAAGTATAATTATTGCACGATTGTACACAATCTAATTTTTGCAATTATTTTTATTATTTACATCACAGCTTTATTTACAAATTTTATCGAGGAAATTAAATTATTTTGAGATTTATTTATTTAGAAATAAAAATAGGTGAAGGATATATACATGGTGAGTAGTGATGGATATATACATTGAATAAGGACCCAATCTCTCCCTACTTTATTCCTTTTCGATCAGGTCAATATTTGACCTTCTCTCCGGGTTTGGGCCAGTCTGTACTTATTGGAAAAATACATCCTTATTTTTTTATTTCTTTTCTTCTTTATTCTTTTATTTTGGTTAAAAAGAGTGTTAAATATACAATATTAATAAAATCATGCACAATGTTAATTTATTGTAATCGATATATATATATATTTATAGGTATTTTGCATAGGTAATTTGGCTAAAATAAAAGAATAAAAGATGTGAATCATGGATTCATAATTCCCTTGTACTTTACCTTTGCTAGTCCTTAGCAAACACTTATTTGAAAAAGAAGTGAAAAGGAAATAAAGAAAATAAAAAGCAAAGAACTTAGAACAATATTGATTATTAAACTTATCTTCATAAAATTGGAGTATGAAACTCTGTCAGACCTTTGGGTTATTAGTTTGGCAGAACCTTATTGGGAAATGAAAGAAGAGAATGGACCGTAGCCAGTGTAGCCAAGTATCCTTTGGAGCTTGACCAATGTAGCCAAATCTCCAGGTGCAAGCTTCCATGAGATGAGACAATGTATCACATAAGCCTTGCTTATTCAACTGTATACACTCCGGCAAACATTTACTTTTCAATCCGGCCTATTCCCTTTTTTGGAGTTTTTGCATTTTTATGACATATATTCAACATATCTACAAGGTACAACATGTACATAAGGAGTTTTTCTTCTTGAGCTAGCAGACTATCCCTCTTTTGAGGCTTTATTGCAACCCACAACATCTTGTCATTATATCTTAATGCCACTGGACCAGGTTGAGATGCACTACCCTCCCTAGACGAGGACGAGTGGTTCCACTAGTTGTCACACACCCGTGTGCTTCCACAAGCCAAAGGATCCTGCCCCCCCACCACCTCGTCCATGAAGAGCTACATGTAGAGTGTTTGTCCAAGTTAAGCCACTGTCTATAAGGGTCATGCGTGCCTTGAAATATTCTACTTAGACTAATCAAGATGACATGTGAACATCGTCTTGTGGACTCAAAGAATTAAGTCGCTAGTACATGAAAAGTCTCAACTCCAGTTCCTATAAGGTTCCTATGAAATTAATTGGATTAAGGTCTTAACCAATCTCCATTCTTCAATTTTATTCCATACTAGTTTAAATATCAATACTATTCTGAAAAATGCAAATGCACATGCAACAAAAGGTATTTACAAAACATTTGAAAAGAAAATAAAAGACAAACTCTTTTTGAAAAGTTTCTCAAAGAATTTTCGCAAAATTTTATGGATTTTATATTTTTCATTTTTATAGTATTTTTAATAAGAAATAAAATAAAGAAAGTTTTTACAAATATTTACAATAATATGTACATATTTACAAGGATTTTATGCACAATTTTTACAAAGTGAATTTTATCTACAAATTTTATCAAAGGATTTTATATACAAGACTTTTATATACATATTTACAAATAAATATAGGTTTTATTTACAAAGAATTTACAACACCTATATACAAATAATTTATATACCCATAATTTATAACCCATGTTACAAAATATTTTACAAATATTTTTACAGACCATTTTACAAATTTTTTCAAAATATTTTCAAAACTAGTTTTACAATGTTTACAAATCACTTTACAAACAATTTTTAAAAAAGGTTTTTTGCAGACCATCTGCTTTCACACATTTCACAAACATTTTTACAAAATTTTTACAAGCATAGTTTTGCATAGATTTTTACAAACATTTTTACAAAACAATTTGAAATTACTTTTACAAAAAACATTATACACATTTTTGCAAACATTTTTCAAATTTTTTATTCAATTTTATAAATAATAATAGCCATGTTATTAACCCTAAAGTACGAGTTATGGCTAAGTATATATACAATATTTACAACACCCCCTATACTTAGCTCGGACGATGTCCTCAGAGTGATCAGAGAGAGATAAAGGAAGACATAACTCGTGCTGAGTATAGAAAAGTGAAAAGAATTCTGTACTACAATGACTCAAAGAATGAAAGAATGAATTGAATAAAAGTCAGTGATCCCCTATACTTAGGATCAAATAATCCTAAGTATGGAAGACTATACAAAAAGGGAAAACTGAGGAAGAGAATGTACACGAAATCAACGACTCGACTTGTCCCCCTATACTCAGGGTAAAAGATCCCTGAGTATAGAAAAAAATATCAATAGTTGAGGGACAGTAAGGGAACACTCAAAGAAATGAAAAATAGATATTACCTCCCCTATACTTAGGGTCGGATGTCCCTGGGTATAGGCAACAAAACAAAGTTACTAGAACAGAAAGAAATACGAACAATACAGGTTCAACACTCCCCTATACTCATGATGAAGCATATCCTATATATAGCAAGAATCCCAAATGAGACCTGGGGTGATAAACAAAATGAAAGGATGAAAGAATAAAATAGAAAACATGAATATACAAAGAGGCAGAACAGAGGTGTAAATCATGTATGAGACAGAAGATGAGAATCAAAGAACACATCTCATACAAAATGAATAGGGACAACATCAATGGTCAATGGGTTATGATCAAGAAAAGGCTTCAGGCGTTGACCGTTGACTCGAAAGGTGGACTCAGAAGACAAATCAAGTATATTGATGCTACCATTGTCATGCACCTTTCTGACCAAATATGGTCCCTTCCACTTCTCTGTAATTTCCCTGGAAATAATCTCAATTGTGCATCAAATAGACATACTCTCTAATCAGACTCAAACTGCTTATGGATGATGTGTGAATCATGCCATATCTTCACTCGATCCTTATACTATAGGCTACTCGAAAAGGCTGTATCTCTAAGCTCCTCCAGGGCTGCTAATTCTTCTCTCCTACACTCCCTGGTTTCAATAATATCTATGTGACTGCCAATAGTGACTTGTGCTTAATCTCAATAGGTAAGTGGCATGGCTTGCCATAAACAGGTCGGAATGGAGATGCATACAAAGGTTTCTTAAAGGATGTCCTATAGGCCCACAAGACTGAGTCCAAAAGCTGTGACCAATCCTTTCGGTCTGGGCATACAACCTTCTGCAATATCGTCTTGATCTCCTGGTTAGGAACCTCAGCAAGACCATTCATCTGTGGATGGTTTGGAGTGGCAACTCTATGGTCTATGCTGAACTCGTTAGCAAGGGCCCTTACCTCATCGTTGATAAAATGAGTCCCCCATCAGAAATCAAAATTCTAGGAACCTCGAGCCATGATATGATATTCTTCCTCGAAAATCTACAAACATTCCTCGAATCAATGACTCGTGTGGGGATGGCCTCAATCCCATGACTCACGTAATCCACAGTCAATAAATTGTACTCAAATCCCTCACTCTCAGGGAATGAGCCCATAAAATCGATGCCTGATGCATCAAAAACCTTATAGAAGTGAATGTGCTACATCATCATCATGTCTCTATGACCACAACTACCCATCCTCTGACAATCAGGACATCGATTCACGAATTCATCCGAATCTTTGACGAGTGTTGGCCACCAAAGGACAGATTGGAGAACCTTTTGTGCGGTCTGTCTCACAGAGTGATACCCTCATACCTCAAGCTTGAGGCGATAAGTGAGGACGCTATGGTGCTCCTCTCGAGGAATACATCGACGCCCGCCACTATCCCCCCTTCATGGTAAAGGGTGGGATACTCCCAATGGTATGACTTGACCATCGCGAGGAAAGTCTCAAGTTGCTACTTGGTTCAACCTTGTGGAACTTTCTTGGCAACAAGATAGTTCACAATGTCATCATACCAAGGGAGAGAGGTGATAGCAAGAATCGCCTCGTCTGGAAAAGTCTCAATGATTGGTGTGGTTATCTCAAAATCCTCAAGATGCTCTAATCGGGAGAGGTAATCCTTCACCATATTCTTGACCCCAAGGTTTTCCTTAATCTCAATATCAAATTCCTGGAGTAGAAGGATCCATCTAGTCAAGCATACCTTGGCATCCTTCTTAGCCATTAAGTACCGAATGGCGGTGTGATCAGTGTAAATAGTCACTCTAGATCTGAGAATGTAAGATCTGAACTTATCCAAAGCAAAGACTACAACTAGCATCTCCTTATCTGTAACATTATAATTCTACTGGACGACATCCAAAGTATGACTAGCGTAGTGAATGGCAAAAGGCAATCCATCCCTCCTTTGTCCTAGAATAGCTCCTATGGAAAAATCAGAAGCGTCCGCCATGATCTCGAATGTGAGAGACCAATTAGGTGGCTGAAGGATAGAAGCCTGCACAACCAAATCCTTGAGAGTCTCAAATGATGATAGATATTTATCATCTATGTAACTCGGTGTATTTCATGAGAAGATCATTAAGAGGTCAGACAATACGACTGAAGTCCTGAATGAACCATCGGTAGAAACCAACATGTCCTAGAAAAGACCGCAACTGCCTCAGATTGGACGGTGGAGTGAGCTTCTTGATGATATCCACCTTGGCTGAATCAACCTCCATGCCCCTATTGGAGATGATATGACCAAGGACTGTCCCTTGAGTTATCATGAAATGACACTTGTCCCAAGATAGAACAAGGTTGACCTTAATGCACCGCTGAAGCATACGGTCTAGGCAAGCAAGACAAGCAGCAAACCCATCGCCGTAGACAGTAAAATCTGCCATGAAGACCTCTAAAAATTCACCCACCATGTCCGAAAAGATGGAAAGCATGTACCTTTGGAATGTAGTTGGGGCATTACATAATCCAAAGGGCATTTTTAAAACATACGTACCAAACAAACAAGTGAATGCCATCTTATCCTAGTCTTCGGGTGGAATGGCCACCTGATTATACAACAAGTATTCATCAAGAAAGCAATAATGACTCTTCCCATCTAATCTCTCAATAATCTGATCAATGAATGATAGCGGGAAGTGGTCCTTCTTGGTGGCTTGATTCAATTGTTTGTAGTCTACATAGACCCTCCAAGAAGTGGGTACATGGGTAGCAGTCTCCTCTCCGAACGCATTTACAACTGTAGTGATACCCGTCTTCTTGGGCACCATATGTAATGGACTAACCCACTTGGAGTTGGAGATGGGGTAGATAAAATCAGCGCTCCACCACTTGAATATTTCCTTCATTACCACTTCTCAAAGATTCATGTTTACCCTAGGCTGGAACTCACATGAAGGCTCAGCATCATCCTCTAGATAGATGTGGTGGGAGCACATGGGCAAACTTATCTCCTGGAGATCTGCAATAGACCAACCGATTGCCTTGCGGTTCCTCTCAAGAACCTCCATCAAACGAGATTTTCGGTCATCAGTCAAATCCGCTGAGATAAGGACTGGAAACATATCAGGCTCTCCCACAAGGAACCTATACTTCATGTTATGCGGTAAGGTCTTCAACTATGGGAACGTGAGAGTTGGCAAATATGGCCTCTAAAATGTCTACATGAATGCTACTAGATCTGAGTATGAGAACTCTTGCTGCTCATCTGAACTCGACGAAGATGGCCCTACTGGTGTCTTTATCAACTGCACTAGCACTGTCTCTGTCCTAGCTGCCAGCTCTGTAGATATCAAACACGACAAATACTCATCAAAATCATGTCAATCAAATCTGTGTATGAGTCTGAATGATCTGAATCTGAGTGATGCGAAATGAAATCAACCTCGCTATAAGAATCTGCATCGTTAGCCTCTAAAGTATCCTACGCCAGAAGTGTGTTCTCCGAACTCTCACCAGTTGGCATTTGTGAATCTGCGGAGTCTGAAGGTGTGACAAGAGCTTGCGAAATCGGGTTTGAATCTGCCCTAACTGCCTCGTCATTTGTAGTCACAAAATGACACTCATGGTGGATGTCTAGCTATGAATCTGTCGTCTGCTATGATCCTTGATCTGAGCTAGCTAAATCTCTGGCTCTCAACTTCTCAACCATCTCTATTTGTATACTCTTACCCTCGACGTGAAAGTATACCTTCCCGCTATCATGATAATATTTGGCCTTTGCTGTCGCTAGAAAAGGTCATCTTAATATGATGGGGGTCTCGGTCACACATTCAGGGATCTCCATGTCCAACACAACGAAGTCCATGGGGAGTTTTAGGCTCCGAATGGTGACGACCATTTCCGTCAGTAACCCCTTCGGCCTCTTGACAAATCTATCTGCAAACTGAAGTACTGTCCTACTCTATCGAAGAGGGCCGATCTTGAAGCGATCAAGTAAGGCTGTTGGAAGAAGGTTAATCAAAGATACACTGTATAATAGAGTACAATCGAACCACTGCTCATGAACATGGCATCTGACATACGGAACCCTTGCATCTGGTCTCTTGGCTGGCACTCGGTTCAAGACGACAAAGGATGTGGCATGGGTGAGCACATGGATCTCTGCACTGTGGTTGCGTCTCTTCTTCCTGTAGACGGTGGTCTTCTCTCTAAGATTCTTCTGTAAGAGAGGGATGTGCTCCAATACCTCCTGGAGAATCGGTTGGATATGAAATCGATCCATCATTTGCTCGCTGAACTCTAACTACTGTCTCTTTTTGGGATTTTCTATTTTTGAGCCCTTCCCTAAGAGGAGTGATTGAGGGAAGGGAATGGCTACACCCTCCTTAGAAACTCGAGGGTCTGAAGTAGGAATGGGTCTCTGATCATGCAAATGGCTGGAATCCATACGATCATCATCAATCACATCAGATGGACTTGGAGAAGATATAGAAACCTTTCCTTTATCCATATTGTTGTTTTTCAAAACTATTCCATTTTTTGTATTTTTCTACAGTCACCATCCTCATATATAGGAGTAGAAGTCAAAACAACTGGAGTATATGTACATAGGCTCTTGGTGGCATCAATACCACTAACAACATTTGAAGGAGTGGCATCAGTACCATGCTCTGGCCTATCAAGTGAAGAACTGGTGGCATCAACACCACCATCCGCAACATCTGGAGAAGGGACGTCATCAACACCATTGTTTGTATCATCCTCAAAGTGGGTGGCATCAACACCACCATAAACATCAATATCAACATCATCATCACCGCTCTTTAGCTCATCTGACACTCCTGAATGGGCATCCTGCTGTTGCCTAGATGAGTTGCCGTCGGCTAGCTTCCTACCGCTCCTAAGTGTCACAAAATCATCATCAAATAAATAATGCATATCATCAAGTACCTCACTAGGAGTGGCAGACTCTGTAAACTGTACTTTCTCAGACTTCCTCTTCAGATTCGGGTTAGGCTCCATCTGTGCGGGTATGGCGGCCTTACCCTTGATGATATCTCTCATCTCTTGCCTGAACTCATCCATCTCTCGCCTAAAAGTGGTTTGCTACTCTGTAAGCTTGCATTCGAGATCCTCTAAAATTGGGTTCTCATACGAGGGTGTATGGGAACCAGATGGGTTGCCTCTCTGAAAGCGTTGAGGCTGGCTATGCTGCTACTGGTAAGAGTGAGGGGGAGGCTGGTGAAACTAGGAGTGAGGCTGCTGCTGCCTCCACTGCTGGCTTTGGTACTGGGGTCGGGGAACGGTATGCTGGGAGTACTAGGGATACTGCTACTGCATGCCCTGCCTTGAATATGCTGGAGGCTGCTGCTGGGAGTGAGCACATCTAGTAGACCATCTAAAGCCTGGGTGATAGCGATAGATACCTGGCTGCTGTTGGTACTGGGAATACCAAATCCCGTTGACTTCCATCAATGGCTCCATTTTCTCGTGCACTGGTGGGGGAAAGGATGCCAAAGGATGATCACTCTGATAGACCACCATATGTATGTATGGTATAGGTGGTTGTGGCAACTAGTACTGCGGTAGTGGCTGAACATGCTCCACTTAAATGTGGTGAACCTGTCTGTATGAGGTGGATGGTTGTGACGATATGCTCCCCTGATTAGTATATGACCTAACTGTGGCAAAGAAGCCATTTGTGCCTCTTGGAGGCACATAATCTGTGTCTTAAGGTCACTCAAAGTCTGGGCCAGCTCATCGATCCTGTTGTGCTTGTCTATGCCCTGGCACGTCTTCTTCTCTATAATCTCCATGTTGTCCCACTTCCGGCTAATGATGCCCATGTCTGCAGCTGATGACTCTGCTAGTTCTATTGTTGTAGAAGATGAAGATGAACCTGCCTCTATACGTGCAACTCTATGGTGAGACAATGCTTGGTGGGGAGACTTCCCCTGAGTGTAGACACCGGCCTGGGTCATGACTGTGTAGTTCCCAGCCATCTCCTCATAGATGGCCCAGACCTGGTCTTCATCCTTGGAAAAATCAGACCCTCCACAAGAGGTGTTGACTAGCCCTAACAGCTCATGTGTCAGCCCACAAAAGAAACTCTATACTAGGTTGGGCTTGCTGATATAATGATGTGGACACCTGTCAATGAGCTCTCTAAATCGATCCCAAGCCTCATGGAACTGCTCGTTTGGGATCATGGAGAAGTTGCTGATCATCACTCTCGCTGCATTCGTCCGACTGAGTGGATAGTACTTGTTGAGGTACTAAGTCCTCAACTGCTCTAGGTAGTGACAACCCTCCTCAAGCGCTTCAACCAATAGGCTGCTCTATCAACCAAGGAAAATGGGAAGGCTATCATCTTGATAGTATCCTCATCCACCAGCCTATCATGGACTGTGCTGCAAATCATCTCGAACTCCTGGAGATGTAGATGAGGCTCCTCGGTGGCGTGCCCATGGAACTTGGGCAACAACTGAATCGTCTATGGACGAAGCTCAAAATCTCGTAGAATGGCCGGCAACTAAATCCATCTGTGGGTGAGAGTTTCACCAGGGTTGTGCAACACTCTCATGGTGCGCAAAGGTCTCTGTGGATCACGGTCCTCCTCCTGGAGTTTATGTCTGTCCTCGGTCCTTAGGTATCTCTCCTCCTCCACCGTGTCTCTCAAATCTGTCTTCTGCACTCCCATTTCGCATCTGTGTCAACTCCCTCCTCATCTCGATCATGAGCAACCCCTGGTCCCTAATCTGTCTCTACATAGCCTCTAGGGATGCCAGGAGGGTGTTGTTGATCGTATCCTGATCAAAGCATGTCGCGAATATCTATCTTCTCATCCTATCTCCACTCTTGGGCCATCTCATCAGACCCTGAAAACGAAAAAGAGCAGACCTCAAGTGTCACCAAGTCAACAAAAATCTGATCTGATTGATGCTTCTGTACCTCAGGTGATGGGTTAGGTATGTCAAAGAAGAAGGAGGTGGAATACTCGGGTTTCGAGAGTGGGTATGATCTCTTTAGAACCTCCATAGATGAATGGATATGTGTGCTATGAAGCGGTGCCACCAAAGATAACTTAAGAGACCACCTGCCCATCATCGTGATGTGGGGAGTAGTGAATAGTAGATATGGACTGAAAACAATATTGAGAAAACAAACCCCCAATTCGCCAACTCAATCCAATGATAATCATGAAAGCACAGTCGTTAATCTTTTTTGTTTTAGAGTTTACTTAATCATACTCACGGGTGAGGTCACCTAGGCTAGAACCTGACCAAGCCGGCGGTGCACACCCAACTTGGAAAAGACTACTTCTACTAAGGGTCGAAGGCAAGTGCTTGCATCTCAACCATACATCAATGAGTAATGTACATGTGCATAGGGCACAAGTCCAAGGATTTGGGTTTTAATCCTTAGCAGCTACGTCCTCACCCACTCTTTCTAGAGGTAAGTACCTTGATGAATCCACGATTCATCATCTCTTGTAAATAAAATACACTAATTATTATATTGTACAAAATACCTAGGTAAAATGTCGAATAAATGTCCATAAAATAAATAAATTATTAAAATGACTCTTGTAAATAAAATACACTAATTATTATATGTTATATTGTACAGAATAAATTAATAATAAAAAGCCGTAAAATAAAGGAGTTTTTCACCTGTAAATAACCCAAACTTTAATTATTTTTAATAATTTCATTTTAACTCCTTTTCGAATAATTCTTTCTTCAACTTATTTATAAAAATATATATAAAAATACAAAAATATAAAATAAATTTCATCTCAAATAAATACTCCTAGATCCTAAATAGAAAAAGCCGTAAAGTCCAACTTCCGGGCTAAATTCCCGCTCCGTATGAACTCCAAATTCATCAAACTCACTTTTAAAGTTTAAGTTAGAGAATTATCTATCTAATGAAAGTAGTTTCATTAAAATCGGAGTTCGTTTGCAAAATTTGAGTTTTAGGACCTCGTTGTATATTGTACATAATGCAATAAATGTGACTTTGATTTTTTCTTGTACAAATCTAACTCTTTTTGATTTATTTCTTTTTCTATTAGTTTCTTTATTGTATATTTTAAAATATAACATCATTAGAAAATATCAAAAAATGTTTTGTCAGTGAAAATAAGGCAAAGTTACTTTGTATATAATGTACATATTTTTCTTTTCTTATTTTTTATTTTACTTTTCTTAATTACTACAAATCCAAAAAAATCAAATTTTTATTTATTTTATTTCTAGTATTTTATTTATTTTTATTTTGAAAACATTTTTTTTTTAAAATACAAAAAAGAAAATAAAAAAGTAAAAAATAGTGTATATATGGTCTATTTTGTTCTTTGTTTTTTGTTCTTTATTTTGTTTGTAATTTTCCCATTTTCTTTTATTTTATCTTCTTTTTTTAGTAGCCCACTTTATTCTATTTTCTTTTCTTTTATTTATTTTTCATTCTCTATACTAACTTCCCTTTTCTTCCATTAACCACGAAGTCTCCATCTAACCTCCCATTCAACTCCACCATTTCTTTAACCTCCCATTCAACTCCACCATTTCGCCATCTTTTCTAACCTTCATTTTTCTTCTCTTTTTATACATCTCATTCTCCTCATTTTTGCTTTTGATCCACCTTTATGCAAGAGAGAATCGAGAGCTCCAACTACCCATCTCGGTGACAGTGAACAAAGAAGTAGAGCGATGACCGCCTCCTCTCCTGTGAGATCTGTTGGCATTCCAACCAACATCGCATCCACCTCCGTGCACTGCTTGAGCTCATCACTCACCGACGATTCGAGCAGGGACCATGCTTCTTGTGAGTACGCCATAGGAGCCCGCTTTTATCGTAGGTAATTTTTCTTTTCATGTTTAACATCATTTTTTTTGCAATTTTCTTATCACATCACATCACCACCCACACAACTTCATTTGTTTATTTTTGTTAGCACATCACCATCACCACACCATTATTCTCATCGTTTGTTTGTGTTTCCTGTTTAAGAAAACCAAAAAAAGTAAAAAAATCAATCAGAATAGCACAACAAAAATAAAAAAAATATATCAAAAAAAAAATTAAAAAGGGGGGAAGCAACAACAACACCGCCATCCCCTTTCTCCACGGGCCTCCAGCCTGCTATATGCCGCCCACCGTCGCGCCCTCCGCCCGCGGTGCCTCCCGCCACCGTGCTTCCAACCACGGCCCTCCAACCGACGACCGCCCTCAACCCCCGGCCAGCCACCTCCAAGAGATGCACCAACCTCCCGCGACTCCTCCCTCCAACGCCTCCTCCTCCGTAGCCAAGAAGCTCTGCATCAGCCTCCCACGGCTCCTCCCTCCAACCGTCGACCCCGTACCACTGTACGCAGCCACGGCCGCTCCGCCGCCCTTCGCCTCCCATCTTGCGTCCTAAATGAAGAAGGTCCTTTCTCTTACATTTTTTTATTTTGTAAAAATTACCTTATTTCTATTTTAAGTTCTCATTGTTGCAAAGTAGTCCTTATACATAGTTTGTTTATAAAGGTTAATTTCTGAATTGCACGGACACCCCAATGTTTATGCATTAATTTGGACATCTATTTTGCATTATTTATTTTAATAAAAAATATCACTTGTTGAGAAAATAATTCCCTATCATTTGGATATTTAATTAGATTTTTGTGTTCTTTGGGTAATTAACTAAAATTGATTTAGCGACAAATTGCATATTTTACCCAATTTGTGGTCTTAAATTCATATTTCATTCAAGTTTTCTCCAAAAAGTATGCAAAAATTAGAAATGATACGTTTAAATATGATTTAGTTACTACCTAAATTTCATCTAAAGTGGAGTTGTCCTTTGCCTTAAATAAGTTGTAGAGTTATTTTAGTAAATGTTTTTTAATTAAATGAACACATATTATTTTTGAGAAATTCTATCTCTCCTGGATTGCATAGTAAAATACCCTTTTGAGATAATTTGTTCTCTAGATAATTTGACATTGTAGATTTATTAGAAAATAAATACTTGCAGTCACTCTATTTTCATAAACAAATTCATAAAAAAATCATATTTTCTTGAAAAATTCCAAAAACATTACTGTAGCCTCATTTCATCATGTTTTAATTTCAATAAAACTTTCATAATTTTTGCATTCTGTTTGTATGAAAAATTGCATGAAAATCTATAAAAAGTGTGCATTTTTTATTGTTGCAATTTAACCCTTAAATTCCAAAAAAGTGCTTTGCATTCATCACTGAATTAGGTTTCTAGGAAAATATAATTTGGCTAAATTGGATTAATTTCACATTAAAATTAATTTGGTCAAGTTGTATTTTTTTCTTATTAACTTAATTCACCCGCATTTTGCATTTGCATTTGCATTCATTTTGCATTAAAAAAATACAAAAAAGATCTGCATTGGAAACCTAGACCTAAGTGTTCTGTATTAACTAAAGTTGTTCCTTTGCCTCCCTGTGTTTGACCCCAGACTTACCCGGGATATAAATTTAAGTCGAGACACTCTTCGCGGAGATCTTTTTTTCAATTTCGATTAATTGGATGAGTGCCGTGCTACAACGAGTACTACCTAATATACCCACTCATGCACATCCATCAGATGGCGCCGTTGTTGGGGAGGTAAAGAGCTTAGGCATTAATTTAGAAAATTAGATTTAGGTTTTTTCTCACTCTGGTAGTCTGACCCCTGAGCCACCTGGTAATTAATCCATTTTTGCTTCTTTTCTCTCAATTATTTCTCTGCTCATTTTTGTATATATTTTTTGTTTTTTATCTCTCTAATATAAATTTTATTTTCCTTGCAAGGGCACGATGGACTTGGAGTGCATTGGAGGTCAACGGACGTGACGCGTGCTGACTGTTGAAGAGCAAGGAAATTAATTTATTTCGAGAGCATTTTTATTTTTGTAATTATTGTGTTGTAATAATTTAGATAATTTTCTCATTTACAGCTGATCTTGTTTGAGAGCTCATACATGTAAAAAGAGACTTGGACATTATGTTGTGGTGTGTCGAGACTTGTTTCACTCTCCGGTGAGGGTGGGTCTCGAATTGAGTGGCGAAATTAAGGATAGGTACACGGTAGTGTAACATCAAATTTGTATGCGCCCTTCATAATTTAGGCCACACACATCTTAGAAGATTCACACATCTGATAAGATTCATAATGAAACACACATAGACACGTACTAGTTAGCTCAAATTATATCAATTCTTCCATGCTAATAGTATCTTGTTTAGGTGCGGTTTTCTCAATCTGCATGCATTTAGTGTAAATTTACAAATTCAGTTTTGTATAATGCATGGAGAGTGTTGGGAGTTATTGTAAGTATACCTTCTTCTGATCATGCATCATCATTTCACATTTGCATTCTGATTTCGGATTCCTCCATTATTTTACAACTTAAGATTCAAAAGGAAATTGGGACTGAACGGTAGACGTGCCTTGTTGTGTTCAGATTAAATTTCAAGTGACAACCTAAATCTAAAAGTGGGATTGAATTGAGCAGATCGATTAAATAAAAATTGGAATAAAAAGAACCTTGTTTTACGGGTGCATAAAGCCCTCATTGTCTGATTTACTTGCAAGTGAGAGAAAGAAGACACTAGGATAGAGATAATCCATGATTTCATAGAGACTACTCGTTCTATAAAAACGATTAGCCACTTTTCAGTGAGGATCTAAGGGTAGCCGGTAAACGGTCCGGATTTCCTTAGCAGAGTAGGAGGTTTAGAGGACATTGTGTGAGGCTCCGTCCTCAAGTAATGGGTAGCCATATTTATACGATCCGCACTTATTCCTATACTGGTTGAAAGTTGGTGCAACTAGTCGTAAGAATCGAGACAGTCTGTAGGGAAATCAGGCACCCAACAGCTCGTTAATCTTTCAACGATTGCATTTATCACCAACTAAAACTGACCAGATAATTTGGCCAAACCTTTACAACCATCACGTGTGGAGTTGGTGAATTTGAGGGTTTGCATTGCATTTGTATTGTGTGAGTTCACTCCGCACATTTACGTGCACTGTAGAACTAGCACCTTATTGAATATCATGTTCTACTCGATTCTTCTGACAACAAAGATGACTAAATGGGGGGGATATTTATTCGGACTTCACGAATCTCTCATTGAATCCTCCAAAAAGTACGTCTTCAAACGTCCAAGCGCAACTTGGGCCAGCCTAGACTCATGAACCTCTTGAGCCTAGGATCACTCACTCTTAAGATGGTCACTCTCAAACCATTCCCTTTCTCTCCTCCCATCTCACCGAGGAAGACCTTCGCCTCGGTGAGAATATCTTCATTCCTAAATCCTCTTCTAATCAAGAACACATTGTTGATTCAAACCCTAAAGAAGATTCAAGTAAAATGCTTCCAAAGAAGAAAGAAGAGGAAGAAGAACCCCCCGAGGACCTGATGAAAATGGTACTGGCTAGATTAGCTGCATCTGAGCAGCAACACACATTACTCAGAGCTCAGTTAGGACAACTCAATGTTGGAGTCGAGTCACCAATGGATGCGACATACATCCTCGAACAGTACATAATTCGGAACTACTTGAGTACGGTCGAACCTGAAGTTGATTTTGAATTGAAGCCGCATTTCCTGAACTTGTTGCCGCATTTTGATGGAAATGCTTCTGAGGAGCCATATGCATTCCTAAGGGATTTCGAGCTCATCTATGCTAATGTCATACATCCTAGGGTTATCCTGGATTATATTAGGCTCACAACCCTTCCATTTACCTTGGTTGGCAAAGCCGACTATAAGGTAAAAAACTTGAGAGTTACAATCACTACATATGCCCAGTTCAAGGACCATTTTCTGAAGAAGTTCTACCCCCTAAGTAGGACTAACATGATGAGGACGCACATTACGAGCTTTTCCCAACTACCCCATGAAGCCTTCTGTGATGCCTGAGAAAGGTTCAAGGACATCCTGCCGAAGTGTCCCTGTCATGAACTAGATGACAACATCTTCGTACAATCGTTCTTTACTGGTATCAACCTTGAGATGCAGGGTTTAGTAAGCGCTGCCTGTAGAGGCAGCTATACATCACAAGGATCAGATACCATCTAGAAGGTATTCGAGCAGATGACTGAAACCATTCGCTCCCAGATGGCCAACATGGCCTATACATCGTCCCCAAATTCACTCTTATATGGAGGGGGAAAGTCAGTTGTAGTTGATCTCTCTCAAGATGTAATCCCCAATATGGAGATTATTGTAGACAAGTTTACAGTAGTTGAGATGAGTTAGATCGGAGTGTCTCCAAAATTCCAAAACAAATGGAGGAGTTGACTGAGAAGGTATCTAAGATAAGGATACCCGTCGTGACTGCACCCGCTTCTCCCATGTACCGAGTTCACCATGTTCAGGAGCAGTTGGTGTCAGGGCAACCCCAGTCGTGGGAGCAGGACCAGTCCTACACCCACTCTTTCCAGCATCCCCTCCATCGACAGAGATAGTTCAGGAGGAGCCTCCACCGGCTTGGGAGGTGAATGAAGTATAGTATACTCAGGACCCTACCGGGGAGGGAAGTACGGGGGACCGACAGACCTACCAGTGTCCCCCGACATTTCACAACACCGCATTCACCTTCACACCACCTCCTTCACAGTAGAGCCCTGGATTCCAACCACCCCAGCAACATCAATAACAATACCACTAGTATGGCCGACAGCACCATTACCTGACGTGACAGCAAGGCCCATAATTTCAGCATACACCCTAGCACCACCAGTAGGAGAGGAAGTACCCTGGCCAGCACAACTAGTCTTCCCGTTTTTCTTCTCAGCATTTTCCGCTTCCTTCTTCGTCTGGTCCCATGGACATACAACAATATATACTCGATGAGCTCCATTCCTACAAGAACGAAATTCATGACTTACGAGCGGATGTCAACCGCTTGTCCAGATGGAGAAACGAGCAGACTTCACCCTCTACCTCAATCCCAGCCCAAGTTTAGGCTAGCCCTAATAGCCTGAACCGATCTAGTTCTCAGCAGCACTTTGGTCAGGTATATTATTCATCATCTCCTATATCCGAACATGAGATTCTTTCGTATGATTAAGCTAATCACATGTCACTCAGGAGCGGAAGGACCATGATCAAACCTGATCGGGAGAGGGACACGAGGAGAGACATCTCTAGAGCTTTACCTGTGGAGTCTTCAGAGGATGAGGAGGAGACATAGCATATTCTGGAGCCCCATCAACACCATTTGAGGATATCTACTCAGGAGCCGAGAAGAGAAGGAGATAACGTATGCAACATCAGTAGCATGGATATACTTCCGAGTCTATGGAGGACCTTGCACCTCTGGTTGTGGCGGATACCACTTCAGCTTCTATTCCACTACCTATAGTAGATGGTTTTGATTTTGATTCCATGTGCATCAAAAAGATTCTTATATGAAGAACTCTGTTTCCGTTAATGCCAAGAATGATGTTTCAGTTCATGATTCAGATTCTTCATTTTCTGTTTCATTAGATTCAATCCCTTTCCCCGTGCTCTTATGACAGGAAAGCACATCAAAAAGATTCAGAAAGATGACACCGATATGGCACGATTTTGTAAAGAGAATATCACTGTAAAGGTGCCATTTGATGAGTATGTGGCTAACCATCCTGCATTCCAGAAATACCTTAAGGTGAGGTGCACACCTACTAGGGTTAGCAGGAAGAAAGAGAACCAAAATGTAAAGACACACGTCTTGTCAGTAGCCACAAGTTATTGCCTCAAGAATATGACATTGTCAAGGAAAAAGAGAGACATTGGTGCACATTACGTGGAGAGTCATATCGATGACATCGTGTTTGCATGCACACTCTTGGATATTGGTTCTTCAATCAACTTACTTCCCATAGCATTATATCATAAATTGGAGTTGGGACCACTTCACAAATCCAGAGCTTTACTCCAATTCGCAGATCGTTCAGTGAAGAGACCTAAGGGAGAAGTGAATCACGTCGTTATCTCGATTGAGGGGTAGAACTATCAGGCTGACTTCATAGTTTTGGACATGGAGACCCCTAATCATTGGAGAGAATCTCAGATCATTCGTGGGCGACCCTTCCATAGGATCGCATGCGCAACTTTCGATTATGGTACATGAATGATGAAGTTCCATTCTCCAGGCGGAGAATTGAACTTTGAGATAAAGCAAACCAAGTGTCAGCGACCCAATTCAGAGAGTAGCACAGAGTACTCATCTTCATAGGCAGATTGTAGAATGATTAGCACCATTGGGATTCGGAGACAGGTTCCTTCAAGACAGAGCGAGACACTTTCATCTGGAAAGGACATAGTGCATGATGCAGTTTACCAGGTGTTGCCTGATCTTGTTAGAGATGCATCTACCTATTCCCTTGACGACATAGAGATCCATCTAGATCTGTCAGATCCATCCCCTTCGGAACGATCATGGGACACAGATGATGAGTCGGATGTGGCTTTGGCCAAATTACCATATTTCTTTGATGATCCGACTCCGGATACTTCTAAGTTGGTGGTGAATACTACGCAGTTCAACCCACCTTCATGCAGCATGGAACCAGATTCAGATTCAGTTCAGCCATATTTGCTTGATGATACCACATTGCCAGAACTAAAGTCACTACCTCCTACACTCAAGTACGCCTTTCTTGCGGGACCCAAAGAGATATATCTTGTTATCATTAGCTCATACTTGACTTTAAAAGGGGAGTCTTGGTTGTTAGAGGTCTTAGAGAGGAATCTCAAAGCAATAGGCTGGACCATGTCGGATCTCATGGGGATCAACCCCGCTCTCTGCTCGCACATATTTTACTGAGGATAATGTGAGACCTTCCCGTGAGTTCTAGAGGAGACTTAACCCCAATCTATGAGAAGTAGTGAAGAATGAGATTGAGAAATGGTACAAAGTAGGGTTTATATACCCTATTTCTAACTCCAAGTGGGTGGCCCCACTTCATATTGTCCCGAAGAAGTTGGGAATTCAGATGGTCACCAACAAGAAGGGGGTAGAGATTGTGATACGAGTATCCACGTCATGGCACGTCTGTGTCTACTACATGTGCCTGAATGCCGCGACCAAGAAAGACCACTTTCCCTTGCCTTTTATTGATCAGATTTTGGAAAGACTCGCAGGGAAAAAATTCTTCTATTTTCTTAATGGGTACTCATGCTAAAACCAGGTAGCTATAGCCCCGGAGGACTAGGAAAAGACCACATCCACATGTCCATTCAACACTTACGCGTTCAGGCACATGCCATTCAGGCTCTGCAATGCTCCGGGCACTTTTAGCAGTGCATGATCGCCGTATTTGCCGAGATGGTGGGAGATTTCCTGGAAGTGTTCATGGACGACTTCTCGGTTCACGGTGATTCCTTTGATACATGTTTAGCGCACTTGAACCGAGTCCTTAAGAGGTGTAGATAGGTGAATCTAGTACTCTCCTGGGAGAAGAGTCACTTTATGGTGACAAAGTGTATCATGTTGGGGCATGTCATCTCCAAAATGGGAATGGTGGTTGACCCTGCTAAGGTAGAGGTCATCAAGAAACTCTATCCACCTACCAATGTGAAGTCAATGAGGTCTTTTTAGGGCATGTTAGATTTTATAGGAGATTTATTTAGGATTTTTTGAAGATTGCCCGCCCGCTGATTGAGATCTTAGGGAAAGACACAGAGTTCGTTGTAGATCACAAGTGTCTAGAGGCCTTTAAGCTCTCGAAGATGAAAGTTTGTGCCTCACCTATCCTACAAGCTCCTGATTGGTCTCTCCCCTTTGAGATCATGACTGATGCTTCAGATTTCACTACAGGAGCTGTGTTAGGACAACAACGAGGGGGGAATCCGTTTGCGATCCACTACGCAAGCAAAGTATTAGACCTTACACAGAAGAATATACCGTGACTGAAAAGGAATTGCTCGCTGTAGTATGGGCCCTTGAGAAGTTCTGGTCGTATATTTTGGGCTCTAAGGTGACAATCTACACTGATCACACAAACTATTCGGTACTTAATGGAAAAAAAGAAGGATGCGAAGGTATGTCTTCTTAGGTGGATTTTACTCCTCCAGGAGTTTGATTTGGAGATAAAAGATAAACCTAGAGTGAAGAATGTTGTGGCTGATCATCTTTCTCAGATTGATCTTAAGGACTCTCCTGATTATGAGTAGATTAGATAGACCTTCCCAGACGAGTCAATCTAATTATGAGCGGATTCGAGGAGATATCACTAGGACGATCCTTTCCTTTTCTTTGAAGTGACGGATTATGTTTGGAGAAGGTGCATTCCTCAGGAGGAGTCCAGAGTGTCCTCACATATTGTCATTCACTTGAGACTGGAGGACACCATTCGGGAAAGAGAACCGCTCACAAGGTACTTCAATGTGGATTGTATTGGCCAACCCTGTTTCGAGATGCTATTGATTTTGTACGATCGTGCCTGATTTGTCAAAGGATGGGAGGGACAGTTGAACAGAGTGATGAGATGCCCATGCATACAACGATTATTTGTGATATTTTTGATGCATGGGGCATAGATTTTTTGGGCCCTTTTCACAACAGTCAAGGACACGAGTACATCTTGTTGGCATTTGACTATTTGTCTAGATGGGTGGAGGCTATCCCAACCCGAACTGCAGACAACAAGACTGTCTATAAGTTTGTGATAGACCATATTATTACCAGGTTTGGGGTGCCAAAAGTTCTGATATCTGATGGGGGTAGCCACTTTGTGAACCGAGATGCAAGATCTTTAGTTAAGGACTACGAATTTGAGCACATAGTTACTAGTCTTTACCACCCACAATCCAATGGCATGACAGAGGTTTCGAACAGAGAGGTGAAGAGTATTTTATAGAATTTGGTTCGTCCCGATAGGAAGAACTGGTCCCGGCTCTTGGAACAAGTTCTGTGGGCCTATAGGACAACCTACAAGACACCATTGGGTATTTTACCATTTAGAATGATCTATGGCAAGCCATGCCATTTGCCTGCAGAGCTGATTCACAAATCTGAATGTACAATTAAGCAGATTAATTAGAGTTGTCACCTAGGGAAGCTTTTTCGAGACTTGAACTTGAACGAGCTCGTGGAAATCCAAAACAGGGCATGTGACAACAGTCTGATTTATAAGGACAAAGTAAAGAGATGGCGTGATCAACACATTAGGTGCAAAGACTTTGTTCCTGGGAAAAAGGTATGGTTGTTTAATGCCAGGTTAAAGATGTTCCATGGGAAGCTCAAATCTAAGTGGACATGTCCCTTTGTTGTTAAGAAAGTGCACATGAATGGAACTGTAGAGATAACTGATCTCACAGATGTTGCACAATCCCATGTGGTCAATGGACAACTGTTGAAGCATTTTGTAAATTCTTAAGAGTAGTTAGTCCAAGTCGAGGTCATCAACTTCATGCAGAGTGAGCACAGAGCAGATACATCATATTACTCTTCATGAAGATGCATCATTAAGATTCAACAAGTTAGAAGATTCGTTCACTCTTGTGCATTCTCCCTTCTCTATATATTCTCCAGATCACACCGGTTCTCACACTTACTCCTGTCCTGTACTTAGGCTGACTAGAGCCTAAGTATAGGGGGGACCGATGCCTGTGATGTGTATATACTCATCCATTTCTCCTCTTGACCTCGTCCGCCCCTTTTTTTGGTCTTCTTCTACACTTAGGCTGACCAGAGACTAAGTATAGAGGGGCAGATAGACTTCTATACTTTCTGTTATTTTAGCTCTGCTACGCTTAGCACGAGCTATGTATTTTTCCTCGCTTCTTGTGCTCTGAGGACATAACACATGCTAAGTATGGGGGGGGGGTGTATATATTACATATATACTTTACCCATAGCTCGTACTTTCACGTATTTTTGTATATATGGGTTGGAAAAATTGAAAAAAAAAACAAAATTTTTTTTTCATAAAAAACCTTTTCAAAAAAAAAAAACAAAAAATGCTTTTCATTTTTTTCTTTCCTTCTCTGATTTAAAAAAACAAAAAAATCTTTTTGAAAAAAGGTGTGTCCTTTCTTATTTACCTTTCTTTTCAAGAAAAAAACTTTTAAAAAATTTTAAAAAATCTTCTTTCTTCTTTTCCTTTTTTTTTCAAAAAAAATCACAAAAATAAAAATCACAAAAAACCTAACTAACGAGTTGGTTTAGTTCCTGACACTTTCACACTCACACAAGACTAGTGAAGTTCAAGAACACTTGGTTTATGAGGTCTTGAGATTTTGAGTTAATCATCCTTAGTCATTAGGGTCTTTGACTTATTTATTCACATTTTCATAGTTTGAAAGATTTGTGTGCTATATTGCATGCTCAGTCTCTACCTTAAGAATATGACCAGCATCTCACGTACCGTCTGCAGTTGTAATGAGACGAGTTGAAAATTAACTTGAGGAACTAGGATGAGAGATTTGAGTTTGGACCTAATTTTATGATGCTCAAGGATGGGATAAAATCAATGAAGGCTTCATGAAACTTGAGTGTCAACACCTCTAGCTAGTATGAGAACATGGTTCTTGTACTATCTCTTGACATTTACCTATGTGCCAGGGTGTGACGAAATCTAAAAATTGTTGATTAGTGTGCACTAATTTTGGTAAAAGCAGTGGAGCTAGCCAAAATTTCAAAAAAAAGAGAAAGAAATGTTGAAAGAAAATCTCTCACCATACAAAGTCAAATTACAAAGAGCTTCAACCAAAGGCAAGCACTCACAACCATTTCAAAGTGTCCACTTGGACCACCGCTATTAGGACCAGGAGTCGGGCTAGAACCCAAAAAGGGCTCTGCATTTTATAGTGATACAAGTCTGGATGTCGAAGGTATCTTAGATCTGAAAAGAGACACACCCCGGTGTACTCCTAGGAAAACAAGTGCAGACGACTCCTAATTCTCTTGACGGACACATTGATCAACAACCAAAAAAATACATGTGTTGAGTTAATAAGGCACTCGAGAATATCCTTGTTCCAATGAGAGGGAGAAAAGAAATGACACAATCCTATGCCCTCCATCAACTAGCCTTCCATCTACACTTTATGTTTGACAACTAAAGAGATGGTGGATTGGATACAAGAAATGGTTTATTCCCTAGTGTTTAAGATCGGGTTCTTAAGAGAGTCTCTTGGACTAGAACCTTGGGTGAAGTTGAGACTCTACTCTTATAACTGCAGTCCACACAATTTGTCATATCCCCATTATATATGTATATAGAGAGAGTCCGATGATTAGGGAAATTGGATACCTTTTGACTAAAGCTTGGTTCAGCTTAGAATTTTAGGACCACTAAGGCCAAGAGTTCTTCAACAGATCAAGTCTTGTATTCACATGCACATTCAGGGGGTTAATCCAACTTATTCATTCTTTATTTGATGAGGACTAGCAAAGTTTAAGTATGGAGGGGGGGGGGGGCTGATGAATCCACGATTCATTAATATATTGATCATAGTAAAATCCCTATGTAAAATGTCAAATAAATGTCCATAAAATTAATAAATTAATAAAATAGCTCTTGTAAATAAAGTACACTAATTATTATATGTTATATTGTACAAAAAAAATTAATAATAAAAAGCTGTAGAATAAAGGAGTTTTTTTACCTGTAAATAGTCCAAACTTCATTTATTTTTAATAATTTCATTTCAACTCCTTTTCAACTAATTTTTTCTCTCTTGTTTATAAAAAATGTATATAAAAATAGAAAAATATAAAATCAATTTCACCTCAAATAAATACTCTTAGATCCCAAATATAAAAAGCCGTGAAGTCCAACTTCCCGGCCAAATTTCTGCTCTGTATGAACTCCAAATTCATTAAAATCACTTTTAAAGTTTAAGTTAGAGAATTATCTATCCAATTAAATGCTTTCATTGAAATCTTGAGTTTTGAGACCTCGTTGTATATTGTACATAATGCAGTAAATGTGACTTTGATTTTTCTTCTATAAATCTAACCCTTTTTTATTTATTTCTTTTTCTATTAGTTTCTTTATTATATATTTTAATAAATGGCATAAATTAAAAATCTCAAAAAATGTTTTGTTATTGAAAATAAGGCAAAGTGACTTTGTCTATGATGTACATATTTTTCTTTTCTCATTTTTATTTTACTTTTCTTTATTACTAAAATTATAAAAAAATATTTTTGTATTTTATTTTATTTCTAGTATTTTATTTTATTTTTATTTTGTAAAAATATTTTACTAAAAATGCAAAAAAAATAAAATTAGAAAGTAAAAATAGTATATATATGGTCTGTTTTGTTCTTTGTTTTTTCTTCTTTATTTTGTTTGCAATTTTCCCATTTTCTTTTATTTTATATTCTTTTTTAGTAGCCTACTTTAGTCTATTTTCCTTTTTATTTATTTTTCATTCTCTACACTAACTTCCATTTTCTTCCATTAACCATCAAGTCTCCATCTAACCTCCCATTAAACTCCACCATTTCTTTAACCTCCCATTCAACTCCACCATTCCACCATCTTTTCTAACCTCCATTTTCCTTCTCTTTTTATACATCTCATTCTCCTCATTTTTGCCTTTGACACACCTTTATGCGAGAGAGATTCGAGAGATCCGACTGCCCATCTCGGTGACAACAAATGAAGAAATAGAGCGATGACCGCCTCCTCTTCGGTGAAATCCGTTGGCATTCCAGCCAACATCACAACCGCCTCCACGCGCTACTCGAGCTCATCGCTCGCCGGTGATTCGATCAAGGGCCATGCTTCTCGTGAGCACACCATAGACACCCGCTTTAATCATAGGTAATTTTTCTTTTCATCTTTGTCATTGTTTTTATTTTTGCAATTTTCTTATCACATCATGTCACCACCCACAAACCTTCATTTGTTTATTTTTGTTAGCACATCACCATCACCACACCATCATTCTCATCTTTTTGTTTGTGTTCCCTATTTAAAAAAACCCAAAAAAATAAAAAATCAAAACAACACAACAAAAATAAAAAAATATCAAAAAATTAAGGGGGGGAGCAGCAACAACACCGCCACCTCCTTCCTCCACGGGCCTTCAACCCAGTCTACGTCGCCCGTCGTCGCGCCCTCCGCCCGCGGTGCCTCCCATCACCGTGCTTCCAGCCGCGACCCTTCAACCAGCGGCTGCCCTCCACCCGCGACCCGCCACCTCCAATGGTAGCCCACAGTCGTCGCTCCAAGCGGCACACCTGCCTCCCGTGGCTCCTCCCTCCAATGCCTCCTCCTCCGTATCTAGGTAGCCCCGTACTAGCCTCGTAGATCCCTCCAACCGTCGACCCCGCACCATCGTGCGCGGCCACGACCGCTCAACCGCCTTTCGCCTCACATTCTGCGCCCTAAACAAAGAAGAAGGTCCTTTCTCTTATATTTTTTTATTTTGTAAAAATTACATTATTTATATTTTAAGTTATCATTATTGCAAAGTAGTCCCTGTACATAGTTTATTTGTAAAAGTTAATTTCTAAATTGCACGGATACCCTTATGTTTATGTGTTAATTTGGACATCTATTTTGCATTGTTTATTTTAATGAAAGAATATCATGTTGTTGAGCAACTAATTCTCTATCATCTAGATATTTAATTGGATTTTTGTGGGCTTTATGTAAATAACTAAAATTGATTTAGTGACAAATTGCATATTTTACCAATTTGTGGTCTTAACTTCATTTTTCATTCATGGTTGCTCCAAAAAAATTATGTAAAAATCAGAAATGATGCGTTTGGATATGATTTAGTTACTATCCAAATTTCATCTAAAGTGGAGTTGTCCTGTTCCTTAAATAAACTATGAGTTATTTTAGTAAATGATTTTTAATTAAATATACACATTATTTTTGAGAAATTCCAACTCTTCTAGACTGCATATTAAAATGCCTTTTTGAGATAATTCATTTTCTAGAAAATTTGACATTGTAGATTTATTAGAAATTAAATACTTGTAGTCACTCTAATTTCATAAAAAATCATAAAAAATCATATATTCTCGAAAAATTCCAAAAAAAATACTGTAGCCTCATTTTATCATGTTTTAGTTTTAATAAAATTTTCATAATTTTTTCATTTTGTTTGTGTGAAAAATTACGTGAAAACCCATAAAAAGTGTGCATTTTTTATTGTTGCAATTTAACCCATAAATTCCAAAAAAATATGCTTTACATTAGTCACTGAATTAGGTTTCTTGGAATAATATAATTTGGCTAAATTGGATTAATTTCACATTAAAATTATTTTGGTTAAGTTGCGTGTTTTCTTATTAACTTAATTCACCCCCATTTTGCATTCACATTCATTTTGCATTAAAAAAAGTACAAAAAATTCCGCATTGAAAACCTAGACCTAATTGTTCTATATTAACCAAAGTTGTTCCTTTGCCTCCTTTTGTTCGACCCCAGACTTGCCCGAGATATAACTTTAAGCCGAGACACTCTTTGCGAAGATCTTTTCTCGGTTCTGATTAATTGGCTGAGTGTCGTGCTGCAACGAGTACTACCTAATATACCCACTCTAGCACATTCGTCATACCTGCAAACAATGAGGGGGTTGCTCTCTCCAAACAATGAATGTGATCGTTACGTTTATTTTAGGGTCGAGTTTGTTTAACAGTCCTGATTTTATTGGGTTATCACTTTTTTGAATATTTTTGAATAAAGACACATCTAATGAATTTTCCAATTTCCTTTTATTCCTAAGTAAAATAAAACAGGGGGAGGAAGACAGAAATGCTGATGCATGATGAAATCAATGATGCATGCATGAGATAGAAGGCGTACCTTGCTCCAGCTATCTATATACAATATGATCCGCGCATAGATGTAAAAACATAAATAAAACTACCTATATGATGAAAGAAGAATCTACCCTAAAGAGTAACTTCTATTACATGAAGAACAAGGTGTTAACTATATAGAAACGAGACTAAGGTCTGGTCTTCGATGCCGCTCGGTGCCCACTACAATGGGGCTTGCCATCGTTATATGCGACCTTGATGAATATAAGATTCAACATGCTAAAATTGGTCAATTAGGCTATGTTCTCCAAAATCTATATGCATTTAATCATTACTATAACATCATTAGCATTCATACACGTGTAGATAATATTCACATTTCATCATGCATAATTGCATATAATAAGGAACCAAAATCCACGTGTAAATTGACCTAAAAAGTAGCCAACTTTCCCATTTTTAATTAATTAATCCTAACTCTAGTTGACGTAAAGTCACGTTCATTATGTAGATATTACTAACAAGAATAAATAAAAAATACAAAAAATTTCTAACTTGAATAAGTGAGAAACAAACCCAAAACATAATTGCACATCAGACGGACTAAAACACACATATCTTCCTCATACAGTGACCGATTTTGGTATACTCATTTTTAATGTACTTCATTTTTAAATACCTTCAAAATAAGATCAATTTTATAAAATTCGGAGCTCATATGCGAAAGTTGGGTTTTGTGCCTCCTTTGCGTATTTTATCTTTTTGTTACTTTTGGCCTGAGTTTTTATGTAATATTTAACCCATTTTATTTTATTTATGTTTCATTAATGTTCTTTGATGAAAATTTTATCAAGTGGTATCAAAATCCAAATCCAAATCAAGAACTAAATCAAAGAAATTGACTGTGTCCGAGTGACCTTTGTGAGTTTGTACATAATTCACTTATTTCCTACTTATATTTTATTTACATATTTTATTATCTATTAAAAATTTTAAAAATTAGATTAATGTGTAATTAAGTGTCTTTTATTTTATCGTATTTTTTATAGATTTTTTATCCTCTTTTAAAATCATAAAAAACTACAAAACCCCCAAAAGACGGTTTTCTACACATGGAGAACCACCAAAAATACCTCTTTGTACATATGGCCTCTTTTTGCTCATGGTTTTCTTCATAAAGGTTGTAGATCTCGTTGAGATAAACAACGCTCGTGAAGGAAATTTTTTGATCTGAGGTTCCTTCTATTTCTTTTCTATTTCTTTCTCTTTTAATTTTAAATTTTTTGGGGTGACACGTGGCAACCCTTTGACATGCCACATGGCACCCTACTTTCTCTCTCTAGCTGCCCTCACGTGACCTTCCTTCATCTCCCCCAAATACTCAATGGCCCACGCCCCCTCCCCAACCGTTTCTCCACCGCCAACTGCCTCACCGCATGTAACACCCCCACCATCTCCGACCATTGTCCCTCCCCGACAATGGTGCCATTTGATGAACGCAGAAATCACCTCTTTAATAATCGATAATTATAGTATAGGAGATGAAATTCGGTCGATCAAAAACCACAATCTTCGATTGGATTGGATATTTTTTACTTGGCAGTGGCGGATGTTTGAATGTAGTATAGGATAATTGTAGTATAGGAGATGAATGTTGTGGAGAATTTTGGTCTGTGATATACTTCAAGATTAATTGATCATCTTATTGGAGGATTTCATCGTTTAAAATCACAGATCCCAAGCCTAATTATTTTCTCTATTTATTTCCATCGCATTGCATCTCATTTCATTGCATCATATATTCCCAACACAGAAATTAAGATTGCAATTAATTATTTATTTAAATTAATTAAAACCACACAACTAGAAATAGTATGTTCCTTGTATTCGACCTTGGTAGACTTGCCAAATAAAAATTCTCCACAATATCAAAGATTGTGGTTTTTGATTGATTGAATTTCGTCTCCTATATTGAAGATGCGATTCCGTGTTCATCAAATGGCACCCTACTCAGGTTGACACTCTTCCTGAGTACGATCAATTTTCCTTCGACAATTCACGAGAAAATCACAGTCAAGGAAATATGATCATGACCAGACCGAAACGACTATGGATAATCAATACTCTACTCACGATTACATGCCGAAATCATGACATATGAAGAATGATTATCCAATCACATGTTATGAGATGTTTAAGGGTGAGATTGCTCAGATCAGTCATAGAGCAGACGATTTGACAGAGAAAATATATGATCTCATCCAGTTGATGCAGAATCTAGAAGAAGTGAGGCCACCATCTTGCGACCCACAAAATCATCATGTGGCTCAAACTCAAACACAATCACCACCACCGCTGACCACTGACCATTATACTGGAAACACCAAAAAAATTAAAAAACCAAAAATTTTTAAAATAAAAATTGGATATTTATGAAATGGGGGCAGTTTATAAAAGTTTGATCTTAGAACTTCCATTGATCAAGGCCATAGAATATGTGCCCGATCTTAAGAGATTTGTGAAGAGTTGACTAAACCCTAAAAAGACGGGCAATAAATGATCAAGCAATATCATGTCATATCTATGGCCAGCTCTTTGATGATGAATCACAAAATCAAAAGCTGCAAAGTCAAGCAGTTGACTCGGATCACATGTGAAATTGAGGATACCATATTCACTCATGTTCGGTTAGACGATGACTCTACGCTAAACATTCTCCCCATGTCTATTTTTGACCGACTTAAACTCAAACAACTCAAAAAGACAAGGGTGATCATTCAACTACCTGATCGATCTATCAAAAGATCGTAAGGGATCGTTTCTATCACCGTAAATTTCCGAGGTGACAAACATAAAGTAGATTTTATTGTCCTTGACATTGATCACGCCAGAAAGTTGTCTGAGTCTCCTATCATTTTAGGAAAGCCATTCTTAGTGTCTGCTAAGGCAATTGTCGATTGTGAGACTCAGGACATCAAGTTTCCGAACTTAGTCCACATTGCACAAAGCCTCAATGGCGCGATCTGCTCTGAGGAAACCTGACTTGAAACCAACAATCATGATCAGGAGACAAACATTTCACATGATCAAACCTCTTCTCATGAAACACTAACACAAGCCCTAGGAGAGACACCCGTGAGACCGACTGTTGGATAGACATCTGGCTCTCACCACACCTCACAACCTGCAACTGCTCCTAGGAGGAAACATTATTTAAGAGCTTATAAATAGTTGGACCATATTTCTGAGGGATGTCACCGTTATTTGAGTGGTCCAATCTTCGAGTCGGCAATAATTCATGAGATACTTGAACCATACGAAGAACCGACTCAGGAAACCTCCGATGTCACCAAAATTCACGATTATCATGAGGTGACATCAACAATACCAGCTAGCACTCACAAAGCCACCGGGAACATGCTCCCTCGCCCGAAGCTGCATATGATCCTACAAGAATTGGTCGACTTTTATGGCAATCCATCTGACGAGGAACTCATAAACGCCACACTGGTTTCTCAAGATAGGGAGATGAAGACTGTCCATCTTCCTCCCAATGCTTCTCAAGGAAACAAACCGACCAAGAAAGTCACCATTGACCTTAGACACCATGTGATTTCTGAAGAGTCCTCGTCTGGTCCTGAAGTGGTTCATCATGTAAGTGCAATAAGTACAACTATGATCAAAGGGAACTTACCTCTAGTAGACAGTAGTTGGAGATCCTCTACGTACGACTACTATTATTCTGAGGATGACTCTGACAATGGCTGGTTCTCTTCATCCTCCCCCTCTTCACCCTCCTCCACATCTCCATACTATCTCCCACCACACTCCAGCAAGAAGGTTTGTCAAAAACCTCCTTGACCTTGTACATCCGTAAGTCTACTCGGTTCCTCATGTGTAATTATCCGATCATACTTAGGTTGATCTGAGCCTAAGTATAGGGGGATCGGTACCATTGTTTATACATCAATTTATTCTTTTCCCCTCACCCTTGACTACCTCATTTCGTGCTTTTCTACTATGCTTAGTCCCTCAAAAGTCTAAATATAAGGGGTCAAATCAGTTTCTTTTTCTTTTTAGCTCAATTATACTTAGTACGAGCTATGTCAACATTTCACTTTGTGCCATGAGGACATAACACAACCTAAGTATAGGGAAGGTGTATTTGTATATATTCTACATACTTTATCCATAGCTCGTACTTTAATTGTTTACATCTAAAATCGGGTATGGGTTGATGAATCTCAGATTCATCACTCTAAAAGTGACTAATTAAGCTCAAATCCCCAAAATTCATTGTCACATCTTCATTTATATTGCATAATTAGCATGCATGCATATGTAAATAATAATGGCATTTTATCATGCATAATTGCGTAAAATGAGAAGCTAAGAATTCAAACCCATTTGACCTATAAAAAAGTCAACTTTCCCAATTTTTAACTAATTCATGCTAACTTCAAATCACCTGAAACCACCTCCATTGTGTACATATTACTGACAAGAATAAATGAAAAATACATAAAATTACTAACATAAATAAGGGACAAGAAACTCAAACCCTAATTTCAGATCTGTCAGACTAAAACACGAATATCTTCCTCATACAGTGTCTGATTTTATCCCACTCATTTTTGAACTAATGTACATTCAATTGCCTTCAAAACAAGGCCAAGTTCAAGTGAATCTGAGCTCATACGTGAAAGTTGGATTTTAGGCCACTTTTGTACATTGTGTATTTTACCAGATTTGACCTATTATTTTATGTACATATTTATTTATTTCTTTTTCATTTATCTTCTTTGACTAAGTTTAATTGAAATACATAAAAATCCAAATCCAAAATGAGCTTGAAATCAAAGAAATTAACCAAGTCTGAGTGTTCATTAATAGTCTGTACAAAAGTTATTTTTTCACACTTTATTTTATTTCTTCATTTTCCTAATTAATAAAAATAAAAAAATTACATTAATGTGTAAATAATTTCTTTGATTTTATTGTAATTTCTTGATTTTTATCTTAATTAAAAATGATAAAAAATTACAAATCCCAAAATTCACGGTGTTCTTTATACATAGCGTACCCCAAAAATATCACTTTGCACAAATGACGCTATTTTGATTTTAGTTTCTTCATGAAAGTTGCAGATCTCGTCGAGCGAGCAACTTTCATAAAGAAATTTTTTCGATCCACGGTTGTTTGCTATTTTTTATTTTTCTTTTCTTTTATTTTCGATTTTTCTGAAGCTGACACGTGGCAGCTCCTGGAGCCGCCACGCGTCACTCTAAATTGGCATTTATTTTCCTTTTATTTTATAAAAAAATCAAAAATCAAAAAAATAAAAATAATAAAAAATAATAAAAATTATGACACATGGCTCATCGTGGACCGTCTGATTTCGACCGATCAGACAACCACAACATCTCCTCCTTCCTCACGTACCTTTCCTCTTTTGTTGGCCGACCATTGCCTTAAATCTCCTGCCACCTTTTTTTCAGCCTGCAACCACCAATCAGAATCACCCGATCTCCCTCTCCGATCGCCCCTGCAATCTCCCACCACCTACAATATCAGAACTCCTTCCAATCACGCCCTCGTCAAATCCCAATTGCCTTCATCAGATCAAATCTCCAATTACCCAAATCAATCACCTAATCCAATCATCATCTGCACGCCTCTTTCCGTCTCTGACCACGCCCGTGCGAGCCTATAAGAGGCCTACCACCCCTCCCTTGTATGACATCCGCCGATACACACATTTGAAGGAGATACCCCAGGATGTGGTGACAACGCCTCCGTCGAAGCAGCCTCTACTGTGGCGAGATCCAAGGCTTTTGTCCTTGCTGCAACCCATCGCTCTGTCGCCACTACTTGCTCTGGCCCATGCCGTTGTGCTGATACCCCCCTTCCACCTCCGTTCTGCCTCTCTTCCATAACCACCCTAATCGTCACCGCCCTCTTCGTTCCTCTTCCTCACATCTCCACCTATACGTCTTCGATACCAATCCATCTTCCTCGACGTCCAAACAACACCTAGAGCTCCATGCATCAACATCCACCAACGAGGTCTCCCCCCTCTTCCTTGACAACTGGAGCATCCTCACCTCCTCTCCATCATCACGTCAGAGTCTCATCTTCATCGCCTCGCTATTCGAGAGAAGCCACCACTAGGAGCATCTCCTTCTCTGAGCTCTCAAGGATGTTGAGCAACCCCCATCACCTCGCTGCTCCAACACGCACTCCCTACAACTACCAGGAGCTCTACCGCACATCGCCTCAGTCAAAGGCTCTTGCAGCGCTGATGAATCCACGATTCGTCATCTCAATATATTAATCTTAGCAAAATCCCTAAGTAAAATTTCAAATAAATGTTCATAAAATCAATAAATTAATAAAATGACTCTTGCAAATAAAATACACTAATTATTGTATATTATATTGTACAAAATAAATTAACAATAAAAAAGCCGTAAAATAAAGTTTTTCATCTATAAATAGCCTAAAACTTCATATATTTTTACTAATTTCAATTCAAATCCTTTTCGACTAATTCTTTGTCTGATTTGTTCATAAAAATGTATATAAAAATATAAAAATACAGAATAAATTCCACCTCAAATAAATACTCCTAGATCCGAGAAAAAGCCATAAAGTCCAACTTCTTGGCCAAATTCCCGCTCCAATCAAAATCCAAATTCACCAAACCCACTTAAAGTTTAAGTTAGAAAATTATCTGTCCAATGAAAGTAGTTTCATTTAAATCGGAGCTCGTTTGCAAAATTTGGGTTTTGGGACCTAGGTGTACATTTCTTCTCATTTTTATTTTACTTTTCTTAATTACTAAAAATCCAAAAAAATCATTTTTGTGTTTTATTTTATTTCTAGTATTTTATTTTTTTGTAAATATCTTTTATTAAATATAAAAAAAAAATTTAAAATTAGATAAGTAAAAGGACCATATTTATATTGTTGGTCTTATCTTGTAAATTCTCCATTCTCTTTCTTTTTATTTTATTTTAGTAGCCTACTTTATTTTCTTTTCTTTTCTTTATTTAATTTTTGAATTTCTACATTAAATTATGTATTCTTCTCATTCTAGCACCAACTCCCATAACTCCATATTCTTCATCAAACCTCCCATTCAACTCCACCATTTTCCTTAACCTCCCATTCAACTCCACAATCCCACCATCTTTTCTAACCTCTAATTTTTATCTCTTTTTATACATCTCATTCTCTTCATATTTGCCTTTGATCCACCTTTATGTGAGAGAGAATTGAGAGCTCTGACCACTCGTCTCGGTGACAGCGAACGACGAAGTAGAGCAACAGTCGACCTCATCTCCGTTGAGATTCGTTGGCATTCTGCCCAACATCGCAGTCACCCCCACACGCCGCTCGAGCTCATCACTCGCCGATGATTCGAGCGAAGACCGTGCTTCTCATGAGCACATTATAGGCGACAGCTTCTATTGTAGGTAATTTCTCTTTTTATCATTCGGCATCGTTAATATTTTTGCATTTTTATCACATCACATTCGCCTCCCCTACTCCATTTGTTCTACTTCATCAAATTACCATCATCACCACACCATTTCTTTGCATCATTGGTTATTCCCTGTTTAAGAAAACAAAAAAATTAAAAAAAAATTAAAAAAATAATATCATAACACAGAAAAAATTTAAAAAAATCAAAGAAGAAGACGAAGGGAAGCAACAGGCCGCTGCCCCCTTCCCACCACAACCACCAGTGACGGCACCGTCGCGTGCTCCGCCAATGTGATCCCCCTCCTGGCCGCATCATGCGCCTCCCCACCATTCTTCCAGCCGCCAAGCTCGTGCGACCACGCCATCTTCTCCAACGCAGTGAGCCACCACGCATGGCCCAATCGCCCTCTCCAGGTCGCCTCGACATTGCGCCCCATCCCTTCGTCGTCCGCCACTGCCTCCGCCTCGCGCGGCTGTCCGTGATCTTCCACCACCGATGTGCATGGCTGTGCACTGCCCACCTTGCCGTGTGCCGCTTCCCCCTCCATCAAGCCCTCTATCGCACGAGGAAGAAGGTCCTCTTTTCCATTTTTTATTTTGTAAAATTTGCATATGTGTCCCATTACATTTATGTAAGTACAAACTAGTCCCTATGCATGTTTTATATTGTCAGTTTTAATTTCTGTTTTGCATGGATAACCCTATATTTGCATGTTAATTTGGACTTCAATATTGCATTGTTTATTTTAATGAATAGTTATGAAGAAACACGAGCAAGGGTTACCCTGAGTCGGACAAGATCTTCTTTGACCACCTTAATCAACTCAATCTGACGCAGAAACTCACCAATGACATGCCAACTGAGAACACATACGCAGGACGTCCGTTGACCAGGGAAGAATACTACAATGGTTATTCATCTAATGAGGACATGATTCTCAACACATCATACACAACAAGGATCAAATTGACCCTTCCCGATAAATAAACTAAGAAAGTCACCTTCGACCTTCCTGAAAAGGAATCTTCTGTTAATTCCTCATCAGGGCAGGACAAGGTAATCTACATGAGTGAACTCAGTTCGATAGCTCTAAAGCCCTATTTGAGAAAGCAGGCAAATATCAACCCCTGTTGGACTATTCATTCTCCTTACTATTATTCGTCCAGAGCTGATTCTCCTGGTCTCATAAAATATACCAGAATTATTTCTTATGAGTATACTGAGGCCGTTGATTCAGAGTATTCATCATCCCAAGATGAATCACTTGGCCCCAAGACTAAGCATATTCTGAGAAAAAGCTGAAGAACAAAAATATCTGGAGTGCATCCACCTTCAAGTATTATTCTTCTGAGGATAACTCTGATAATGGTTGGGTATTACTAATTCATACGCTTCATTTACTCTCCAACATGATTATTCTGAGAATAACACTGATGATAACTGGGACTCATCTACGACATCTTCTTCCTATCATTACGATCTCCCACTTCTGGCTCACAAAAAGATCTATCAAAAACGTCCTTAATCATCGGGAACCCTCCCTCCCTCCCGACCCCATCGGTCCCCTTGTACATCTTCTTCCTCTACTTAGTCCAAGGCCTAAGTATGGGGGGGGTGACATATGTATATACCAATCTCCTCATCCAATCCTTCTCTTGATCGCCCCATTTCCACCCTTCTTTCATACTTAGGCTGACCATGGCCTAAGTATAGGGGGACTGATGCCATCTGTATATACTCTCTCCAACCACTTCTCCCATTATCTGCCTCATTTTCGCTCTTCTTCTATACTTAGGCGTTCACAACCTAAGTATAGGGGGGCAAGACGATCTCTATTTTTCTTCTTCTTTTTCACTCTCTTACGCTTAGCCCGAGCCATGTCTTCTCTATGCTTCTTGTACTTTGAGGACATAACATTCGCTAAGTATACGGGTGTGTGTGTAAACTTTGTATATATTTTACCCATAGCTCGTACTTTCACGTAAGTCTATATGTATTTGCGGAGTGGGTAACTAACTTGTAAAAACTAACAAAATAAGAAAAAAATGAGTTCTGCAACTCACGCTGACCATGTCTAACCAATTTTTTTTGAAAATGGCTTCTTAATTATTTTTGCACAAAAGTTTTTTCTTGCACTAAAAAATAAAAAAAAAATCACAAAATTAAGAAAAAATTGTGTCTACATTTTATGCATTTGCACTTCATCCAACATTTCATGCATTTGTGAAAAGCCCTTGAGTTCTGAACCGAGTTATGAGAAGAAACCGAGATTGGTCTGGACTTGAACTTAATCCACCTAATTTTCAGAGAAACTTCATCGAGAAAGAGGATTTTATAAGCTTCAGGTCTTTGACTTAATTCTTTGAGTTTCTTATAACAATGTGCAGAGTCTGACTCTTAGAGTCTAACCTGTCTCCTCATTCTAGGTACGACTTTGGAATAGGGAATTAATTTGTACTCTCATTAGCTCAACTCAGACGGGGTGTTGGAAGACTATATGACTTTCTTTTTTGGTAGCATGGACATATGAGTTGAAATAAAGCTTCGGAAAAGGGATGGATGACTGGGCAGAATTTTTTCTAAGACCCCTAACATGTACACAAAATGAATTCCATATGTGTAGGAGCACTACAAGATCCATGCAGAGCTACCAAATATCCAAACAAAAAGATGCCAACTACTAAATAAATATTTGACCAAAAAGGTCCAAGCTTCAAGAGAACCTGCAGATCTTGGTGAAGACTTGGCTAACTGGCCGGGTTCATAAGCAGAGGTGACCACACTAGACACCCTCCAGTTCTTTCCCTTTCTTCTGATTTCTTCCTTTTTTGATTGTGAACACAATGTGACAGACCTTAAAAGGAAATACCGGACCCCCCGAGGACGGGTTATTGAAGGAGTGGTTTGCATGCTAGTTTGACATTCTAGATGGGAAGAGATAAAACCTTTCACACACGTGAGTCAATTGTTCAGTGTTCATGGGGTAAGCTTTGGGAGGAGGATTGATATAAGATGACTTTTGAGCCGAAACTGTGACAATGATGTGTAGAACTTAGGGGCTGTTGATTTATAAACCCCAAGTCTCACAGAAGTTTCGTCAAACTAATAATCCAAAGGTCGGTTCTAACTCCATTTTCACCTTCCTCTCATGGTCTTTTTATGGAACCAATTTCATTTCACCTCATTACATTTCTTTAGATGCTCGGGGACGAGCATGGTTTAAGTATATGAGGATGATGAATCTCGGATTCATCACTCTAAAAGTGACTAATTAAGATCAAATCCCCAAAACTCATTGGCACTTCTTCATTTATATTTCAAAATTAGCATCCATGCATATGTAAATAATAATGGAATTTTATCATGCATATCTGCATAGAATAAGAAGCCAAGAATTCCAACCCATTTGACCTGTAAAATAAGCCAACTTCCCTAATTTTTAACTACTTCATGCTATTTCAAACCACCTTAAACCACCTCCATTGCGTACATATTACTGGCAATAATAAATGAAAAATAAAAAAATCACTAACATAAATAAGTGACCAGAAACTCAAACCCTAATTTCAGATCTATTGGACTAAAACACTGATTTCTTTCTCATACAGTGTCCAATTCGATCCTACTCACTTTTTAACTAATGGACATTCAATTACCTTCAAAATAGACCACGTTCAAGTGAATCTGAGCTCATATGTGAAAGTTGGGTTTTGGGCCTCTTTTGTACATTATGTATTTTACCCGATTTTGACCTATTATTTTATGAACATGTTTAACTCTTTTTATTTTATTTTATTTTATTTATCTTCTTTGGCTAAAGTTTTACTAAAATGCACAAAAACCCAAATCCAAAATAAGCTTGAAATCAAGGAAATTAACCGAGTCTGAGTGTTCATTGACAGTTTGTACAAAAGTTGTTTTTCATACTTTATTTTATTTCTTCATTTTCCTAATCAATAAAAATCCAAAAAATAGATTAAAGTGTAAAGTATTTTATTTGATTTTATTGTTTTCTTCCTGATTTTTATCTTTTTTAAAAATGATAAAAAATTACAAAACCCAAAATACGAGGTGTTCTATATACATAGAGTACCCCAAAAATATCACTTTGCTCTTCATGAAAGTCGTAGATCACGTCGAGACAAGCAACTTTCGTGAAGAAAATTTTTTGATCCGAGGTCATTTGCTATTTCTTTTTGATTTTTTTTATTTTTTATTTTTTTGGAGCTTACACGTGGCCTCTCCTGGAGCTGCCACATGTCACTCAAATTTAAAATTATTTTCCTTTTATTTTATAAAAAATTTAAAATAAAAAAAATAAAAATTTAAAAATAATAAAAATTATGACACGTGGCTCATCATGGACCATCCGATCTCGGCCGATTGGACGACCAAGGTATCTCCTCCCTCCTCACACACCTTTCCTCTTTCGTCGGCAGACTGCCACCTTGACTCTCCCGCCACCTTCCTTTCCACCTACCATCGCCAATCTAAATCACCTGATCTCCCTCTCCGATCGCCCCTGCAATCTCACACCATCTCCAATATCAAAACTCCTTCCAATCACGCCCTTGTCAGATCCCAATCGCCTTCATTAGATCAAATCCCCAATTACCCAAATCAATTGCCTAATCTGATCATCGTCGCCATGCCTCTTGCCATCTCCGACCACACCCGTGCGAGCCTATAAGAGTCCTGCCACCCTCCTTCGTACGATATCCACCGATACACACAGTTGAAGGAGCCACTCTAGGAGGTGGTGATAATGCCTCCGTCGAAGCGGCCTCCGCTGCGGTGAGATCCAAGGCTCTTGTCCTTACTGCAGCCCATCGCTCTGATGCCGCTGCTTGATCCGGCCCACACCGTTGAGCTAATACCCCCTTCCACCTCCGTTCCACCTCTCCACCACAACCACTCTAGCCATTGCCGCCCTCTTCGTTCCTCTGCATCATAGATCCACCGATACGTCTTCGATACCAATCCATCTCCCTCTACGTTCAACCAACAACTGGAGCTCCAGGGATCGACATCCAGCATCGAGGTCTGCCCTTGCTTCCTTGATAGCCGGAGCATCCTCACCTCCTCACCACCATCATGTCGGAGTCTCATCTTCATCGCCTCCCTGTTCGATAGAAGCCACACACTAGGAGCATCTCCTTCTCCGAGCTCTCAAGGACGTTGAGCAACCCCCACCGCCTCGCTGCTCCGACACACACTCTCTACAACTACCAGGAGCTCCACCGCAAGTTGCCTCGGTCAAATGCTCTTGCACCACGTCCCACCACCGAGGCGATCCACCCCTCTCCACCGCAAGGTGCCAGGTGCGAAACCCGATGCCCTCCCTACGTGCACATACATGTATGGAGGGAAATGTGCAAAGTTTACCCCCACGTTCCACCGATCTCCTGAAGCACCCTTGTGCACGTGATAAGCAAGTGTGGCTGGCGAATTTGCATTGAAACCCCTGATGTTTCACTAAATCCCCACCAAAGTCCTACCGCCTAGGGACACGTGTCATGCATGTGATTCATGAGAATATTGCACAACAGACCCTTTGGGTCTCGATAATTACTTCTAGGCCACTTGTTATGCATTTACCATTCATTTTAATTTTACAACAAAACTCTATATTTATTCTGTAATTTGAACCTCTACATTACATTATTTATTATTAAAAAATACACTTTATTAATCAATTAATTCTTGACATTATGGCATGCTTGCGATATTTTTATTCTCTTTGGTTAATTATTAATTAATATTCTTGCGTAAAATTGCATATTTTACCAACTCTGAGCGTAGAAATTCATAATTAATTAACCATAAATTCAAAAATTACCAAAAATTCATGAATAACATGACTAATTGTATTTAACATCGCACCCAAAAAGAATTGATTTGCATGCATATTTTGCTCTATAAAAGTTTTTGTGTATTTCACTACCTAATTTTTAATAGACATTAATCTCAACATTTTTAGGGTTTAGAATTTTTTGAGATAGATCACTTAGAATATATCTTGGATAATTTTATTTCTCGAAAATAAATATATTTAATATTTATCATAATTAATTATTGAAAATCTCACTATCTGCATTCATAAATTCATTAAATATTCATACTGCATCAGAAAATTCCAAAAGAATTGAAATGGATTTATATCACCATAATTAACATCTTGGCCAAGTTTCATAATTTTTGGACACCGTTTAACTGAAATTTACATTTTAGTCACTAAAATTGGTCACATTTGCATCCAAAAATTACATCAAAAGTACCAAAAATATTCAACCTCAAATACCATGCACGAAATTTGGTAGACATAATTCTAAGTTGTTCCTTTGCCTCCTCGAGTTCGACCTTGGGACTTGCCCAAGTAAAACAAATATGGAATCACTCGAATTAATTGAATTAACTTTCCAAGTGAATATTTCTTGATTAGTTCCGATTACCCGCCTACAACGAAACGAAAAATTTAACATGATAATTCATGCAAATTAAAGGAGGGTAATCCATGAATAATCATGGGTACGAGATGTGTATATTATACTAAATTCTTTATGTAAATAATACCCAATTTTCCAAAAAAACAAAAAACACAAAAACAAAAACATTAAAAACTTTTTAAAAAATAGCTTCTTATTGCATTAAAAAAACTTTAAAAAATTCACTCATGGTCTTGCATTTTATTAAGAAGATCATGCATCCACGCATCCTTTAGTTGGTATATTCTTGACACATTCACTATCACTCAAGGCTTTAGGATTCGAAGACACTTGATTTCTGATATCTTTAGAGATTGAGTTAGCCAGCCTTAGTCATTAGGGTTTTAAACTTAATAATCCATGCTTCCCTAGTTTGAAGATTTGAGCGCTATATTGCACTCTTCATCTCTACCTTCTAAAGAATATGACCAATATATCATTTTCACAACTACATGATTGATGAAATGAGTTGAGTTATCACTTGAGGAACTAGGACTGGAGATTTGAGTTTTGATCCAATTTAATGATGCTCGAGGATGGGATAAAGTTAATGAAGGCTTCAAGAAACCTGAGTGTCAGCAAATCCCTAGTTAGTATGTGAACAAGTTTGCATGCTATCATTTGATATTTACCTATGTGCCAAAGTGTGATGAAACCTAATTAAATTGTTGACCAGTTTGCTCCAACTCTTGGTAAAATAATTGGAGCTAGCCAAAAAAAAGAAAAGAAAGAAGTATTGAAAGAAAAGAGCTCTCAAACAAAAATTCAAATTCAAAAGAGCTTCCACCAAAGGTGAGTGCTCCCAACCATTTCAAAGTTTCCACTTGGACAAACGCTATTAGGACCAAGGAGTCGGGCTTGCACCAAAAAAGGGCTATGCATCGTATAGTGATACAAGACTGGGTGTCGAAGGTATCTTAGATACTCAAAAGAGACACACCCTGGTGTACTCCCAGGAAAACAAGTGTAGACGACTCTGAATTTTTTTGACAGACACATTGATCAATAAACAAAAAAATACATGTATTGAGTAATAAGGCACTTGAGAGGCCCCTTGTTCCAATGTAATGGAGAAAAAAATGTACGCAATCCTATGCCCTTCATCATCTGGCCATCCATCTACACTTTCAAGTCTGACAAACTAATGAGACGGTGGATTGAATGAAAGAACTGACTTATTCCCTAATGTTGAGGATTAGGTCTAGAGGAGAGTCTCTTGGACTAGGATCTTGGGTGACATCTCGACTCGACTCTAATAAATAGAGTACACTAAAAGTCATATCCTTATATTTTATGTACAAACAGAGAGTCTGATAATTAGAGAAATTGGATTCTTTTGATTAAAGTATGGTTGATCCCGTAATTTTGAGATCACTCAAATTAAGGGTCTTAAATGAATTGAGCCTTGAAAATTCACATGTACAATCATGGATGTATCCAACTAAATCATTCATTCATTGATTCTCGGGGATGAGCATGGTTTAAGTATAGGGGTATGATGAATCTCAGATTCAACATGCTAAAATTGGTCAATTAGACTATCTTCCCCAAAATCCATATGCATTTAATCATTAATATAGATCCATTAGCATTCATACATATGTAGATAATATTCACATTTCATCATGCATAATTGCATATAATAAGGAACCAAAATCCAAGTGTAAATTGACCTAAAAACATCTAAATTTTCCATTTTTAATCAATTCATCCTAACTCCGATTGACCTAAAACCATTTCCATTGTGTAGATATTACTAACAAGGATAAAAAACAAAAAAAACTAACTTCAATAAGTGACAAATAAACCCAAAACCAAATTTCACATCAAACAGACTAAAATACACATATCTTCCTCATACAGTGTCCGATTTTGGTCTGATCACTTTTAATGTACTCCATTTTCAAATATCTTCAAACTAAGATTTCATAAAATTCAGAGCTCATATGGAAAAGTTGGGTTTTGGGCCTCTTTTGCGCATTTTATCTTCTTGTTATTTTTAACCCGAGTTTTTATGTACATATTTAACCTATTTTATTTTATTTATTTTTCATTTGTGTTCTTTGATGAAAGTTTAACCAAGTGGTACAAAAATCCAAATCCAAATCATGACTTAAATCAAAGAAACTGACTGTGACCGAGCGACCTTTGTGAGTCTGTACAAAATTTGCTTATTTCCTACTTCTGTTTTATTTCCCTATTTTCTTATTTACTAAAATACAAAAAATAGTTAATGTGTAATTAAGTGTCTTTTTTTATAGATTTTTTATCCTCTTTTAAAATCATAAGAAATTACAAAACCCCAAAACTGGCTTTCTATACACATGGAGAACCACCAAAAATACCACTTTGTATTGGTGACCTCTTTTTGCTCATGGTTTCTTCATGAAAGTTGTCGATATCATCGAGACGAACAACTTTCGTGAAGGAAATTTTTCGATGGAAAAATTTCGATCCAAGTTCTCCTTCTATTTTTTTCTATTTTCTTTCTCTTCTAATTTTGAATTTTTTTGGGGTGACACATGGCATCCCTTGGGCATGCCATGTGGCACCCCCTTTCTCTCTCCAACTACCCCCAGGTCACGTGCCTAGAACGTGACCCTCTTCCATCTCCATCAAATCCTCAACGGCCCACACCCCCTCCCCAGCCGTTACTCCACCGCCAACCACCTCGCCGCATGCAACACCCTCACCATCTCTGACCATTGCCCGTCCCCACGTGACGCCCATCGACACGCCCTCTATAAAGACGCTCCTCCACTCATTGTGCACCTGATCCACCATTCTTGCAAGGTGAAGCTTTAGGGGAAGGTGGTGACAACACCTCCCCCCTTCACAGGCAAAGGCCACCTCCGCGCGATCCACGAAGCTTGGCTTCGTGCAACTGCTGTGCGTTTCCTCGACGCACATCCAAGCTTCTCCGTTCTTCACCCACGATTGAGGCAAAGATTGGAGGCATCCCTGGCTACTCCACCTCTCCAGGTGACCCTCTAATCCCTTCATCTTCTTTTCTTCTCCTTTGACTTCATCGTACACCACCGGCATTCACCCACATCCCCCCGCTCCGACATCAGCGTCACTTCCGCTTCGACCGCCGAGCCTCTACCACACGTCATCGACTCCTTCGCTCAGCCCGCATCACCACCACCCTCTTGTCCTAAACCGCTCCAGCCTCAATTCGGTCGAGCATCACCTCCAATCGGCTACATCATCGGCTTCCGTGCTTCGAGTCTGCACCATATCTCCACCCATCGAGATCAAGGACATGTGTCGACCTTGAGTCATCTACCCTCAACCGGGTCTGCTCCGCCATCGGCCGCATCTCCGTGCCCCCGCGCGGTCGTGTGTCCCCTCCCTCCAGTCCTTCGCCCTGAGCCATGCGTGGCCCCGCCTCCAGTCCTTCGCCCTGAGCCTCTCCGTCCACTACCATCCAACTCCAGTCGACTTCAGCCTCAACCGCTTCTCCCATTACCCTCAGTCTGCGTGCGTGCGACCAATCAACCCCCCCATCATGTACGAAACACACAGGGGCGGGTGAAAATTACAGAAATCCCATGTCACTTCAGCAGATCCCAAAGTAACCTCTACTTATTGATGAAACTCGATTTCATCATCTTAATTTGCTGTTATTAACCCCCTTGCTTAAATTAGTGTCAATAAAAACCAGATAAAACATTGTATTTATCCGAGTCATAGAATAAATTAAAAATAAAAAAGACAACAAAACTAAAATTCGTAATGTTTTTATACCCTTAAAAATGCTCACAAAAATATTTCTTCCTTCATTTGACCTCGTATGCATTTTTGGTCAACATGAAACTTGTAGATGTCTTCGAGATCTACAACTTTTATGTTTTGTGTTTTTCCAAATTCAACCTTCTTCTCCTTCCTTTTGCATGATCTTTGTTTGAATAACCTGATTGGGCCACGTGGCGCTTTCTGGTTGCGCCACGTGGCCTTCTCCTCTGCATGCCACCTGCACCCCTTTCTATGCCGTTCGATCACCTTTTAAGCTCCCATCACAACCGCTCCTTCCTGCCTCATCCTCAGCCTTCCGATTCATTCTCAGATCAAATCGTGTCCCTTCACTTCCGTTGCCTCTCATCATGCCACGTATCATCATCCATCACCGCCCAATCTCGTCCATCAAATTCAATTCCTACTGCTGGTGTGCCCTTTGCTTTCCACCATCCGATGATTCTCTAGATGGCATCCAGACAATCCGCTCTCGCCTAATTCTTCTTTCGACACGTGTCACGCCCATAGCCCTTGATCAACCCTTCACTGATCTAATCTGAACCACTCTCTCGCCCTTATCTCAACCATTGGATCGTGAGCTCCAACGGTCATGAACCCATCTCCTACCTTCGGTCGCCCTTCTCTCCCACGATCTCCACCTCACGCACCCATCGTGCCCTTTTCATTTTCGCCACCCGATCAACCACCCTCGCGATTCTTCGATTACCCCATGACGAAGCCCTCTCCTCCATGATCCTCGCGCGGACCCAATCTCTCTACAATACCCTTTCCTTCGCTCCACATCTCCCGCTCAAAGCACACTGCCTCTCATCAGAACCGCTACCCCCTTCTTTAAATATACCTTCACCGCCACCTTTCCTCCCCGTCCACCTTTACGTGGGGCAAGGCCCAACTCTTCTCTGCCTCCCCGTGACAGGGGGAGGTCGGATCGATGAAACAATGACGACCTAAGCCTCCGGTGAGACCCTAATCCGTGGTAGGCTTAGCCCTTTGGTGCTCCAACGCCGACGAGCAGCTCCGCATGGCTGACGGGGTCTAGCGACGACCATGACCTCTTCTAGAAGCCCAGGCACAAGCCCTTCATCTGCCATATCCCAAGGTAAGCTCTCTGATCTCCCTTTGTATTTTCTTTCTAACTTCTCGGATTTACTTAGGCTTCTATACAAACTTTCCTCCTCCATTAACCATCTTGTTAGATCTGCCATACATAAACCACCTTCGCACATCCTTCCGACACCCTTCTTCCCGTTCTCCATGGTCTGGTCACTTCCGCCAGCCTCTTCTCCGCCTAGCTGGAGAGGAGCTCCGGTCTCCCATCCCTCCGTCCATATGAGACTCCATTCCATCCCACCCCCTCGCCCAACATGTACTCTTCGGCTATTGAATTAACCATGCAGGAACTAACTTGAATGGTCGGAGCTCTCGCTGAAGAGATTCCAAGCTCAGCATCTACGGTGACTTCAAGCCTCCTCCACCATCCAGACCTCCTCGACAATTATCAGACGTCGGAGCTTCTTCGCCATCTTCTGAGGATTCATCATCAAGCTCCATACGTCCTTCCAAGGCTTGGCGGAGCAAGGAACATGTCGTCCGAGCGCAGCCAACTCCGCAGTAGGAGGCAGTGGAGTCGATGAACTTGGTATACAGGTGCTGTTAGATGATGAAGATCGGATGGCCGATGTTGGGCCACGCCGCGCCTCCTTACACGAACAACCACCATCCGATCGTTATGATCGGGTAGTCCACAGCGACCCACATGTCATATAGAGCTCTAGCACCAGACCTTTAGGCTCGGAGCACCCGAGCCTCCTCCGAACCTCACGAGACATGCTTTGAGTCTGAGCTAGCCCCTGAGCTTGTCGAGATCACCATTTGATGACACGTGGACCAAGCCACGACACCTGAGCCTCCACAGCCACCGAGCCTCTCCTAACGTGCCCCGTCACATAAGGTCGGGGTAATTTGCAGGAAGACCCCTATAACTTATTCAAATCACAACCAAGTCCTGCCATGGTAAATTGCACCCGAACCCCTCCGGGTTTCAATATTGGAATTATACCCCCGCGCTTGTAGGTAATTTACTAGGAAGTCATTGCACTTTATTTTATTTACATTTAGGTCCTTCTAAAGACTTGTTTGTAGTACTTTATTTCTTTATTTTCATGTTTTTCTTACATTTATGCCCCTGAGCTCTTTTATGAATATCTTGAGCTTCCGAGCTCCATTTGAGTTGATTTTAATTGAGTTTCGAAGCTTGTTTTATGATCTTTCTAATGGCATAGCTTGATCTCTGTTTTGACACTTTATATTTTGATGCCTTATTTTAATAACTAAGTGTCCCTCATGTTTAGCTTTTCATGCCTTGCCTTACTTCATTAATGGAACTTGCTTCACGATTCAAACATGAAATTAGCTACTGTTAATGGCTCAAATATATTATATAATTTGGGCATATTTGCATATTTGTACACTTGCATTTGTCTTCATTTGTCTTGTTGCATGATCGAAAATCAAATAAAAATTGTTTACATGTGTTTGCATTGTTTGCATATCTTTGTGCTTATGGACCTATGGGTTTTTAATTTCACAAATTAATTTGAATAACAAGAGTTTAGATTCACACTTAAGAGGCTCATGTCCCTGAGTTCAACCTTGGGCTTACCAAGTAAAATAAAAATAGACCGCTTTAATTTAATTGAGATATTGATTAAAGTGGTTTTTGATGGATCCAATTCGACCGACTGCAATGTCATTAGAAGTGCTAATTCCACATAATTAAGAGGGGAATTTTGAACATGTCACCAACATGCTATCGTCAGTATCACGTGCCTCACACGTGACGCATAGGACAAATTGCACACAAGCCTCCATGTTTAAGGATATTACAGAAAGGTCCTTGCTAGTCGAGGCACGCGCCATGCACATGCCTTTGTGGATAATTTGCATATCTGGCCCATGAAAATTTTCTATTGCAGATAAGTCCTTCAGGGTTTTTTTGTTAAGAAAATATTTATTTTTATTTCATTTTAGTCCCTGACATTTCGATTCATCATATCTTTCTCATACGAACTTCATTTTTAGCACACAATGTGTCAATTTGAAGCTTGTTGAACAATATATCATTTTATATGTATTGTGGACTAATATGAAGACAATTATTGATAATTATAATTTAAGAAGTATTCTGATCATTGCAGGTTGATCATTGACATATTTGTGCCATTTCTTATTGAGAAAATCATCGACTTATTCTACACGGACTCGATTTTAATTAATTCTATGTACTATTATTGTTGATAATCTCTAAGAATTTAATATGTGCAAGGGCTTATCAAAATGGAGCTTAAGTAATATATCATTTCTTAAGGATTAAATCACAATAAGGCTCAATTAAATTGGAAGCTTTTTTGATGAATTTTTGCAAGATTAATTTGAGATACATTGGCACGTTAATTGAGGAGATATATTAGATATATTCCTTTGATATTAATTCACTCTTTGAGGAATGAATAACAAAACTTTATTGGGTCAGATATTCTTAAATAAAAATCAATTTTGATCTCTTTGTCAGCAAGGATTAGAACTTGATCTATTGATATTTTTGTCTGCAACTTGAATGTGATTGGACAAATTATCATCTGAATTTCTTTTGGTCTGTGATATACTTCAAGATTAACTGATCATCTTGTTGGAGGATTTAATCATTTAAAATCACAGATCCTGAGCCTAATTATTTTCTCTATTTATTTCCTTTGCATTGCATCTCATTTCATTGCATTGTATATTCCCAACATAGAAATTAAGATTGTGATTAATTAACTATTTAAATTAATTTAAAACCACACAACTAGAAATAGTCCATTCCATGTGTTCGACCTTCGTAGACTTTCCAAGTAAAAATTCTCCACAACATTCAAAGATTGTGGTTTCTAATCGATCGAATTGCATCTACTATACTACAATTATCAATTATTAAAAAGGCGATTTCCACGTTCATCGGACCTCTATCGACATGCAATCTCAAATCCAAATAATTAATAATTTATTTGACTAAGTCCAATCGATTCTATAGGAACATATATTCTATTAGGTGTTTGGACCTAATCACTACCAGGATCAACCAAATAAAAGCCTAAGTCTAAGGCTCACACATAGAAAACAAAATAAAATAAAGTCAGAAAACTCAAATCTGCAACAAATAAAATAAAATAAAGGCGGTGAAAACGACGATGAAAATCCTGTGAGGTCCTTCGAGTGCACCGACACTCAGAGAAACATGTCATAAATAAAAGTATCCAAAGTCTCTGAAAGTTATTACAAATTCATACAAAAATGAAATAAAATGTTTGAAAATAAAGATAGTCTTCTACTCCTCATAGTTTGGTCTCCCACCGATCGGTGTAAAATGCCCAGCCTCCGACTTGCTCAGGTTCGTCGGCTCTCTGAAGATAGCCTCCCTTGTTCCGTGGGACCTCGCAACAAAGGTGAAACAAGAAGAGTGTGGAAAACAGTTATGAGAAATATAAGCAAATAAAATAAAAGAAACTAAATAGAAAATAATCACAGAAAGAAACAAACAATAAAACAGAATCCTAAATACCTAGCCGTGTTCTCCGACAGCGGCTCCATTCTGATGTAGTGATCCGTCTAACTCAGGTTAAGTAGAGTAATCAAATTGTTGTTGTCACCCAAGATAACGAATCGCAATCGAGACATTATTCAACCAAAAATAAATCAAGCAAGTAAAATAATGGTCTAAGCTACTTTTATTAACCTGGTATAGCGACCAAGGTCGAACACAAGGAGCACTATGATAAACGAGGTAGTCAAATCAAAATATTTAAAGGAATTTTATTTTATTTTTAGTGGTTTTTAATTTTGCAAATTTTTATTTATGAAAATAAGGAAGAAAAAGACAAACACACACTCTTTTTGTATTTTTCAAATAGGGTAAAAATAACCAAAAAATCAAGTAAAAATATTTTTATGTTTTCAACCAAATTTAATGATTTTGTGATGATTTTTGGAGAGTTTTTAGATGTTTTTAAGATTTTATAAAAAATAAAAACTGAGAAAATAACCAAAAAATGCACAGTCAGGAGTATTTTTCAATTTTAAAATACTAAATATGCTCAAAATTACTGGGAATCAATTTATTAGAAACTAAATGAAATATCTACAAATAAAGATCAAGAACATAATTTTTGAATTTTCAACAATTTTATATAATTTTTATTGGATTTTTATGATTTTACAAAATTTTAAGGTTTTATAAAAGCACATGAAATGAAAATGGTATATAAAATCAAACAAATCAAAATAAGGCTATTTTGATTTTTTTTGGAGTTTTTATGGATTTTTTTTCTAAATTTTATGATTTTATAAGGCAAACATAGACTTTTTTTATTATTTTGAATTTTTAATAAAAAGTAAATAAAAGAAAAATGACAAACAAAATTTCCACAAATAAAACATACTAGTAGGAGTTAAGCCTAATTTTATGCAATTTTTGAATTTGTTTTGCTATTTATTGCATTTAATAAAAGAGAGAAAAAATTAAACAGTGCACAAAGGAGCTAGATACTAATATTTAAGTTCCAGGTGCCAAATGATAACATGTAATAATGCTATAGGGGTCCCTATTGCAAAAAGACCAGATAAAGTGTGAAGCACACGCGATTCATGCATAAAGGGGTATAAATGTAATTACGAAAACCTTTTCTATTTCATTAACCATCTAAAATCTCTAGGTCAAGTTTGTAAAATACCCATAAAAACACGTGTACATGCACGTGACTTCAACTTAGTTGGACTAATGCAAATAATAAAAACATAAGGTCCTTATTACAAATAGTTTTTAACTAATTATTACATTTATTGTACTGAAATGAAATAACATAAAAGATAGGGGTAAAAGGAAAATATACCCTATAGGAATGCGCGTGACGTGTGACGTTTGGCGCACGACTCTGATGTGCGTTGGAAAGATCTGATGGTCAGGACACATGGCACAGGCATACGACTCTGATGAACCGTTGGCGCATATCTGATGTGCATGTCAGATTCTCCCCAGATTCCGATCAAATGGTTAGAATTAGGGTGTGCTTGTATGGTTTCGATCAGATCTGGGCGTGCTCCTCTTCATCGAACGATAGTGAAGGCTGCTAGAAGAACATGAAGAAGGGGGAGTTGGCTGAACTTTGATCAAGGATGTCTGGCGCTACAAAGCTCGATTTGGCTGGCTACAAGGTCCAACACCTTCCTAGCGTGGTTCCGCATAGGGTAGATGCCTTCGATGAGTTGGAGACGGACTAGATGATGATCTGGGAGGTACACCACCTAGAGGTTCTCTACCACTTGAGTTGAGGGTCAAAATGACCCTGTCCCACACACCTGGACCTGTGAGGGCAATCACAGCTCGAGGGTAACACCTCAGCTCGGGTTATTTGGTTGAAACAAGGAAATAAGCGTCAGGGAGATGGAGTCAACTTCCGATGAATATGGAGGAGGGAAGTCCATGCCTAATATCGTTCCGTTGAGAAGATTTAGGATGATCAGGTCGCTTGGGAAAGTGGAGGATGATATGGCGAGCCAATCGATGCAGCTAGATGGATAGGTGGTGATCCAGACCCGATGGTCAGACAAAGGCGGTGAACGACGACTGATGGACGAAATCGAACGAACCAGGGAAATGGAAAGAGATAATGGGTACCTGAAGCTATAGGAATGGAGGGCAGAGTAAGGCAGGTGGAATGATGGGGTCGTTGCCTTGACCGGGCTGCGAAGATCTGGGAGGCTAGTGAAGAACCATGAAAAGCCCTCATTAATTTGTCGAAATTAACTTTTGAATTTTGTTCGTGTAGTTGGGCAATTAAGGGTTAATAAAAAATCACAATTTTAATTATTGTGTCAATTAAAACGCACGGTCAACTTTTTTTACCTGAGAAGTCCAAGGTCGAACTCAATGAGGCAACTGTCTCCTAAGTTGGTTTTAATCGACCTAGAAGTTAGGTTTTCAAAGCGGTATTTTTTTATATTTTTTATGCAATTAATAAATGAAATGCAATTATGGCCAAATTCAGGGACTAAAATGCAATTTACGATCAAACAATGTCTAGAAATTATAAAACTTGGCCGAAATGTGAAAAGTGATGAAATTAAGCTATTGTAATTTTTTGGCATTTTTGGATGCAATATGAATATTCAATATTAAATGAATGCAGACAATAAGATTGTCATTAATTAATTATAATAAATACTAAATCTATTTATTTTCAGGAAATAAAATTATCTAAGATATATCACTAGTAATATATCTCAGAAAAATCCTAGAACCTAAAAATATTGGATTTAATACCTATTAAAAATTAATTAGTGAAATGCACAAAATGATTTTTATATCAAAAAATATGCATGGAAATGCATTTCTTTTTGGGCACAATGTAACTAGCAATTAATTCTATGATTCTTGAATTTTTGGCAATTTTTTGAGCAATGGGTAATTAACCATGAATTTCTAAGCACATGTTGGCCAAAATATGCAAATTCTCACAAGAATATATTAATTAATTAACCACAGAGAATAAAAATATCATAAGAATGCCATAATGCAGAGAATTAACTGTAGAATAAAGTGCAATTTTTTAAATGATAAAATGATGCCAAAATGAGGTTCGAAATAAATGAAGAACACATGGTTTAGAATGCAAATACAGAAATAAAATTGATAAGTAAATACGCTGACAAGACTTAATTGGAATTACCTATACCCTAATGGGTATGTATGCAATTTGCCCAAGTGGTCATGTGTGTAGCACGTGACCTTGGGCGGTAGGCCTTTTGCGAATGTCTGGATCTGCGAGGGTCTGAAAGCAAATTCGCCAATATGCACGTGCCTTGCACGTGCCAGCTGATGGTGGGGGATTTCGTTATAAATGGTAGAATCTGAGGGGGTATTCTTTCAAATTACCCCATATTCACGTGCTCTGCACGTGGGTGATGAATCTGTGATTCATGACTCTAAAAGTTGAAAATAGAGCTTTCTTCCCGAGTAATTAGCTGCATATTTCCACTTATATTGCATAATTAACATTCATGCATGCATTGATAACATCTGCATTTTAGCATTCATATTTGCATAAAATAAGAAGCCAATTTCACTTGTAAATATTCACCTGTATATTAGATAAAATACCTTATTTGTATATATTTTATGCTAACTCCAAATCCAATAAAACCAACTCTATTGTGTACATATGACTAACACTAATTAAAGAAAAATATCAAAAAAATACTGACTTGCAAAATTACCCAATAAAACCCCAACCAAAGTTTGAGACTAGGAGCCTTAAATGTGCATATCTCTCTCATACAGCCTTCGAATTAGGTCTACTCACTTTTAAAGTAATATACATTCAAAGACATTCGAAACAAGACCAATTTCATTAAAATCGGAGCTCGTATGCAAAACATGGGTTTTGGGCCCCTTTTGTATATTGTACATATTGACCATTTTGCCCTTTATTTTATCTTTTTATTTTCTTAATTATTAAAAATCCAAAAAAATTAGATTAAGTTGTAAATATTCCTTTCATATTTTTCCTAACTTTATTTTGATTTTTTTCTCTCTTTTAAAAATGACAAAAAAATACAAAAGATAAAATGCGGTATTTTATATTTATAAGGTACCACCCAAAAATACATTTTTTACATATGATTTCATTTATTTTCGGCCCTTCACGAAAGTTGTAGATCTCATCGAGACGAGCAACTTTCGTGTTGACCATTTTTTGATTTAATTCCTTTTATTATTTCTTTTTGATTTTCTTTACATTTAGATTTTGAATTTTCTAGGAGCGAGATGTGACAGCTCCTGGAGCCGCCACATGTCACCCCATTATTTTATTATTTTCGAATTTATTATTATTATTATTTTATTATTATTATTTTAATTATTTTTAGTAGCCTACTATATTATTTTAATAATAAATTGTTTTAATCCCCTTTTACCTCTTCTCCTTTCTTATTCCCCACTCCAAGCCACCATTTTTTCCACTCTCTCCACCACTCCATTCTCCCCACTTCTTCTCCAAATTCCCTCTCATCTTCCTTTATATTCTCATCCCCTCCTCCATTGTTCTTCATCCGTCGTTTTCGAGAGAAGTGAGGTCAAGCCCCTTTAACCTTCAGGTGACAGCCGTAGGAGACGAGTCGAGCGACGACAACCTCAAGGCGTGATCTGCGACATCACCATTGCCGCGTCGCGAGATCCAATTGGACCTGCCTAGCTTCTCGGCTTTTCGCCAAGCTGATCGAGGCCACCACGACGGAAGCCGCACGACGCGACTCCAATTTCGACGAACCGCACAAGTAAGTATTCTCTATCTATATCTTGTCATTATTTTTATCTAACAATTTTTCCTTGTTGATCACCACATTTTTCACCACACACCACACACAAATCATCATACAAAAACCACCATCATTCAACATCCACATTTTATTTCATTATCACCAATACCATCAAAATCCACCTCTCCATTCACACTTTATTTCCTGTTTACAAAATATAAAAAAGAACAAAAAAAATTGCAAAAAAAAACAAAAAGTTGCAGGTTATCCGCCCCTGCCGCCTGCAGCCTCCATCTCTGCGCTCCTCCACTGCACGGTGCCGCAGCCACCGTACACAGTCGTCCGCCACGCGTCGGCCTCGCAACACCGCCCTTCAGCCAGGCCGCCACCCACCCCATCGACAGCCGCATCCTCCATCGCGTGCCCAGGAGCCACCATCGACAGTCGCACCTCCAACAACCCCATCCTCTTCCAACCGTGCACGGCCACCCCTCGCGGTTGCCACGCCATCCCCAGGCCACCGACAATCTCTGCAGCCCCGCCGTTCTGCAGCCACCTCCAGCCGCCACAGCCGCCCGACCTCTCTTCGCCATCAGGTCGCGAGCGCCACTCGCACACGACGCCGCTCCTCCGTGAGCGGCCGTGCACCCCCGCCGTCCTTGCAGAGACTCGTGCGCCTCCCACCGCGTGCGCGTCCCAGTGCCACCGCCCAGAACGGCGCCCGCACAGCCGCCCTCTGCTCTTCCCCTCCGCGCCCAGCGCGTCGCGCCACAAGCGTGCCGCTCACGAGTGCACCATCCGTCCAGCCGCTCCTCGCTACGCCGCCGCCGCCTCCTCTCCTCGAAGCAGCGGCGTGCGTGCCTCGCGCGCGTTAACCCCCCGCTCTCCAAGGACCCGCCGCCCACGTCTCCTTCCCTTGTGCCCTAGAGTTAGTGAAGAAGGTCCCTTTTTCATTTTTATGTTTGTGAAAATTGCATTTGTTTTATCGCATATTTTAGTAATTGCAAATGTATCCCTGTTCTTCGTTTTAGCTTATTAGTTTCATTTCAGTATTGCACTTATAACCCTGAGTTCATGCATTGATTTGGACAGTATTTTTGCATCATTTTTTATCAAAAAAATAGCATTTTGTAGAGAAAGTAATTCTTTATCTCCTGGCTATTTAATTGCATTTTTGTGAGCATCTGACATTTTACTGAAAATCAGAGATTGAAAATCAGTTATATTTTGACCATTTAAGCTCTGAAATTCGCCCATAAATATTTATTGCTCTAAAAATTGTGAAAAAATTGTGAATGATGCCTCTAAGTGTGCTTTTATTATAGTCCAAATATCGTCCAATTAGGAGTTGTCTTATGCATATAACAAATTGTAGAGCGATTTTTGTAATTTATTTTTTATTAAATCCACGAATAAGATTTTTGAGAAATTTCAAGTCTCCTGTATTCCTTGTTAAAATATATATTTGAGATAATTCGTATTAGGAATTAAATACTCACAGTTGCTCTGTTTTCAGTAAAAAAATCATAAAAAAATCAAAAAGTGTCAGAAAATTTCAAAAATAATAGTGTAGCTTAATTTCATCATTTTTATCTTTCAATAAATTTTTCATAATTTTTGCATATCATTTGCATGAAAAATTGTATAAAAACCCCAAAAAAGTTTGCATTTTTCATTTGTGAATTTTAAATCCAAAAATTACAAAAAAACATTTGCATTCTTTATTGAATTTGGTTCATAAGAAAAATATAACTTAGTCGATTTGAATCAATTTTGCATCAAAGATTAATTTGGCTAAGTGAAAGTTTTCTTAATAACCTAGTTCATTCGTATCATTGCATTTCGCATTTTTATCGCATAAAAAATTACAAAAAAATACCACTTGGAAAACCGCAATCTAATCCATCTAACTGAATCCCGAGTTGTTCCTTTTCCTCCTTGAGTCGACCCTGGGGCTTGCCCAGGATAAATAAACATAAAACTACGTGTTAATTCATTCGTCGATTAATCGATTCGTGCGGTTATTTTTGATCGATCGCGGATCTATCCGACTGCAACGAAATAGTCAATCCGACAACATTAGAAAGGGTAGACCGCGACCCGTCAGTGAGGAGGGATGAGGTTAAGGGCGGGCGATGATCCTGGATATGGAGCTTGGAGGTGAACGCGCGGCTGGCGGGTTGGCACTGGTGGAGCGGAGTGCGACTGCCCCGGTAGAGATGGAGGGGGCCACACGAGCAGGCACAACAGTGGTCCACCACACGCATGAGAACGTGGGTGGTGAATGTCGGTGAGGACGCAATAGTGGGGGAGGGCTGAAGGCAGTGTGGCTTGTTGGTGGCGGTGGAGCGACGGAGCTGTCGATGAAGATCCGATGAAGTTGGTGAAGGGGATCAGCAGTGCATGCACGCGAGGGTTGGAAGCAGCAGGAGGCGTACGTGGTTGGTCAAGACGTGTGTGTACTGCTGTGCTTGGTGACGAGGCTGACGGAGGAGCTCCGGTCACAGGTGGCGTCTTTGAAGGTGGCGGTGTTTAATGGATGGTGGAAGTGGAGATCGAAGGAGAGTGTGGTGTAACGGGAAGAAAGTGGACACATATGTTGCAAAAGAGGAGAAAACGAGAACAGAGGAAACCTGGAAAAATGGAGGAAATAAAAAAGGGGAAGAGGATCACATGATGGTGGAGGGCTAGAGGTGTCGCTCTTCTGGTTCTCGCTTCAGCAGCGGGTGGAGCGCGACGAAGCTTGGAGGATCTCGCCCAGAGGATTTCCAGAGAGAGGAGCCCCTGTCACGTGCTCCTCCTTCAACTATTTCTCTCTAAATGGATATGGCAGATGTTTTGTTCGTGGCCGGTGATGAGACTTTAAATAGGAGATGTGTCGGATGTTGTGGAGGGTGGTTGGGATAAGAGGATAGGATTGCGAGGGCCACGCTAGAGGAGGGTGGAGGGGGTTGCGCGGGAGGAGGAGCGGGTTGTGCTGAAGTTGACTGGAGAAGATGAAGGTGTGGGTTGCGCGGGCCACTGGGGGTGATGAAGGTTGGCGGCACGTGCTGGGCACGTGTGCAACACGTGTGGGGGGTTTAATTAATTAATTTTTGCAAATATGAAAGGAAAAATAATGCTAAAACTGGTTGACATGTGGCGGCTCGAGGAGCGACCACGAGCTCTAGAAAATCCAAGAATAAAAATCTAAAGATAATTAGAGAAGATATAGAAAAAGACTTCAGATCGAAAAGTTCTCAACATGAAAATTGCTTGTCTCAATGAGATCTACAGCTTTCATGAAGGGACAAAGAGCAAAAGAGGTCATCTGTGTGAAATGATATTTTTGCGGTACTATATGTACATAGAATACCTTGATTTTTTGGATTTTGTAAATTTTTTTGTGATTTTTAATTAAGAAAAAATCGAGAAAAAATAATAAAATCAAAGATAAATATTTATTTTTTTGGATTTTTATTATATAATAAAATAGGGAAATAAAATAAAGTTGAAAAAGTGAGAGATTTGTACAGACTCACAAGAGGCACTCAAACTTGGTCAGTTTCTTTGATTTCATTCTCATTTTGAATTTGGATTTTTGTGTATTTTAATAAAACTTTCATCAAAGAATATAAATGAAAAAGAAATAAAATAAAAAGGGTTAATTACATACATAAAATATCAGGTCAAAAACTGCTAAAACACAAAGTGCGCAAAAGATGCCTAAAACCCAACTTTCACATATGAGATCCTATTTTGTGAAATTGGTCTTGTTTTAAAGGTCTTTGAATATGTATTACTTTAATAGTGAGTAGACCTAATCGGACACTGTATGAGGAAGATATGAGCATTTTAGTCTACCTATTCTGAAATTGGAGTTTTATCTCAGGGACCGATTATTTGAGTTAGTAATTTTCTGTATTTTCCTTCAATCTTGTTAGTAATATGTACACAATGAAAATGATTTGAGGTCAATTGGAGTTAGAGTGAATTAGTTAAAAATGCATGAAGTTAGGTGAAAATGTGAAGATGATTATGAATGCAATTATGCATGTTAAAATGCAGTTATTAATCTTAAGTGCGTGCATGGTAACAATGTAGAATAAATGATGAAATGCATCTATTTAGTCGGGAACGAAGCTCTATTTTCATCTTTTAGTGTTGTGATTCACAGATTCATCAAGTAGTCATGACAGAGCTCTTCGGCCACGAAGTGAGCTACGACTTAAAACGCCACCAAATCGAGCAGCAAAGGTATCTCTCGAGACCCTATCGCCGTCCTAATGGTTTTTGGTTGAAGAAAACGAGACACATAGCGAGCTACCTTGCACAGCTGAGGGGAAAAGAATACTTATAGAGCTCCTAGGGGTCAAGAAAGATCGAGAAAAAGCGCGCAACCCTAAGATGATTCTGACCCTCTTGGGATCCGTGGGGATTGCGGATCATCAGGGAACGCATGGGTCCACAATTCGAGGAAGGAAGTGGTCCCAATGGGGAGAAATCGGATCCGGTGAAGGAATGCGCGAGTCAGATCTGGGAGGAGGAAGGGTTGACCCGGGTCAACGGACCCGATTGACCAATCGGAAAAAAGGAATATGCAAAATAAAAGAAAAATCAATTAAAAATATTAAATGAATTTAAAATAAAAAGGTATAAAAAGGAAAGATGTTAGTTATTTTACAAACGATTTTTTTTTATGATTTTTAATAATTTTTAAGAATATATATAGTAGTATATACAATATATGGTATTATGTACATGTATAATATACTTATCTATTATATACATATATTTTTTTATTATTTTTACAAAAATACATTGTTTATATTTTATTTATTTACAAAATAATTTAAAGAGTATAAAAATATTTTTATTGGATTTTTACAAGTTAATTATAAGTGTTAATAAATTAGGTTTATGTACAATATATACATTATTGGTCTTTTAGTACAATGAATAATTGAAATTATTTTTATTTTATTTTATATTTTATGAATTTTATTTTAATTTTTTTAATTATTAGGAGTATACAAGTGTTTAAGAATATAATATATACCATTTATTTACAAAAGAAATAAATAAATACATATATACAAGTATAGGTATTGTACGATTGTAAACAACCTAAATTTTGCAATTATTTTTATTATCTACATCACATTTTTATTTACAATTTTTTTTAGGAAATTAAATTATTTTAAGATTATTTTATTTTGAAATAAAAATAGGTGAAGGATATATACATGATGAGTAGTGATGAGTATATAAAGTGAAGACCCTATCTCTCCCTACTTTATTCCTTGTCGATCAAACCAATATTTGCCCTTCTCTCGGGCTTCGGGTCAGTCTGTACTTATTGCATAAATACATCCTTCTTTTATTTTCTTTCTCTTTCTCTTTCTTCTTTATTCTTTTATTTTTGTTAAAAGGAATGCTAAATATACAATATTAACAAAAGCATGAACAATGCCAATTTATTGTAATTGATATATCTTTATAGGTATTTTGCATAGGGAATTTGGTTAAAATAAAAGAATAAAGGATGTGAATCATGGATTCATGAGCTCACATTTTCAACATCCTATCAAGCAACAACAGTACCATGGACATCTGGGCCAGTCTTCACGTTCTTCTTTTCCTTTTTCATAGTAGCAACACTCATCTTCAGGTCCCACAGATTTTCAGACACAGATTCTTGAGGAGTTGCATTCCTACAGGAACGAAGTACAAGTTTTGAGGGTTGATCTCAATCGTCTTTCCCATTTATATGACGAGCGCAATGCCCCTTCTACATCCATTCCTGCACAGGTTCATGCTAATCCCAACATCCTAACAAGACTCAGCAATAACAACATTCTTTTGATCAGGTATACTACTCAGATTCTCACAAATCTGAGCACAAGATCTTTCTGTTTGATTGTATCAATGATATGTCTCTCAGGAGCAGACAGACCATGGTCATACCTGATCAGGCGAGGGACATGGAGAGGACTGATTCTAGAGCTCACCCTGAGGAGACTTCAGAGGATGATGAGATGAGACATTTTCAGCAGCATCTTTATCATGAGGCGGAGAAGTTAGAGAGCATTACGACAACACAAGGAAGATTCAGATTCTACGGAGGACCCTGCACCTTTGGTTGAGGAGAATGCACATTTAGTAGGCATTGCCCAACCTTCAGCAGTTGATTCATTGTTAGATTCCAAATTTGATATAAAAGATTCAATTGTGAAGAACTCAATTTCCTGTAATAAAAAACATGTTTCTGTTTACGATTATGATTTTTCGCAATCTCCTTCTATTTCTGCTATCCCTTTCCCCCATGCTCTTATGGCAAGAAAGCATAACATCAAGAAGATTCAAAAGGATTATCTAGTTATGGAATAGTTTTGCAAAGATAATATCATGGTGAAAGTGCCATTCGACGAGTATGTGGTGAATAACCCTGCCTTCTAGAAATATCTGAAGCTTCATTGCACACCTAGCAGGGTTAGTAAAAAGAAACCAAATAGCTAAGTGAAGACACACATTCTGTCGGTTGCCACTATATTTTGTGTCAAGAATCAACAGTTACCAAAGAAGAAGAGAGATCTAGGGGCACATTATGTGGTGAGTCATATTGATGGCATCGCATTTCCATGCACTCTCTTAGATAATGGTTCTTCGATCAACCTACTTCCATTTTCCTTATATGAAAAATTGGAGTTGGGCCCACTTCACAGATCTAGAGCATTACTTCAGTTTGCTAATAAGTCCATAAAAAGGGAAAAGGGAGAGATTATGAATGCTATTATATCGATTGAGGGACAGGATTATAGTGTCGACTTTACAGTCCTTGATATGGATATCCCTAGTTAGTGGAGATATTCACAGATCGTTCTTGGGTGGCCTTTCCTTAGGACTGACGGTGCTTCGTTTGATTATAAGACAATGATGATGAAGTTCCATTCTCCTGGTGGAGAGGTGGAGCTATAGATGAAGCAAATAAAATGGTAGCGACCTGACTCCGAGTTGAGTACAGATTTTTCTTCTTCATCTGAGGCTTATTGCAGACTTGTTAGCTCAGTTGAGATATAGAAGCAGGATCCGACAGAACTAAGAGAGACCCTCGCATCTGGAGAAGATAGTGTACAATATGCAGTTTGTGAGGTTATGCTTGGATTCTTGGGTGATGGATCATCTATTTGTTCCTCTGATGACTTGTATTTGTCAGTTCCTGTCTATCAGGAACAATCCAGGAATTAGATTTAAAATCAGACGTGGCTTTGGCTGAATTACCGTGTTTCTTTGGCGATCCGATTCTTTCGTCTTCTTCTTCTTTAGTTTAGTTTGGTCGCCGACACTATAACATTAGTACCACCTTCATGCAACACATAACTAGATTCAACTTCAGTTCAACCAGATTTGATTAATGATGCCACATTACCAGAGATGACGCCACTAACTCCTACATTGAAGTATTCTTTTCTTGTGAGATCTAAGAATAGATTTACTGCCATTATTAGTTCCAGGTTGACTGTAGAACATGAGTCTAGATTGCTTGAAGTGTTAGAGAAGAACCACAAAGCTATAGGATGGACTGTGTCAGATTTCATGGGTATAAACCCCATACTCTGTTCACAACACATTTTTGTTGAGGATAATGCTAGACCTTCCTGTGAGTTTCAGAGGAGACTTAATCCAAATATAAGGGAAGTAGTTAAGAAAGAAATTGAGAAGTGGCGTGGAGCGGGGTTTATTTATCTGATCTCTGACTCTAAGTTGGTGCCCCTACATGTTGTCCTGAAGAAGTCAGGAATTTAGATGGTCACCAACAAAGAGGGAGTTGAGATAGCGACACGAGTACCCACCTCGTGGTGCGTATGTGTTGATTACAAACGCGTGAATGCTGCGGCCAAGAAAGATCACTTTCCCCTACCTTTTATTGATCAAATTTTAGAGAGACTAGCAGGGAAAGAGTTCTTTTGTATTCTTAACAGGTACTTAGGCTATAATCAAGTAACGATCGCCCCCGAAGACCGAGAAAAGACCACTTTTACATGTCCTTTTGGCACATACACATTCAGGCGCATGCCTTTTGGGCTATGCAATGGCCCAAGTACTTTTTAGCGGTGCATGATTGCTGTTTTTGCCGAAACGGTGGGGGATTTCCTGGAGGTCTTCATGGATGATTTCTCGATCCATGGTGATTCATTTGATTCATGTTTAGTTGGATCTTGTTCTTCATAGGTGTAGAGAGGTGAATCTGGTACTCTCCTGGGAGAAATGCCATTTTATGGTTAAGAAGGGTATCGTGCTGGGGCATGTCATCTCCAAGAAGGGAATGAAGGTTGACCTAGCCAAGGTAGATGTGATCGGGAAGCTTGATCCACCAACCAACATCAAGTCAGTGAGGTCATTTTTAGGACATGTAGGATTTTATAAATGATTCATTCAGGATTTTTCTAAGATTGTCCATTCACCGACTGAGCTTTTAGGGAAAGACACTGAGTTCATTGTAGATCACAAGTGTCTAGTTGCCTTTGATCTCCTCAAGAGAAAGTTTTGTTACTCATCTATTTTGCAGGCTCCTAGTTGGTATCTTTCCTTTGAGATCATGACTGATGCCTCAGATTTTGCTACAGGATCCGTATTGGGGTAGAGGCTAGATCGGATCCCATTTGTGATTGACTACACGAGTAAAGTTTTAGATTCAACACAGAAAAATTATACAATGACAGGAAAGTAATGCTCACTGTAGTTTGGACTTTAGAGAAATTTAGGTCTTACATCTTGGGATCAAAGACGATGATTTATACAGATCATTCAGCCATTAGATATCTCATGGAAAAGAAGGATGCGAAGGCACGTCTTCTTAGGTGGATTTTGTTACTCCAAAAGTTTGATTTGGATATTAAGGATAAGCATGGAGTCAACAATGTAGTGGCTGATCATATATCAGTACTTGAGTTGAAGGATTCCCCTGACTTGGAGCCAATCAGGGAGACCTTTCCAGATGAGTCGATTTGTGTTTTTGACTCACACCCATGGTATGCCAACATGGTGAACTATCTTGTTTCCAAGAAGGTTCCCTAGGGTTGGACTAGGAGCGTTATTGATCGATTGAAGTCGGAATCGAGGAAATACCAATGGGAGGATCCGTTTCATTTCTTTGAAGGATCAAATTGTGTCTGGAGGAAGTGTATTCCTCAGGAGGAATACCAAATTGTCCTCATGTATTTTCATTCACTTGAGGCTGGAGGACACCATTAAGGAAAAAGGACCTCTCATAAGATACTTCAATGTAGATTCTTTTGGACGATCTTGTTTAGAGATGCCACTGATTTTGTACGGTCGTACCCTGTATATCAAAGGATGGGAGGGATAGTTGGCTATAGAGATGAAATGACCATGCAACATGTGATCTTTTGTGATGTTTTTCATGCATGGGGCATATATTTCATGGGTCCCTTTCCAAATAGTCATGGATTTGAGTATATCTTGTTACCAATGGATTATTTGTCAAGATGGGTGGAGGCTATTCCAACCCAAGCCGCAGACAGTAGGATTGTCTGTAAGTTTATCATGGAACATATCATATCAAGGTTTGGGATGCCTAAGGTTTTGATTTTTGATGGAGGTAGCCATTTTGTGAATAAAGAGATGAGATCATTAGCTAAGGACTATCATTTTGAGCATAGAGTTGCTAGTCCTCACCACCCATAATCGAATGGTATGGCTGAGGTTTTGAATAGGGAGGTGAAGAGAATTCTTCAAAAGTTGGTGCATCCTGACAGGAAGAATTGGTTTTAGTTGTTGGACCAAGTTTTGTGGGCTTACATGACGACCTACAATACCCCTTTAGGCACTTCACCTTTTAGGATGATTTATGGAAAGCTGTGCCATTATTCACAAGTCTAAATGGGCAATAAAGAAGATCAATTAGAGTTGTCACCTTGAAAAATTGTGTAGAGACCTAAACCTTAACGAATTAGTGGAGATTTGTAATAGATCATATGACAATAGCTTGATCTATAAGGACAAAGTTAAGAAGTGGCATGATTCGCATATTAGATGCAAGAACTTTGTCCCAAGATAAAAGCTATGGTTGTTTAATGATAAATTACGAATTTTTCATGGGAAATCAAAATCCAAATGGACAGGTCCTTATATAGTTAAGGAATGTATGATAATAGCAATGCAAAGATTGTAGATATTTCAGATGGTGCACACTCCTTTTTAGTCAATGAATAACTTTTGAAGCATTTTATAAAATCCAGATAACAACTGATTCCTGTTGAGGTCATTAACTTCATGCTTGTTGATTCATTTGCAGATATTCCAGATACAACTTGAAGTTACAATAATAGATTCACATCTTTCAGATTCAACATCAACCTGATTCATGTTCTTTCTGACTTAATTCTTTTAGGGTTGTGTTTCTCCTTTCTTCATACTCTTATTCATAACTTAGGCTATTCTTAGACTAGGTATACGGGGGACCAACCCTTTGATTGAACATTCTTTACATACTTCTATGCTAGACCCCCATCTTTATTTGTACCTTATTCTTATTACTTAAGCTATTTTCATCCTAAGTATAGGGGGCCATTTCATTAATTAATTTATTAATTATTTCTTTTCATTTCCTATACACCAACTTTATTGCTTCAGTTCTTTGTATATCTCTTTATATTTAGTAAGAGCTAATGCTTCATATCACTTTGTGCTATGCGGACATAGCAACAACTAAATATAGGGGGGGGTATAATATATATAATTCATATATACTTGAGCCATAGCTCTTGATTTTATCTTTTTCAAACTTTCGAGGGCTATGAGTATCGTATTTATTTTGGAACTTATTTGTGTAAAAGTTATTTGAAAATTTTTTATATACCTATTTGACATGGTTTTCAAAAAAATATCTGACTTATGTTTGTGAAAATACAGTTTGACTTGTTGTGTAAAATATTTGTAAAATATTTGGAAAACCTATGTGACATGGTTTGTAAAAAGTTTTCAAAATGGTTTTCAACCTTTAAGGGGGTAAATAGAATAAATTTGTAAATAAAGATTAACACTTGTGTCTCTTTAGTTTCCTCCTTGTGAATTAAGTATCCGAGAGGATGTGACTGTTCATTGAACCGTTAGTATTTATAAGGTTGTTTAGACTTTAATCTGTCACAGAGTTGAGCACGGAAGAAAGCCTGGATCTAAACTATATATTTTGAAAGATCAAGTCTATAATGAGTTCTTTGAGAAGAGTGATGCCGCTTGAGGAAATAACATTCTACTAGAGGAGTTAGATATGGAAGAGCATGACCTTTCTTTGAGAATGTTCAATCAACTGAGTGTCGCCTTATTTATAAGTTAGGTAATCCTCTTGTGTCTAGTTTCTTTCTCTTAAGGAAAACCCATAGATCAGTTGCAGGAGCCAAGGGTTGGATATGCCTTCCTTTTATTTTGGAGAAATCCATATCTTCCCATGTTGATATGAACATTACATTTGAGGAAGAATGACATCATTCTAGGCGATTTATTGTCCAAGTCGATGAAGATTTATCATATTCAGATTCAAAGATTTATTTTGTGAGGAAAAATCAAGTAAAGCATAAGGCAAGCTATGATTTCAAAACATCGAGGAGTCATACCAGATTGTTGTCATTGAGGACCTGAAGTGAGTTGTATTGTGTTTGGGGTATCCTTGTGTCAGTCTTGTTCTAGTCCGTTGAGCATTGTTTTAAGGGTAACTGTACTGTTCTTTTAAATAAAAATTCTTTCAATAACCTTTAACTTATTAATCTGCTAACTTTTTGATTTGGTGCATTTCCCTGATATTTTCATTATGCACTCAAGGATTGAGGTGGTCTTTAAAACTTGGTTTAAGAAGTTCAGAGATTAACAGTTAACCTGTCTGAATCATTAGTGTCTTGGACTTAAAAATTCACACTCTCCTAGTTAGAAGATATGTGTGCTATATTGCATGCTTAATCTCCCTTAAAGAATTTGACTATCACATCACATGCACGACTGCATTGATAATTGAGATGAGTAGAGATATCACTTGAGGGACTAGGATTTGAGGCTTTAGTTTGGACTTGTCTAGATGACGCTCGAGGATGGGATAAGATTAATGACGACTTCATGAAACCTGAGTGTCAACATCTTAGCAAGTATGGGATATAGTTCTCATATTATTTATTGACTTTGACCTAAAGTGTCATGGTGTGATTATTGGACATGTGAGCCCACGACGAGCCATTATGCAATAAATGTTATTGCAAATATCATTCCCTAATCTGAAATGAAGAATACATAATTTGCATAATAGGTCCCTTAGTATAATTAGGGTTATGTACCATGGCTATCTTAATGATCATACAACTGTTGATTCAATTATTGAATCATAGAGGCTGGCGCTTAGATGAATATCTCATGAGTTAGATTGAGGACTCATCAAGCACCATCAAATGATTATTAAGAGATGACCTCCAGCCTGAGTAGGAGATGGCAATCCTTTCTCAGTTAGGCTGATATCTGACCGACCTCTTAATGCAGGTCCTCTGCATAGTAATAGAGATTCGGAGGTGTCAGATTAGTTAGGTCAAAGAGTTGATTTAATGAGATCTAGATAACCAAAGTCCTATATCGTATGCTGTCATGATATAGGCACGCATCCTCTGACTGGAGACAGATGTGTTATTATATGTCTGAGTATGTACATTTGGCATACCAATAGGTTGATGACCTAACCAAGGTCTATACACCGGCGCGCTGGTGTGCATATAAGGGCATATGAGTAATACAATCTCTCAAAGGGATCATACAGGTTCACTACTGAACCGGAAGACATGAGCTCACTCATGAGATATTGGGAAGAATCAAATTCCGTGCGCACGGTCGTCTCACTTTGGAAGCTTGACTGAATTTGTAGGTTCGATATATACTTTTGGAAAGTATATGATCAAGACCTAGGTACGATATATGCTTTTGGAAAGTATATGATTGATACCAACTCCCAATGATAAAAATGAGAAACATTGATGAAACCCTGAAGTAGACAGTATAAAGTTGATATAATATTTCGGGTTTATTCGGAGTCTTCCAGTATGCAAGATGTACATGTATTGGGAATACCTGAGGTGATGTGATCATAAACGATTATATAACCATGGCGCTTCCATTCCTAGGGAGTGATGAAAGGGTCTGGATTTTAGCGACTCCTCTCAGTAGAGAAGTAATCTGATCTTAGTCCAAATATTGGACATTGATCTGAATGTGATTCAGATTCAATGAGAAGATTAGATTTGCGGTCTTGATTTAATCAAGCATCTATGGGAGGCCCGAGATCTGGATTTGAGATGTGATCTCAATATCCAAGTCACTGTACGTGGAACAATACAATCGCCATGTCCTTATCTCCAAGTATTCGCGGAGAAAGTGCATTATCCTTGAAAGAGTTCATGGATAATTCTATTCTTGATATATGTATCCAAGCATTGAGTGAATTGGTAACTAAATGCGATTTAATTATCATGAGTAATATGAATTTGATTCATATTATAAAGAGAGTTATCTTAGATAATTAAATGTGATTGATTATCGAAGATATGAATAATATGAATGTACTTTCATATTATTTCAAAACAAGAAAATAGAGATTGAAGATGATTAAATGTGATTTAATTATCATGGATATGAATAATGTGGATAGCAATATCCATATTAGTCATATATATTATAAATGTGATTTATAATATATAAGAGAAAGCTATTTGTAATTTACATTTGTTAATTAAATGTTAATGTGAATTGGATTCACATTGGACATTGAATTGAAAATGTAATTTACATTTTATTTTGGGTTGTGAATGCGATTCACAAATTTCTAATGGCAAGATTGCAATGTTCACAAAAAAAATTGGATTTATTTTTGTGAAATAATTTGCAATAAAAGTTGTTGCAAATATTAGAGAGAATCATGAGATAATGTAATCTCATGTAATAGAGAGAGGCATCCACCTTCCATATAGGAAGAGTGGACGGACACAATTCCCATAAGGAATGTGGTGGCCGTCCACCCTCCTTATGGAAAGGAGGCTTGCCTCCCTCCTATTTCTCTAATGGAGATTGATTTGATATAAATCAAATTATATTCAATATATATTTGATTTTATTAAATTAATTGTTTTTGGTTTTTACCAACACAAATCTTGACCATTAAAAGAAACACAATCAATGAGAGCCATTGGATTTGTGTTGTCCATGGATTGAGATCCATGGATCCCAAAATATTATAAAAGGAGAGGCACCCCTTTGCTCCTCTTTACACCAAGAGAACATGAGTCTCTCTCTCTTTCTCTCTACACATCTACTCTCTCTCCCTCTCATGGCCGTCCACAAATGATGCCCTAGAAAGGTTCTCCATCGCCGCAACGTCATTCTTATGCTGCCCGATCGTCTGCTCGTGGATCTCCGTCTCCTTCGGTGTGCCTCGCTCGTGAAGAAGACGTTGGATCTCATGTGTCGAGATCAGGAGATCTACCGCTTGGATCATCAACATGGATTGCGAGAAGCACACGATTCATCCCCGCGCTCGCAAGCGTCTCCTCCGTCGGATCAGACTTGAGACAGGAGGTCTCTTCGTTTAGAGACTCGATCGCAACCACGCTTCAAGAGGTAATCCTATTACTTGTTTGTGGTTTAAATGAAACGATCCGAGAAGTGTTCTTGGATCATGTGGTTTCGTCGTATGAAATTTTTTGAATTCCACTGCATCGAGAAACTAGTGCGACTAGTCGCTCCTCGTCGTATTCGATGCAACGCTCACGCTTCCGTGATGCGCTTGAGGATTTTACCATATCCCAGAGCCAGGTTGAAGGTTTTGGATACGATCCATAAAATCGAAGGCGACTTGGGTTCGTTAGGGTTACAAAAGTTTTATCGTATTTCATTTTCGCATCTCTGTTTAGTGTAAATTTTAGGCCCTGTTTAAATTGTTTAAACACGAAAATAACACTTGGATTTTGTTCTCTATTAAATAAGGAAACCATAGGATATGCGTTTACGTAATTTGGATTTCGTTTGCTCGAGATATGGTTGTTTTAATGAACATGTATTCACTATTACGGGAACTGCGAATCTTAACGTAATTAAGGAGTTAATTACTGTTTAGAAATGCCTTGAAATGCGTGCAAATCACATAGAATTGATTGAGATATGCTAATTTTAGTAAGTAGGGGTCACTGCTGAAATTACTTTCCTAATCAAGAACTATGTGATTGTCAATTAGTGAAATTAATTATTAATTTCATGAAATAATTATGGAAAATATTTGAGGAATATTTGATGATGATTATTTCCTTAATTGACTTTGCCTCAACCAATATATTGATTAGATTTGATCTCGATCTTGGAAACACAATCATCAACTCCTTGCTTGAATAGGATTGGGAATTTGTCTAGCAAATTTCCTTATAATCAAAAATATTTTGATTATTACTATATGGTATAATTTCGGTTAAAGAACCGATGATCATCTCAAGTACAAAGTGATTGACTCGGCATTATTTTTTCCCGAGGCGGATATGGTGTCTAGTCGGGGATCGCTGGGGTAGCGGGTTGCAACGTATGCGGTCCGTCCCACTCCCGTCGGTACTGGCCATGATAGCGAGCAGGGAACGAATGATGCCTGAGAGATCATGATGTATTTTCTAATTATTAAAATTTGAATTAATACGTATTTTGAGAAAATACCATATATTCAAGTAAAATCAAGTTTGTTGATTGAATTGGATTGATAATTATTTTAATATGATTAAGTTAATTATATCCAATTAAAAACACTCTATTATAATAGATGTGTTATTTCCCTTGGAAGAATTAATTATGTGAATATGATTCACGATAATTAATTAAAATTTGAATATGATATGGAGGATCACATAAGTGACATCCATGGTCTCCCGTCAAGGCGAAGGGTTCTGTCACCAGGGATTGTATATAGGAGATGCCTGTCCGAAGTGACGGCTCCTATATGCAAGCGCATCTAGATCGGGCTCTTTGCTTCTCGAAAGAGTAAGGCCGTATGCGTAGTGACCCCAATATCGGATCCTCATATTATTGGGGCGATATTAGATTGCGCATAGCGAGTTCTATTCTTGTTGACGGATGGTTCAATTAACGACGGGTCAACATCACCTTAGGGGTGGTGGGCCCGGGTGTTAAAGACCGAATTGGGAATGCAAGTTGAACTTGCAAGGTGGAATGTGTTCCTGCTTCTTTTTATCCGAGTTGCAGATTCTCATATTATTGGGATGTAACAAAGATAAGGAAGGAGATCCCAGATCTTGCTGAGATATAATGGTAAGTATATCTCTTACATTGAAAGTGATTAAGGGAATGAACTTTCAATGTTGACAAGGCAAGACAACTTTGATATAAAATTTCCTAAATCAAAGAAAATTATATATTTATATTTGTTTATGCAAATTTCTTATTTAGATAATCCTTCATTAAACCCACTCAATATTATACTCAATAATAACCAGTAAAATATCGTGGATTGGACCTATGATCTAGATATTGTACTTGCAATTGGATACATAATATATGTGGTTGCATTGTGCAAGTTTCCTCATAATAATGAGGAATGATGATTAAATAAGATAATAGGACTAAAACCCTAGGGTTTGTATGTCTCTATAAGTCTTGATCTCATCAAATGTACTTTTGAAGTAACATGTCGATAATGATCGTATCAAATAATCCTTATAAAATCTAAGAAGATGTTCTGGCATACGTATGTGCTCTCGACATATAATCATGAATGGCATGGTTCTCTGCATTATGTAGAATGGTGGCTCTATAGGAGATGATGTATTCAAATTGTTTGAGTACCTACCTGAACCTAAGTTTTAAGAGTTTAAATGGGTATAGATACGATGAGCGTCATCATTCTACTATCTATACCCTAGTCATTCATGAAGCTTCATAATATTAATATTGTGTGAATTGAATGAAGCATGTACTCTTATAGTGAAATTTTTTGATTTTAACATAAGAGATCTTGGTCTTGAGCAATGGTTGCTTATAGATAAAAGGAGCGCAGTGGAAGCATGGGTTGGACCCAAGTAAGAAGTATAGTCAAAAGAGTTGACTGTACTTCTGTGACTTCCATGTGACATCCAAACAGTTGGATGAATACCAATACTGCAATAAGTTGATGTGTTGATAGTATGACTATCAAATCTATCTAGAATCCTTAGAGAAGGAATCAGATAGTACATCAGAATAATCTACAAATAATCATTGAAATTGACTTACTTATTTGATAAGATAAAGTCTAATAATTGTATCTCAATCTTCTAATGACACTTGCAAATTGGTTGCATCTGTATTAGAATATTAGAAATATGATCTTAAAGTTTAATGGTCATCCATGTTGGAAGTGATGCAATTGTTACAACAATTTCCACCGGATGAATATACTTCATAATTTCAGTGGGAGAGATCTTAGTCTTAGAGAATGTCTCTATGACCTAGATATTAGAATACACTCATTTTTTATTTCTAAATGTTGGGAATAAACATGAAATCTGGAATAGACCTATCATAAAGAGTTATGATGGAGATATTTCAGATAGTAGTCTAACATCTAGTGGCCTCCACTAAATTAAAAAATTAATGAATGGTTCATTAAGATTTCTAATCCTGAAAATTAAACCTTTAAAGATCAATATGAGGATAAAGATCATTCGACAATGATTTGGCATCATGTTTTGGACATATGTCTGTTGATGAGATCAGTGGGCAAGTAAGAGATGAAACTTTAGAATGTCTAAAAATTTCAAAACTTACATACTTATGAATATTGTATTCAAAGTAAATATGTCCAATACACCTTTCTTTTAGAATGATGTAAGATGTTAAGGTATTCAAGATCTCATACATATTGATGTATGTGAATCATCTACATCAGAATAAATATTATGGATATGAGATATCTATTAATGATTATTTGTGATATGAGATTTCTTCTCTTCACATAGAAAACTTTGAAATGTTCAAAGAGTTCACAATTTTGGTTTAAACCAAGTTTGAAGGAAGATGAAATGAATTTGATCTAACCAAGGTAGCTTGTACCTATTAGATGAATTCAAGGAATACCTTATGGAGATGTGAATATCATTCCTATCTCAATCCTCCTAATGAACCTTAACTCAATAGAGTTGTAGGGAGATACAATTAATCATGTGTGACATGATTTGATCAATGATTAATCTTATCATAATTATCTCTTAGTTTCCAGGTATATATATATGTGGTAGAGACTACATAATATATCCTTACAAGGTTCCATGCTAGAAAGCTGGAATCTAGCACCAGAGACTGCTACTTCATTAGGAAAATAAAGGATGGTATTGGATACCTACTTTATGACCTTGAGATTCTTAAAAGATCTCATCTTTGAGAATATGATTCTTAGAGGATGACTCTCTTGAGAATCAAGATGAAAATGAAGTAAAGGAACTCATTTAATCTTGAGAAGATAATGAGGCTCCTGAAATCAGAAACTAAATAGACAATTAATGATGAAACACTAATAGACAATTAAAGATGAAACACTAATACCTCTGCAAATAAGTTTGAGGATGGATTCCATGTGTCAGTTGAATCTGACAATGATCTAACTTCATGTAATGATGCTTTTGAAGATCATATCATGGAAAGATGGATGTTAGCAATAAAAGTCTAATGAAGACTTCATTTACAAGTGTTGTATATGGACCCTCGAGGATCCACCTATAAGGTGTAAATGGATTTTTAAGAGAAAGAGGGAACCTGATGAGAAGGTAGAGACCTTCCAAGCACGGTTCGTAGCCATGAGCTACACACCGAAGAGAAGACATCGCTTGCGATGAGACTTGCTCTCCAGTGACCTTGCTTTAACCCATCAGAATATTGCTAACTATAGCTACACAACTGGACTATGACATCTTCATGATGTGAGTCAAGATTGCATTCCTCTATGAATACCTCTCTAAGGATATTCATATGAAGTAGCCCCAGGGCTTCATGGTTGAGGAAAGCAAGGTGTGCAAGCTGAAGAACTCCATCATTGGACTCAAATAAGCTTCTTGTAGTTGGAACATAAGATTTGATGAAATTATAAATGTTATGATTTCAGATAAAATCTTGATGAACCATGTGAAGCTTAGTGGGAGTGTCATTGTGTTCATCATGCTAAATGTAGATAATATTCTAATCATTTAAAATTATATAAGTGTTTTATATTCTGGTTGTTCAATACCTCGAGATATGATCTCAAGGATACCTCTTTGATATTAGTTCTGAAGTTGTTCAGAAGTAAAGAGAAGAGGATATTGGGACCGTCACATTAGTAGTACACCTTGGACTTATTTCATTTTCTGGAAAAATCCAAGAAAGGCTTCCTTCCCTTAATATATAGTACTGACCTATCTAAAGGGATAGCACCTCAAAGAGTTGAGGAAGTGAATGCTAGAACTACTTGCACTTGTGCATCAGTTACAAGAAGCTAATGTATGCTAGATGTGCAAAAGAGTCAGATGTCTGCCATGCAATGGGAATAGTAATCTGTTACTAATCCTACTATGGGATAAAACACTTGATTGCAGTAATAACAATATCTTCAAAGATGATGAAACTTAGAGATAGTGATCTCAAAGTCTTATCTTCAAAAGTTTAAGATCTTGTAGATAGTGATCTATAAGGGTCTTAACTGTAGATACCTTAGGAGATAAAGATCTCTAGGAATAAAGGTATTCTGATAAGGATTATGGGAAAACTGGTTATAATAATTATCGAGCTATAGTGTCAAGAACACTATAACAAAATTGAGTATTGGTTGCATAAGATGCAACATTCGCATTGGATGCGAGCACTGTTACTAGGGGATATGCAAGTGCCGTAAAAGGACTTGGCATAGTCTCTTGGGAACAGAGTGACTGATCAGCTTACCTAGCTATTTTCTAAATAGCCTATGATTGTCACATGAGTGTGGGTTTAAATGATTAGCCCATTAATGGCTCTTAGGGCTAGTGGGAGATTGTTGGACATGCGAGCCCACAACAAGCCATTATGCAATAAATGTTATTGCAAATGTCATTCCCTAATCTGAAATGATGAATACATAATTTGCATAATAGGTCCCTTAGTACAATTAGGGTTATGTACCATGGCTATTTTAATGAAATGATCATACAGCTGTTGATTCAATTATTGAATCATAGAGGCTGGTGCTTAGATGAATATCTAATGAGTTAGATTGAGGACTCATCAAGCACCGTCAAATGATTATTAAGAGATGATCTCTAGCCTGAGTAGGAGATGGCAATCCTTTCTCAGTTAGGCTGATATCTGACCGACCTCTTGATGCAAGACCTCTGCATAGGAATAGAGATTCGAAGGTGTCAGATTAGTTAGGTCAAAGAGTTGATTTAATGAGATCTAGATAACCAAAGTCCTATATCGTATGCTGTCATGATATAGGCACGCATCCTCTGACTGGAGACAGATGTGTTATTATATGTCTGAGTATGTACATTTGGCATACCAATAGGTTGATGACCTAACCAAGGTCTATACACCGGCGTGCTGGTGTGCATATAAGGGCATATGAGTAATATGATCTCTCAAAGGGATCATACAGGTTCACTACTGAACCGGAAGACATGAGCTCACTCATGAGATATTGGGAATAATCAAATTCCGTGCGCACGGTTGTCTCGCTTTGGAAGCTTGACTGAATTTGTAGGTTTGATATATACTTTTGGAAAGTATATGATCAAGACCTAAGTACGATATATGCTTTTGGAAAGTATATGATCGATACCAACTCCCAATGATCAAAATGAGAAACTTACTGATTAAATCCTGAAGTAGACAGTATAAAGTTGATCTAATACTTCAGGTTTACTCTCAGTCTTCCAGTATGCAGGATGTACATGTATTGGGAATACCTAAGGTGATGTGATCATAAACGATTCTATAACCATGATGCTTCCATTCCTAGGGAGTGATGAAACGGGTCTGGATTTTAGTGACTCCTCTCAGTAGAGAAGTAATTTGATCTTAGTCCAAATATTGGACATTGATCTGAATGTGATTCAGATTCAATGAGAAGATTAGATTTACGGTCTTGATTTAATCAAGCATCTATGGGAGGCCTGAGATCTGGATTTGAGATGTGATCTCAATATCCAAGTCACTATACGTGGAACAATACAATCGCCCTGTCCTTATCTCCAAGTATTCGCGGAGAAAGCGCATTATCCTTGAAAGAGTTCATGGATAATTCTATTGTTGATATACGTATCTAAGCTTTGAGTGAATTGATAACTAAATGCGATTTAATTATCATGATTAATATGAATTTGATTCATATTATAAAGCGAGTTATCTTAGATAATTAAATGTGATTTGATTATCGAAGATATGAATAATATGAATGTGATTCATATTATTTCAAAACAAGAGAATATAGATTCAAGATGATTAAATGTGATTTAATTATCATGGATATGAATAATGTGGATAGCAATATCCATATTAGTCATATATATTATAAATGTGATTTATAATATATAAGAGAAAGCCATTTGTAATTTACATTTGTTAATTAAATGTTAATGTGAATTGGATTCACATTGGACATTGAATTGAAAATGTAATTTACATTTTATTTTGGGTTGTGAATGTGATTCACAAATTTCTAATGGCAAGATTGCAATGTTCACAAAATAAATTGGATTTATTTTTGTGAAATAATTTGCAATAAAAGTTGTTGCAAATATTAGAGAGAATCATGAGATAATGTAATCTCATGTAATAGGAGAGAGGCATCCACCTTCCATATAGGAAGAGTGGACGGACACAATTCCCATAAGGAATGTGGTGGCCGTCCACCCTCCTTATGGAAAGGAGGCTTGCCTCCCTCCTATTTCTCTAATGGAGATTGATTTGATATAAATCAAATTATATTCAATATATATTTGATTTTATTAAATTAATTGTTGTTGGTTTTTACCAACACAAATCTTGACCATTAAAAGAACCCAATCAATGAGAGCCATTGGATTTGTGTTGTCCATGGATTGAGATCCATGGATCCCAAAATATTATAAAAGGAGAGGCACCCCTTTGCTCCTCTTTACACCAAGAGAACATGAATCTCTCTCTTTCTCTCTACACGTCTACTCTCTCTCCCTCTCATGGCCATTCACCATGGATGCCCAAGAGAGGTTCTCCATCGCCGCAACGTCATCGTTATGTTGCCCGATCGTCTGCTCGTGGATCTCCGTCTCCTTCGGTGCGCCTCGCTCGTGAAGAAGACGTCAGATCTCGTGTGTCGAGATCAGGAGATCTACCGCTTGGATCATCAACATGGATTGCGAGAAGCACGTGATTCATCCCCACGCTCGCAAGCGTCTCCTCCGTCGGATCGGACTTGAGACAGGAGGTCTCTTCGTTTAGAGACTCAATGGCAACCACTCTTCAAGAGGTAATCCTATTACTTGTTTGTGGTTTAGACGAAATGATCCGAGAAGTGTTCTAGGATCATGTGGTTTCGTCGTATGAAATTTTTTAAATTCCGCTGCATCGAGCAACTAGTGCGACTAGTCACTCCTCGTCGTATTCGATGCGACGCTCACACTTCCGTGATGCGCTTGAGGATTTTACCATATCCTTCAGTGATGATATAAAATTAAAAAGTTGATCAGTGTGCACCAATCCTTGGCAAAAGTAGTGGAGCTATCAAAAAAGAAGGGAAGTTCCTTCACAAAAAAATGATGATGAATGGAAATAATGAAAATCTCATTACATTACAAAGGTACATCATTATAAGCTTACATTCAAGGCAAGCGCTCCCAACCTTTTAAGTGTCCACTTGGACCAAATCTTAAGCTTTTATGAGTCGGGCTAGTACCTCAAAAAGGGCTCTGAATCGTTAGCGCTACAAGTCTGGGTGCAAGTATATTAGATACTTTAAAAAGACGCACCCCAGTGTACTCCCAGGAAAACAAGTACAAATAGCTCAATCTCATTTGACGGACGCACTGATTGACACTAAAAATATAAATTTGTGTTGAGTATGGGCAGTTGAGTGAAAACCTTGTTCCAATGAGAGAAAAGAATGACACAATCCTATTCCGTCCATTACATGGCCTGTCATATGCACTTTTAAGTTTGACAAACTAAAGAGACGGTGGATTGAAGCAAGACTAGATTTATTCCCTAGTGTTGAGGGTTGGGTCCTTAGGAGAGCTTTTGAGATTGTAATTTTGGTGAAATCTTGACTCTACTCTTGTGGATACAATCAACACTGTCCTACTTCTTATATATATGTATCTTGAGAGTGTCATAATTAGAGGAGTTGAATTCCTTTTTATTAACACATGGTTTAACTGAGAGTCTTAGGATTTCTAAAACCGTATGTTCTAGGACATTTCAAGCCTTATTTAATCACATGCACATGTCATGGAACTCACTAATTATTCTAACTCTATAATTGATTCTTTATTTATTAGCTCGAGGACGAGCATAGCTTAAGTATAGGGGGTGATAAATCCTAGATTTATCTATATTATTTATTATAATTATTATCTCTCTTGCTTAAGAAAATAACCAAGATTCGTTGACAACTAACCTTCCTTACTAATTTGTGTATTGTACATAAATAACCCTAATTATACTATATTATAGTGCTATTATTTTATGTATTTATTTCCCATTAAAAATAAAATAAAAATTAGATTAATATTATACATAATTAATGTAACATAAAATATAAAATAAAAATCTGGAAAAATGAGGAAATAAAATAAAAGAAAAATGATTTTATTGTTTCAATAACTTGTTTAATTTTTAACTCTGTTTAGATGACATTTTCTCTCATTGATTTCTACATGAAAGTTATAGATTTCATCAAGATTACAACTTTCATGTTCATTATTTTCTCCGATTTTGAATCTAACTATCTATTCTTTATTTTATAGTGTTTTTTAAATCCCTTAAATCTGATTGGGCCACGTGGCACCCTTTGGGTCGCCCACATGGCCCGACCTTTGTTTGCCACATGATTTATTTCTGGCCGTTCATTCCATTCCCATAAATCTGATTGGGCCACGTGGCACCCTTTGGGTCGCCCACATGGCCCGACCTTTGTTTGCCACATGATTTATTTCTGGTCGTTCATTCCATTCTTCTTAATTCCATCTTGGCCATCTGGAGGTGCCTAAATCTTGACTCTTGGATATGATCTTCATATCAGATCAAAGGCGTTCATGTCCTCCTCTTGATGGACCGTTGGATCTTCAGATCCACGACTCTCCTTTATTGTCAGTCCTCTTGTCAGCCACCCATCTTCCACCTATTATCTCAACCTCCTTGAGTAACCTCCCGACCAACTCCCACATCCATCGCCTTTCCCTATCATCCCTCTTCCACGATAACTCTATAACAACTCTCATCTCTAACTTCTCTAATCGGTGGTGGTGGTTAAAACCACCACCTAGGTTTGCAACCTTCACACCTCCACCTTCAAATAGGGCAACTCTGCTACCTGTCACTGCGGTCCACCATTTTGTAGCTTCAACCCCTAGCCTTCTCCTTCCCTTTAGTGATAGAGAGAGGTAGTGAGGACCAGCGATGACGAAGGTTGATGCCGGTGAGATCCATGTCAGAACTGGCGTGTTGCAAGCCTCTATCAGGTGCTGCTCGAGCTTGATCTTGTAGCCGGAGAACTAAAGCGAGGACTTGAAGCTTTAAAGCCTCTTCCCAGGCCAAGATTCGTTCCCAACTCCTTTATCGTCTTCCTTCCATCCTAGGGTAAGTATTCAATCTTCGCTTCTTCCCAGTTTTGCTATTTTGTTCATCTTAGATATCTTCGTATTTTGCACATCTTATCCACTCGAGACCTTCACCGATTACCCCACACTCAAGCGTGCTCTATAGTTCATATCTCTTGTTTCTTTATTGATCGTTCCACTTCGATCCACTTCCTTCTTCTTCACAAAGAAGGACCCATCAGGGGCTCAATCCTTCATCTCCTTTATACGCTTGGCCCTCCATCTCACTCATTTTCCATGCACATACATGCTTGGTTTTGCTGCTAACATTTTGCAGTAGTAACTTCTTTAATGGTCGATACTTTGATGATGCCTCCGATCTAGAAGGTGGTCATTGATAGGCCTTCATCGACTCGATCCTTATAATTCACATGAGCTTCATGATACTATCAAGATCTTTGCCGGGTTTCTATGGAGGTCAAATACCTTTCTATTGAGTAGAACATGAATGGAGGAGGATAGTGGAGGTCGTCGGAGTCTAGATATCATCACTAGTTCATAGCGAAAGAAGAAGGATCACTAGTTAGCAGACGTCATTGGATCATCTTTGATCCAACGGTTCAGTTACTCTCTCAATGTCGACTCCAAGGCAATAGCTTCGGTGGACTTGAAGCTTCATCAAAGCATGGGAGACACCCACGTGTCTTCCTATCTTGCACCCGACCGAACCAAGAACCAATCCTCGCAACACGTGTAATGCACATGCGGAGCGAGTTAATTGCCAAACCAACCTACTGGTTTCATTAATTGCAAAAATACCCTCGTACAATTGCATGTGTTAACATTATAGCATTCTGTTCATCATATCACTAGTTTCTGACATGCATTTAAATGTTGTAAAATTACATCTTTTGATCTTCATGCATACATTGTGATGTGCCTTTGTATTGTGCAATGTTTGACCTAGATGATTTATTTATTACTTAATATAGATATTTAAGCATGATTAATTATATTATAGCTTGTGTCCTTGTGTTCGACCCTGGACTTCCCAGATTTATAAATGAAACCTGAGAAACTCTTCGTAGAGATACTTCTCTCGATTCTGCATGGTTCGCTAAGTGCCCGTGCTACAACGGATATATACATACTATTATATGCATTTAGCTATTCGTTACAATGATTTTGATCTGATCCGAAGAAGAGGTAACCCTAGCTCTTCTTTTACAACATGTTGTAACTCTCTCTCTCTCATTCTCTTCACATACCCCTCTCACTCTCTCTCAAGTGTGACAGTCCATCCCTTGTGTTAGAGAGAATCGTAGTCATCGTGACGACGTTGTGATGCCAGATTGACTACTTGTAAATCTCCATCTTCTTTGGTGCTTCTTGCTCATGAAGAAGATGCTAGATTTCGTGTGACGAAATCAGGAGTTTTGGTGTTTGGATCTTCATCGATTTGGATTGCAAGGAGCATGCATTTCATCAACACGCTCGCAAGCGTCTCCTCCGTTGGATTGGACTTGAGACATACGGTCTCTTGTTTTAGAGACATGATTGTAACCACACTTCAAGAGATAATCCTACATCTTATTTGTGTTTAGATGAAATAACTCGAGAAATATTCTCGGGTCATGTGATTTCATCATTAAAATTTTTTAAATTCCGTTGCACTGAGCTACTAGTGCGACTAGTCGCTTCGATCGCATATGATGCGATCTTCACACTCCCACGATGCGCTTATGGATCTTTCCATATCCTTCAATAATTACATAGAGGATCTTGAATTAGTGCACCATTTTACACTTATAACCTTCTATTAGTTTAGTTCATTGATGAATCTCCATTTCATCACATTTATTCTTTTATTTTGTCCTTAAATATCTAGCCTATTGCATGTACATATCATTATTTTATACAAATTAACACTCAATATAATGACAATAAACATTGTATAAAATACTGTATTTAATCCAAAATAAAAAAATAAAGGAAAGAAAAGAAAAAGAATGAAGTGTCAAAGACACAAAGTAACCCTAAACCCCTAGATCAAGTCATAATGATGACTTCATCAATAAGAAATAAAGTAGAGGGAGATAAATACTATTAAAACCCTAATTTTTATTTATCAATAAATCCATTTTGGACCCCATTTTATTCTTTGTTATTTAAACCTCAAATAAAGAAACCCTCAACATGAAAGTTGTACATAAGCGTAGAAAGAAAAATAATGCATAGTGTACATAGGACACTCAGAATAAAAAGCCATAAAGAAAACTTCACATACTTGTATCTCCTCCATTTAAATGCAAAATTGATTAAACTCACCTTTATTGTTCATAAAATTTAATTATCTATTTAATGAATGTGGTTCCATTCAATTTAGAGTTGAGATGCAAAAGTTGGCTTTTGGGTCCCTATTGTACTATGTACCTGTATATAGTATTCAATCTGTTCATCCCTTATATTTTTACATTTCTTATATTGTTATATATTTTTAAATATTACAAAAAACACATTTTAAAAAAATCATTAAAAATACACTAAAATCATCAAAGTTGTAGGTAAACTATACCTATATAATTTATATACATGATTTTTAAGTAAATAAATAAAATAAAAAATACAATAAAAGTGCGTACATGTATAATTTAATAAGTTATAAATATATAAAATACGTGTATATATTAACAAAATATTAAATACAAAGTAAACATAAAATGCACTAAATATAGACATATATACCTATATATATCTACATGTAAATATTAACATCTAGTAAATTAATTTTAAAATAAATAAAAATCATGACAAAATACTACGTAAAAAATAAACAATTTTCATGCTTCAAACTAAAATTAATAAAATTATTTATTATTGTATATCTAAACAATTAGGGATCTAGATCCCTGATTTTCCTGATTGGTCCATGTAGACCAATCAGGGAGCTCGCTTTGTTGACCACGGGTCAACTCCCCTTCCCAGGACACCTACCCCCGTCAGAGTGACGGAACCCCCATCTTCTTCCCCATTTTCCTGGTGATCCGTCACTTAATTCGACTTGATCTTTCACGCAAACCACTATCTGATCAATCCTAATACACACCTAATCCTTTGATCCATTGTATAGTGCTCTAATCGTTCCTAAACCCTTGGTCAATAAGGCTCCTGCACCATGTTTACAAATAAAACCATGTTGTCCCATTTCCAAGTTTGATCCCTCTCTACCCTCTATAACCCATATCTTCTAGTTGCTGGAGCTTGCCGGTGACAACAACAAGCTTACTGGAGTGTTGGTGTAACACTCAGATTTGAAACCAAATCCGACACGACTAAGGTCCATATGATCCAATAAAACTATCAATCGATATTAAATGATTTGAATCAATGCATAGATCATAAATCAAATTTAATTTGGGATCAATTAGCTAAAAAAATCGATTGCATCATAATTCGTATCATCGAAAAAGCCTTGACACAATCAGACACAAAAATAAATTGAGACCATCATGAAATTTGTATCGTCAAAACAAAACCAACAAATCAAGACTATATTTTTCCAATTTCTAAATCCATCTTAGATCATAAACTAACCCCAATCTCTTGCTGCCATCTATCTGATTTAGAACCAAATTTCAAGCTTATTTTTAGTTCTTGATTTCTTAAGTTTTAAAGATAAAAATTTAGTTTTGCATGCAATTGATCCAAAAATAAGACCAATTAATTTACTCTAGATCTCAAGTTTTAGAAGTGAGATATTAGAGGTTTATGCATGCATTGGTGTCTAATTTCAGACCATTGTTAAGCTATAGATTTCATGTTTTAAAGATAAAAAATTGGGGTGATTTACAAGCAATTAGATCTAATTTCAGACCACTATTAAGCTACAGATTTCATGCTTTAAAGATAAAAATTCAGGGGTGATTTGCATGTAATTAACTCTAATTTCAGACCATTATTAAGCTATAGATTTCATGCTTTAAAGATAAAAATTTGGGGATGATTTGTATGCAATTAGTTCTAATTCCAGACCACTGTTAAGCTTCAGATTTTATACATTAAAGATAAAAATTAGGGGAGGTGATTTTCATGCAATTAGATATAATTTCAGACCACTATTTAGCTACAGATTTCATGCCTTAAGAATGAAAGGATTAGGGGTAATTTGGCATGTAATTGATATTGATTCAGACCAATGATTAGGCTTTATAATTCATGATTTGAAAGATGAAAAGATTTGGGGATTTTTACATAGAATTGAACTTAAAATCATATCTAACGAGTAGCTCTAAATCTCATGATTTAAATAAGAAAAGTTAGGGATTTTGCATAGAATTGAATTTAAATTCAGATATAATGAGTAGCTCTAAATCTCATGATGTAAAGAAGAAAGGTTAGGGATTTTGCATACAATTGAACTTAAATTCAGATCTAATGAGTAGCTCCTGATATCATGATTTAAAGAAGAAAAGTTGGGGGAATTTTGCATTGATTCGAAATAAAATCCAGATCCAATGAGTAGCTTCTAATCTCATGATTTTAAAAATGAAAACATTAGGATTTTTGCATGAAATTGGCTCTAAATTCCAGACCCGATCATTAGTATCCATGAATCTCAATACTTCAACAGACCGAGGAACTTAAGTAATCTACACTGCTATGAAATCCTTGAGATATTTAGTTGTTATGAATCGCTGATGATTGATATTTGTGCGGGTCACGGTGACCCTTACACCTGACTGTGTGAGAGTGCGGCGACCCTCAACTAGGTGGGAGTTAGGAAGCCCAGTTAGTGCACTAACCGCCAAGTGTGCCGGTCTAGGATCCCAGTCTCTTGTATTGTTTTTCGCGAGCTCGTACTTTTTATGATTCATAGGGATCCAAGTGTTTTAGTTTGACCAGTTCCGCTGATCCTATTTTTAATAGGGTGCCTAGTTTGGAGGACCCTTTTATTTTATTTTATGAGCTCATTTTGCCCACACACAGGTCAGGCCGGATTGGAGTGACTCGAATCGGAGAGTCTCTCCCACCTGTCTCAGGGATGTAGTTGGAGTGTGAATAACCTTCTCCTGAACCGCTCTACCACTGAGAAGGTGAGATGGAAGAGTCTCTTAGGAGGCTTCCTCGCCGCTTGATTCTGGTTACTATTCCTCCAGTAGGTGCTAGTGAGGATAAAGCTTAGCTCATGGAAATCATCAATCATCAGCCATAATAAGATCCATTATCATATCTTTCATCTCAAAATAATGATAAAAGAAATAATGTAGATCTAGATCACTTATTCCATCGTACACTTATAATGAAATAGAGGAAGTTTTAAGGGCTGAAAGTTGAGGTGTGGTAAGGGCAAAATGGGATTCATATATGAATAGCCAGGAAAACAACTATCCATGCAAGTAGTTAAAAAATTTAAATACCATCACCTATCTACTTACTCTCTTTTGTAACCACTTAAATAACTTTTTATTTTAATATATATGATTGTACTCAACTTTTGTGGACATCCTTTTTTTCCTAACATGGATGACAGGGAAGGCGCCTGATGAATCCATGATTCATTAACTTTTCTATCACATTTTGTCTTAAAACCCTTAACAAATGCATGTAAATATTTATTAATTCCCATCTTTTAACAAATCCTCAATCATGAATAAATAGTCACTTTTAAGCATCAAAATCATGTAAATAAATAAAGAACAAAGAAAAAGAAAAGAAGGCAGATTGGATATATGTATATATGTACGATATGACTTAAAAATATAAATATAACTGTAAGGTATATTTATAGCCTAACCCCCGAGACCAAGTCAGCATGGATTGGTCGACAAACCAATAAGTAGGGGGAGATAAGGAAAGAAAACTTAAAAAATAAATTAAGTCACACTTCATACATCTTTCACTATCTATAAAATAAATACAGAACTTCAAAAATTTTTAATTAATTCCTATGTATATATTTTTCACCAAACTCTTTTCCTAATTATTTCAAAAAATGTATATAAAAATTTAAAAATAAGTTAAAAATATTACTCTGTACAGATACCAAGAAATCCTACTTATAAATTGTCAAATTCTCAACTTCCGAACATCATAACTTCTTCATACAAACTCTACTCACCTTTAAAGTTCATAAAATAATATTCTCTAATTAATAAAGGTGGTTTCATCAAATCCGGAGTCCGTTTGCAAAAAGTCGGTTTTGGGACCAAATGACAACGGGGTTTCTGGGCTATTTATTTATGTAGAACACATTATTCAGAGTTTTCTTAATTTTACAATTTCTAATTATTTTCATGATCTTGTAATTTAACCCTAATTTATTTCATAATTTTTGGAGCTTTTTTTATTATTTTAATAAATTCAAAAACCCTAAATTATAGGTAAAAATGAACTAAATAGATAATACATGTATTTATTAATATATGTAAATTATTTTATTAAAATCCATAAAAATTCACACAATCCTTATTTATTATTCTAATAATTAAGAAGATATAAAATTAATTTTTAGTTATTTTTTTATTAAACTAAAAATTCAAAATCTATTTATATATACATATTTATTAATATAATATTTATATTTTAGATAATATTTATTATTTATAAAAAGTATTTATTCCATAATTAAGATTATTTAGTTATTCACATTTCTTGTATTTATACCTATTTAAAATAATCTTATTTATTATTTATTATCGAATTTACAAGCATTTTAAGCATCTGGCCTACCAGGTGCTGACACATGTTAGCACCTGGTGCATCTTCCTCAAGAAGTCTGTTAGCCAGACCGTTCTAACCAACCGACTTCAACAATTTCTCCCGCACACATCTACACTCCTCCAGGCGATTTCAACCTTTGATTCGATTCTCCTAACTACCCTCTAATTCAGCCACCCTTGGATTTTACTTGGAGCCCACGAATCTGATCTATAAAAACCTCCAAAGTTCTCATTTTCGAACTAACTCTCTCAACCACCTGAAGCTCCAGCTCCAGTGGCCGACCCCCATTCTTCCTAGCCCCGCTTCGCCGGATTTAGAGGTGACAGCACCGCCCAAGCAAGCCCGCATGGAGGAGGGATCATCGGAGGAGGTTCCAAGGCTCTTGGTAGCCTTGCATCGCCGCTACAGCGCTGCGTTCAGCTCCGGCGAAGGTCGACCGTCGAGACATCATCAGAGGTAATATACTTCTACATCCCAGACCTATTCCTCCATCTTTTTCGAATTTCTTCCTCAATCTTCGTGTATCCATTAGCGAGGTTAAGACGTCATTAGGACGCTTAATCATTCCCACTTAAACGCCCAACCTTTAAATCACTTTAAGCCCTTCAAAAATCAATCAAAAATCCCTTTCAAAATCGCGTCTCCACTTCATTGTATATCACGCACAGACCATTTCGACTGGAACTGACATTTTGGAGCTTGCAAATCTATAACCCTTGGGCCGATTCTTCATGAATCGAGCACATATATCTGTTAATTACAGGTTCGTCTTCAATCAAGAGCGAAAGCTACGCATCTGGAGTCTTTGATTTTCATTGAAATCGCGATCTGAAAGGAGCTACAACAACCATTCCTCAGAATAGAGCAGAGGGAACCTCCACTTCATCGCCTTTCCACCGCCGCTCGGAGTCATCTCCGACCACCTACCACCGCAGGTGAGCTCGAGGGGTAGAGGAGCCACCCCTCTGGCCCCGCCGAAGAGCCAAAGTCACCGCCGATTGCTCGCGAAAATTCGATGAAGAAGCTTCCTTCAGCAGCTGCGTAACAAACTCAAGAACCGTTGCAGAGCTCCAGGTCGCACATGCTGCTGACACGTGGCGCGCGTGGAGTCGTCCGATCAGCGCCTACTCGTTCTAATCGTAGCCGTGCAAATTGAATCGGTAGGAAAATTGCACCTTCAACCCATAGGACTACCAGAAATTAATTCCCGCTCCCAAGGTTTCCAGTATTTACATTTAGGTCCCTCCACAGGGACCTAAATGTAAAAACTTTTATTTCTTTTACAGAACAGTCCTTGTAAGGACCTAATTACAGAACTTTTTAATACTTTTTCTTGTGTTTATACCCCTAGGCTGTATAGGATTTTTGGACCCATTTTGACCTCATTTTTCGTAGATTTTCTTGGGATAGTTACACAACTACCTCCGCGAGTTTTCATTAATTTTTCGTGTAATTTTCTCGTGTTTTTATCGTGTTTTAATTCGTCACAAATCGTCTTCGTTTTGTTTTGGTTTCGTGTGTAGTTCGAGCCCGTTGCTCGGCTCTTTACCTACTATACAGTATCATCTACCCATATTCTACCTATTATATAATAAATAAATCTTGTGAAAAATATCACTTTGAAAAATAAATAAAAATTGGAAACGATTAAAATCAAATAAAAAATTAAAATCAAAACTCAATAAAAAGTGTATCTTTCTTTGATTGCCTTCAGAAGAGATAAAAATTAATCATAAAAATATTTTCTTAAAAAAATCAACATACCCTATTCTGCCTTCTTGAGTTCGACCCAGGCACACTTACCTGGAAAAAAATTATTGTAGGTTTTTCTCTTGAAAAACCGAATTTGTTTGATCGAAGTTAGTATCCTTTTTGCGGCTTTCTACATCGACAATTGTATCTTCTAAAAAGCCGTAAATCGACTCTAGCGACCGTTATCAAAATGGCACCGCTGCCGGGGAATAAAACTCTCGATGTACAAGCTGATTCTAATATGAATAAAACTTCTGATTTTCTGACTCCTGACTTTGTTCCTTTTCTCGATGCTTTGTTTGGAAAAGGAAAGAAAAACATCAAAAAGAAAGTTGTGACTCCAGAGACAGAAAGGTTACTTAAAGATCACATCTTTTTGAAGATCCCGCTTCACGATGCCTTAGATCATTTTCCTACGCTCAAGGATTAATTGAAAAATCGATGCACCACGCGTAGGAAAAAGAGATCTCGCACAGAGAAACATGTTTTGACTAAGGCTACATCTTGCACTATTCAGAATAAGTTACCGAAGAAGAAAGACTCAGGTGCACATTATGTCAGATGCGAGATCGCAAAAGCCGAATTCGACCGCACTCTATTAGATAACGGTTCCTCGATCAATCTGGTACCCTCTTCCTTACTCGATAAGCTCGAGTTAGGTCATCTTTACAAATCCCACACGATCCTTCAATTTGCTCATAGATCCGTAAAGAGACCTAAGGGTATATTAAGGAACGTTATTGTAACCGTGCAGGGTCTGCAATTCCCAGTGGAGTTTACGGTCCTGGACATGGATTGCCCTACACAGTTACACCTTACCCCAATCACTCTTGGGAGGCCTTTCTTAGAGACCGCAAAAGCTCTCTTCGATTATGATACATGGAAGGTATCTTTTCACGCCGAGGGCTAGAAGGTACATATAGAGATGGCGAGAGATTCGAACACACCTAGTGATGCATCTTCTGATTTTCTGAGTTCTTTAGCCACCTGCGATTACATGGATGAGGTCCGTCTTGACGACCTCGAAAGATATCAAGTAGAGACCCAAGAGTGCTTAACAGAGGACGGGTCCGAGACTACACGGGGCGATTCTTCAGAAGGAACTTTATATTTTAGTCTAGATGATGAGAAGCAAAGGGATCAGACTTCTGACGAATTTATTGAATACCTTTCAGATTCAGAGATTTTACAAAATTCCTCCGTTTCAGATGATCCAGAGACAGAGTTTCATTTAGCTGAGCTATTTTCCTCTGATCATTCTGAGGAGTCGGATGATGTCTTGAACATCTTCTGTAGTCCGACTCTAGAGCACATTGACATGGTGGATATTAAGAATGTCGACAAATCCACAACCGATACAGATCCCAGTTCAAATATAGATGAGGTTTCAGCAGATCCAGATTCTACCTTACCAGAATTAAAGACTTTGTCATCAAACATGAAATATGCTTTCCTTGGGGGTCTACACCGATAGTTTCCGGTCATTATCAGTTTATCATTGACCAACGATCAAGAATCTCATCTGATGGAGATTCTAGAAAGAAACCGCAAGGCTATTGGGTGGACTGTATCCTATCTCCGCGGGATTAATCCTGCTATGTGTTCTCATCATATATATCTCGATCATGACAGCAAACCCTCCAGAGAGTTTCAGCGCAGGCTGAATCCGGTTTTATGAGAAGTTGTCAAGAAAGAGATTACAAAATGGTGCGACGCAGACTTTATTTATCCCATCTCCAACTCTGAATGGGTTAGCCCATTACATGTTGTCCCGAAGAAGTCGGGAATTCAGATAGTTAAGAATGAGAGTGGAGACGAGATTCCAAAGAGAGTAACCACGTCGTGGCGGGTATGTGTTGATTACAGAAAACTGAACACCGCGACGAAGAAGGACCACTTCCCTTTGCCTTTTATAGACTAGGTCACAGAACGGTTGGCGGGGAAGGAGTACTTCTGTTTCCTTGACGGTTACTCCGGATACAACCAAGTACCAATTGCTCCTGAAGACCAGGAGAAAACCACCTTCACATGTCAGTTCGGCATGTATGCCTTTAGACAGATGCCCTTTGGATTGTGCAACGCTCCTGCTACTTTCCAGAGGTGCATGCTTGCTATTTTTGCGGACATGGTCGGTGATTTTCTAGAGGTTTTTATGGATGATTTTTTGGTCTATGGTGAGTCCTTTGACGATTGTTTAGCGCACCTAGACTAGGCTCTTAAAAACTGTTGTGAGGTAGATCTCGTTCTGTCTTGGGAAAAGAGCCATTTTATGGTTACTCACGGGATCGTGTTTGGGCACGTCATCTCCTAGCGAGGCATGGAAGTTGACCCTGCCAAGGTGGATGTCATCAAGCGACTCGAAACACCATCCAACATCAAACAGTTAAGGTCATTTCTAGGGCATGTCCGTTTTTACCGATGGTTTATCCAAGATTTCTCCAAGATTGCCCGACCGTTAACTGAATTATTAGGCAAAGACATCGAGTTCTTGTTAGATGATAAATGTCTTCATGCCTTCCTCACTCTGAAAGAAAAGATTATCAGTGCTCCTGTCCACAGCTGTCTGATTGGTCTCTACCCTTCGAGATCATGACGGATGCTTCAGATTTTGCGGTCGGGGTTGTATTAGGACAAAGGAGGAATGGACTTCCCATTGCCATCCACTACGCCAGCAGAACCTTAGACGATGCTCAGAGAAATTACACAGTGACAGAAAAGGAGATGTTGGCAGTGGTATTTGCGTTAGACAAATTCAGATCCTATCTTCTTGGCTCAAAAATCACAGTATACACAGATCATTCAGCTATCCGGTTTCTGATGGAAAAGAAGGATGCTAAGGCACGCCTTCTTCGATGGATTCTATTACTTCAGGAATTTGATTTGGACATTAAAGATAAACCTAGAGTAAAGAATGTGGTAGCTGATCACCTCTCCCGATTACAGACAGATCAGACTTCAGATGAGTACACGCCAGAGATTGTAGAGAGATTTCCTGACGAAAGCATCTTTGCAGTTACCGAACTTCCATGGTATGCAGATATAGTCAATTTTCTGGTCACACAGAAAAGTCCTCAGGGTTGTCCAAAGAACCGAGTTGATAAACTAGTTTCTGAGGCACGATATTACCACTGGGAGGATCCGATTCATTTTCGTGAAGGACCGGATTGTGTTTACATGCATTGTATTCCTCGGGAGGAATATAATAGTGTCCTCACCTTATGCTATTCTTTAGAGTCAGGAGGACATCACTCAGGGAAGAGGACAGCGCAGAAGGTACTTCAGAGCGGATTATGGTGGCCGACTCTTACTAGAGATGCCTGCACATTCGTGAAGAGTTGCCCAAATTATCAGAGAGCAGTAGGGACAGTCAGTGCTAGAGATGCAATGCCAATGCGACCCGTCATTATTTGTGAGATTTTTGACGTATGGGACATAGATTTCATGGGATCGTTCCCTTCTAGCTGCGGCTTTGAGTACATTCTTCTCGTTGTAGACTATATTAGTAGATGGGTGGAGGCTATACCCGCACGAACCGCAGACAGTAAGATCATTTGCAAGTTCCTAAGGGAACACATTATTTCGCGGTTCGGGATCCCACATATTCTTATTTCTGATGGGGGTAGCCATTTCATTAATAAGGAGGTCAAAAAGCTAATGAAGCAATACGGCATTGATCACATAGTAGCTTCTCCTTACCACCCACAGACGAACGACATGGCTGAAGTTTCAAATAGGGAGGTGAAATTAATTCTTCAGAAATTAGTATGACTGGATAGGAAGAACTGGTCACTGCTTCTAGATCAGGTTCTTTGGGCATATCATACTGCGTACAAAACTCCCTTAGGTACTTCACCATTTAGATTGGTTTATGGAATGCTGTGCCATTTGCCCGTAGAGATCATGCATAAATCTGAATGGGCTATTCGAGAAATTTTACTGGATGAACAGAAAGCAGGAGTCAAGAGAAAGATAGATCTGAATGAGCTGGTAGAGATTCGAAATCAAGCATACGAGAACACACTCATTTATAAGGACAAAGTGAAGAAATGGCATGACAGACATATTCGGCACAAGACCTTTGTCCCAGGGCAGAAAGTCTGGTTGTTCAATGCGAGATTGAGAATTTTTCCTGGCAAATTAAAAAAGCAAGTGGGAAGGAACTTATGTAGTCAGAACAGTGCACGACAATGGAAGTATAGTGATATCAGATGTGTCACCTGGTGCAGAGCCGTTCATGGTTAACGGGAAGATGCTGAAGCACTTCGTCGAAACTACTGATCATCTGGCTCGTACTGAAGTGATCTATTTTGTACACGATTCATGATCATCCTTTCACTTCATCTTATCCTGTACAAATTCTTTTGAGCCATTCGATTATGGAGATCCACAACACTTGTATATTCTTCGTAGACCACAATCGTCCCCATTTTTGCTCGTCTTCTATGCTTAGGACACTAGATCCTAAGTATAGGGGGGACCGATTGTTTGCTGATTCACGTTTTATATTTTGTTCTGATTCTTTTGTATATCCTTTCTTTTTCACAAATCACTGGTCTCCGATTTTTGGCTACACTCTTTTCTATACTTAGTATGCCTTATCCTAAGTATAGGGGGACTGAGTGATTTCGATGATTTCGTATTCTTTATTCCTTTCATTTCTTCGTTGTATATTCTTTTTACCCAGTCACCTCATTTTTGCTCTCCCGTTATACTTACGATGACCTGATCGTAAGTATAGGGGGGTTGACTGACTTGTACACTTTATTCTTTTTCACCCACTTTTACTTAGCACGAGTTATGTCCTCCTTTTTCTCTTTTGACGCTATGAGGACATATCACAATCTCTGTATAGGGGTGCGTATATATTGTGTATATACTTTTGTCTATAACTTGTACTTTTATGTATTTTCTATATCTATAAAATTCATAAAAGTGGGTAAGGGTTAATTTAAAATCCACTTATATATTTATGTATTATTTATAAAATTCTTGTAAGTAAGTAAAACATGTTTAAAATTTGTAATTAAAATCTATAATTAAAATATGTAATTAAAATACATATTTAAAATTTGTATAATACTTATTTAAATCCTATTTATTAAAACATGTGTAAAAATCATTTAATCCTTGTAAAATCCCTTGTAAATAAAATATGTAAAATACATTAGATATTTAACTCAAATAAAATATATCTTGTAAAATTCATGGATAAAAACTTGTTTATAAAAACCAGAAAATACATAAAAATTACAAAGTCCTAAAAATCATAAAAATTACAAAATCCTTAAAATCCATAAAAACGAGTAAAATCCAGAAAATATACTTCACAAAAACATGGTAGCATTTGCATTTTTCAGAATACTTTGATTTCTGGAACTAAGGATTGAGTCTAGTCTGAAGGATGGAGCTTGATTACGACTTTTAACTTTCATTGTAAGGAGCCTAGTTAGGATCTGGAATTTAGACTCTTCAGGTATTTTGACTTAAAATCTTTGGGTTCCATAAGATCATATTCGGGAAATCAAGTCATATGTGCTTAAGTAGACCATTTGGTGTCATCCGTACAACTCCACACCAGTGAACCAATCTTGAACACATGCACTCCACACTTAGCTCGACTCGCATGGAGTTACGAAGGGCAGTACATCTTGGTAGTGTGTTTCTATCCTTATCTTTGCGGCATTGACGTCTAAAGACGGGAGAGATTGGGGTTGCGATAGTTGCTTCGGATGAGGGAAGGATCTGCTGACACAATTTTTTCTAAGACCTCAAAAAAGGGATGGAATAAAAAGATGCCATATCCGTCGAGGCACAAAAAGATGAATGCAGTGCAAGCAAATTACAAAGTCTAAGCAAAGAAGAAGCCACCAAATATGACCACAATGGTCTAAGCTTCCACCAAAATTGCCTGCACATCTTAGTGAAGACTTAGCTACTCCGGTTGAGCTTCACAAGGAGATGCATCTACACTGGTCCACTTCTTTTCTCATTCTTCTACTTTCTCTCTATACTCGATTGTGGATATAGCAGAACTGAACTCAGAAGGGAATACCTCCCTCCCCGAGGAAAGAGTAGCGGGATGAGGAAGCAATAGAAGTGTATAGCCAGGATGGACGGTTTCTTCGTTTCTCTAAGTAGGAAGAGCTAAATCAATTCACACACTGTACAAGTTGACTTCAAGGATGATAGAGTTTGTGATATGAATAAGTGAGTCTGAACTAGCTGATTAAGTGATCTTGAGTAAGGATTTGTGGAACTTGAGGACTGTTGAGGATAAAATCCTAATCCTAGTTAAGGCTCCGACAAAATGCTTGTTTCAGGCCCGATCGAACTCTGTCCTTTGTCTATTCTCATGAATTGGTTTAGGAAAAAAATTCATTCTAACTTTCTTTCTTTTTCACTTACTTTTCAAATAAGTGTTTGCTAAGGGACTAGCAAAGTTTAAGTATAGGGGGTTGATGAATCCATGATTCATTAACTTTTCTGTCGCATTTTGTCTTAAAACCCTTAACAAATGCATGTAAATATTCATTAATTCCCATCTTTTAACAAATCCTCAGTCATGAATAAATAGTCACTTTTAAGCATCAAAATCATGTAAATAAATAAAGAACAAAGAAAAAGAAAAGAAGGCAGATTGGATATATGTATATATGTACAATAGGACTTAAAAATATAAATATAACTGTAAGGTATATTTATAGCCTAACCCCAGAGACCAAGACAGCATGGATTGGTCGACAAACCAATAAGTAGGGGGAGATAAGGAAAGAAAACTAAAAAAATAAATTAAGTCACACTTCATACATCTTTCACTATTTATAAAATAAATACAGAACTTCAAAGATTTTTAATTAATTCCTATGTATATATTTTTTGCCAAACTCTTTTCCTAATTATTTCTAAAAATGTATATAAAAATATAAAAATAAGTTAAAAATATTACTCTGTACAGATACCAAGAAATCCTACTTATAAATTGTCAAATTCTCAACTTCCGAACATCATAACTTCTTCATACGAACTCCAATTTCACTCTACTCACCTTTAAAGTTCATAAAATAATATTCTCTAATTAATAAAGATGGTTTCATCAAATTCGGAGTCCGTTTGCAAAAAGTCAGTTTTTTGACCAAATGACAACGGGGTTTCTGGGCTATTTATTTTATGTAGAACAACACATTATTCATAGTTTTCTTAATTTTACAATTTTTAATTATTTTCATGATCTTGTAATTTAACCCTAATTTATTTCATAATTTTTGGAGCTTATTTATTATGTTAATAAATTCAAAAACCCTAAATTATAGGTAAAAATGAACTAAATAGATAATACATGTATTTATTAATATATGTAAATATTTTATTAAAATCCATAAAAATTCACACAATCCTTATTTATTATTCTAATAATTAAGAAGATATAAAATTAATTTTTAGTTATTTTTTTATTAAATTAAAAATTCAAAACCTATTTGTATATACATATTTATTAATATAATATTTATATTTTAAGAAATATTTATTATTTATAAAAAGTATTTATTCCATAATTAAGATTATTTAATTATTCACATTTCTTGTATTTATACCTATTTAAAATAATCTTATTTATTATCGAATTTACAAGCATTTTAAGCATCTGGCCTACCAGGTGCAGACACTTGTCAGCACCTGGTGCATCTTCCTCAAGAAGTCTGTTAGCCAGACTGTTCTAACCAACCGACTTCAATAATTTCTCCCGCGCGCATCTTCACTCCTCCAGGCGATTTCAACCTTTGATTCGATTCACCTAACTACCCTCTCATTCGGCCACCCTTGGATTTTACTTGGAGCCCACGAATCTGATCTATAAAAACCTCCAAAGTTCCCATTTTCAAACTAACTCTCTCAACCACTTGAAACTCCAACTCCAATGGCCGACCCCCATTCTTCCTAGCCCCGCTTCGCCGGATTTGGAGGTGACAGCTCCACCCAATCAAGCCTGCGTGGAGGAGGGATCATCGGAGGAGGTTCCAAGGCTCTTGGCAGCCTTGCATCGCCGCTACAGCGCCGCGTTCAGCTCCGGCAAAGGTCGACCATCGAGCCATCATCAGAGGTAATATACTTCTACATCCTAGACCTATTCCTCCATCTTTTTCGAATTTCTTCCTCGATCTTCGTGTATCCATTAGTGAGGTTAAGATGTCATTAGGACGCTTAATCATTCCCACTTAAACGCCCAACCTTTAAATCACTTTAAGTCCTTCAAAAATCAATCAAAAAACCCTTTCAAAATTGCATCTCTACTTCATTGTATATCACGCACAGATCATTTCGACTGGAACTGACATTTTAGAGCTTGCAAATCTATAACCCTTAGGCCGATTCTTCGTGTATCGAGCACATATATCTGTTAATTGCAGGTTCATCTTCAATCAGGAGCGAAAGCTACGCATCTGGAGTCTTTGATTTTCATTGAAATCGCGATCCTAAAGGAGTTGCAACAACCATTCCTCATAATAGAGCAGAGGGAACCTCTACTTCATCGCCTTTTCACCGCCGCTCGGATTCATCTCCGACCACCTACCACCGCGGGCGAGCTCGAGGGGTGGAGGAGCCACCCCTCTGGCCCCGCCGGAGAGCCAAAGTCACTACCGATTGCTCGCAAAAATTCGATGAAGAAGCTTCCTTCAGCAGCTGCGTAACAAACTCAAGAACAGTTGCAGAGCTCTAGGTCGCACGGGCTGTTGACACGTGGCACGTGTGGAGTCGTCCGATCAATGCCTACTCGTTCTAATTGTAGCCGTGCAAATCAAATCGGTAGGAAAATTGCACCTTCAACCCAGAGGACTACCCGAAATTAATTCCTGCTCCCAAGGTTTCCAGTATTTACATTTAGGTCCCTCCGTAGGGACCTAAATGTAAAAACTTTTATTTCTTTTACAGAACAGTCCCTATAAGGACCTAATTGCAGAACTTTTTAATACTTTTTATTGCGCTTATACCCCTGGGCTGTAGGGGATTTTTGGACCCATTTTGACCTCATTTTTCATAGATTTTCTTGGGGTAGTTACACAACTACCTCCACGAGTTTTCATTAATTTTTCGTGTAATTTTCTCGTGTTTTTATCGTGTTTTAATTCATCACAAATCGTCTTCATTTTGTTTTTGTTTCGTGTGTAGTTCGAGCCCGTTGCTCGGCTTTTTACCTACTATATAGTATCATCTACCTATATTCTACCTATTATATAATAAATAAATCTTGTGAAAAATATCACTTTGAAAAATAAATAAAAATTGGAAACGATTAAAATCAAATAAAAAATTAAAATCAAAAACTCAATAAAAAGTGTATCTTTCTTTAATTGCCTTCAGAAGAGATAAAAATTAATCACAAAAATATTTTCTTAAAAAAATCAACATACCCTATTATGCCTCCTTGAGTTCGACCCAAGCATACTTACCTGGATAAAAAAATTAGTGTAGGTTTTTCTCTTGAAAAACCGAATTTGTTTGATCAGAGTTAGGATCCTTTTTGCGGCTTTCTACATCGAAAAATGTATCTTCTAAAAAGCCATAAATCGACTCTAGCGACCGTTATCAGCGCCTGCAACACAATAGTATGATGGTTGGACTTTTAGCTTTTGAGGTTCAGTTAGTTTCTTTTGATGGTACGCATTATAGTATCGTATAGATAGTGTAACTCTCTTGTTCTTTCCTTCTCTTCTACTGTATTTTAGGATACATGTACAGAATGAAAATGCTCCTTATCGATACATGTAATACTATATGATTATATATGCAAATGTTTTTGTAGTGACACGTGTTATAATGTGAATGGTTAAATGAAGTGTGAATGCCATACAATGTCGAATTTTTTCCCTCATTTTCATAACTTATTACGATTAATCATAAACTTGCAAGTGAATGTTGTGTAGGTAACCCAGATCTCGGGGTCGTCATAGTTAGCGTGTACAAGGAGTGGCTGGAGTTTGTGATTCAGCTCAGCGGAGTAGCCGCCAACGATGCTTCTTCTACTCTGGAATAGTAAGGTAAGCGCTGCATTCCTTTCATATTTTTATTGCATTTCTTTCCAGCAATGTAGTTTAATCATTAGTTGATCCAATCATTCAATAGAGTAGCTAAATTTTAGGAATTAGAATCTCTGGAGCTTTAAGCTCTAGCTCGAAACTCACCTATACTCGATTGTCTCTGACCCACCTTTTACGTCACTTTCGTTCCTCATCACCTTCCCCGCATTTCACCCTTGTTTCCACCACTGGGAGTGATGAATCACTAAATGCGTAAGTTAATTTGAATCTGTTGTAGCATGGGCACTTAACATATCATGCAGAATCGAACGAATAATTTCTACGAGGAGGACTCGACTTGAATTTATAACCTGGGAAGTTTAGTGTCAAATACAAGGACACAAACTATAACATGATTATTCAGGTGTTTAAATATCTAGGCTAAGTGATTAATAACTTATCTAGGTCAAAATAAACAATCATGTGTACAAATGCATGATAAAATGAATGCGAAGACAGAATGCATTTTTCAAATAATTTTATGCATGTTAGAAAATCATATAATAAACATAATGATAAAATACTAACGCATGCAAATATACTCACTAATATGCCCTAAAATGATCATTAGAACTTAAGCAAATATGTAATTTAATTCTAAGTCCAATTGAGCACTTAATTAGAAGTAAAATTTCATTTCATGTGATTAATAGAATAATATCGCTAATTAAAAAAATCAAAAAATCAGCATTAAATCATAGATTAAATACATATTAAAGACAATGAAGCAATTATCACAATGAAACTGAAATCTTCTCAATCAGATATACGTTGCTCACATTATTCATGATTTAGTCCAAGGGCATAAATGTGATAAAACGTACATAAAATATAGCACAAACATAACAAATAGGTCCATGAAAGGATTGAAATGTAGTTATTAAAAACCAATTGGTGAATTTACTGAATACCCTTGTGCGTGGGTATTTTTGCAATAATGAAATCTGGCTGGGCGTGGATGCAAAATACCCAGCCTCGCACAACCAGAAATGAGGAGATGGCGCCAAAAGAAACGACCACAGGCCAACTGAGGAGATGTCGCGTGGCCCAATCGGAATTGAGGAAAACAAAGGAATTAGAGTAAAATAAAAAGGAATTAGTTAGAGGGAGAATTAGGAAAAGTGATCAACATGAAGTTGTAGATCGCGATGTGATCTAAAACTTTCATGTAGAAGTCAAAGAGATCATAGGTCATTTTTACAAAGATAAAAATTAAATACTAATTAAAAAAAAATAAAACAATTTATTTTATTTATTTATATTTTATTTTAAGTTAATTTACTCATATACAATATTATACTAATTTTTATTAGATTTTTTAATGAGAAATAAATACATAAAATATTACATTATAATAGGGTTACATAATATAATGTAATTAGTCTCAATTATCTACAACACATAAAATAGTAATTAGTGTTAATTAATCAATGAATCTTGTGATTAAATTAAGCAAGAGACATAATATTTGTGCTTAATGATGATAATACGAGATTTATCAACCCCCCATACTTAAGTTAAGCTCGTCCTCGAGCTAATAAATAAAGAATAAATTAGAGAATTAGTTTAATTAGTGAGGTCCCTGACAAGTGCAAGTGAATATACAAGGCTCGATTTAAGCTAGAACACTAGGTTTTAGGGATCTAAAACTCTAAGTTGATCGAAGTATTAATCAAAAGGAATTCAACTCCTCTAATTGTCAGACTCTCAATGTATACGTATATAATAAGTATGACTTAGTCTAAACTGCATTCATGAGAGTACATTCTCGATATCACCAAAAAAATCCAATCTCAGAAGCTCTCCTAAGGATCCAACCCTCAAAACTAGGGAATAAATATAGTATTGATTCAATCCACTGTCTCTTTAGTTTGTCAGACTTCAAAGGTATAGATGGAAGGCCATGTGATGGAGGATATATGATTGTGCACTTATTTTCACTTCCTCCCATTGGAATATGATTCTTTTAAGTGCCAATACTCAATACATTTTTTATTTTTATTTTGCCAATCATTGTGTCCGTCAAAAAGAAATTTGAGTCATTTGCACTTGTTTTCCTGGGAGTACACCGGGGTGTGTATTTTAAAGATATCTAATATACATGCACCCAGACTTGTAGTGCTAACGATGCAGAGCCCTTTTGAGGTAACGATGCAGAGCCCTTTTGAGGTACTAGCCCGACTCATGAAAGCCTCATGATTTGGTCCAAGTGGACACTTAAAAGGTTGGGAGCGCTCGCCTTGAATGTAATAGCTCATAAGAAGTAACTTTGTAATGTGATGAGCTTTTCTTTTCACTTTTTATTTTTTTTATTTGAGGGAACTTCCCTTCTTTTTTTGGCGCACACTGGTCAACTTTTTAAATTAATGTCATCACACCCTGGCACTTTAGGTCAAAGTCAAGAGATAGCATGAGAACATGTCCCATGCTGGCTAAGATACTGACACTCAGGTTTCATGAATCCGTCATTAATCTTATCCCATCCTCGAGCATCATATAGATCAAGTCCACAATTCTAACTTCAAATCCCAATCTCCTTAATGATACCTTGAATCATCTCAATCATGAATGCAGTCGTGCATGTGAGTCATAATCAAGTTCTTTTACGGGAGATTAAGCATGAAATATAGAATGCATATCTTCTAACTAGGGAAGTATCAATTTTTAAGTTCAAGACCCTAATGATTAAGACGTGATAACTCTAAGTCTAGGGATTCCTTAAACCCAGTGTTAAAGATCATCTCAAGCCTTGAGTGCATAGTGAAAGTGTCAGGGAAAGACACTGATTTTTTTTGAATTTTATTTGAGTCATTTTTTGTTTATATTGAATTAAGTTAGAGAGTTAAGCAATTAATTATACTCAATTACACCCTTAGCTTTGAAAAGATTTTTTAAAAACTGTTTGCAAACATTGTCACATAAGTATAGAAATTTTCCAAACATTTTACAAAGATTTTCAAAATAAGTAAAATCTCAATTTTCAAATCTCAATAAAGTATTTTTCAAAACAATGTCACATAAATATAGGTTTTTAAAATATTTTACAAATGATTTTCAAAACATGTCAATCTGTATTTTCACAAACCATGTAAAACATTTTTGAAAACCATGTCAAATATGTATATAATTTTCCAAATAATTTGTATACAAATCAATTCCAAAATGTAATACAATACCCGTAGCAATAATAGTTTGAAAATTTTAAAAATATGAGCTATGGATAAAGTATATATGTAATATATATGGTATACCCCCATATAATACTTAGCTTTTTCTATGTCCTCAAAGCACAAAGTGATATGAAGCCACAACTCATGCTAAATATAAAAGAATATACAAAAACCGATGATAGAATCACATATGCATCATGAGTAAAAAGAATTAGTTAAAGGAAGATAGGGACCCGGGTCCCCCTATAATTAAGCTGAGAAATACCTTAAGTATAAAGTTATGAATTTAAAACTAGATGACCCGAGGGGAACAATCAGAACGACATTGGATCCCCCTATACTTAGGCTAAAAATAAGCCTAAGTATAAAGAATAAGAAGCTAAGCGAATTAGGGACCAATGTTAGTTGAGTCTTTAGATGATGAATCTAAGGAGACGATAATGGAGCCTAGTGTTTCGGAAGGCTGAAGAGTCAAACAAGAGCAAAAAAATATGACTGTTTCACCAATAAACACAGTGAAGACCATAAATATGGTCTAATTATCTTGTCTCTTTTGTTGGTGATAATACAAAATTCGAGTTCATTACGGACATGCTGAATTCGGGTTTGGGCTCTATTCTAGGGATACGTCCTCACCTCTCAACCAATGCACAAGTACTTGCAAATAATGCGGGGTTTTCTCTCCCAAAACAAGGTGAATTTTAGCTCCATTTTAATTACATCAACTTGCATTAACAATCCCATTTTTTAGAGATTAGGTTATCACTTGTATTAAATCTCTAAACACATAAATCATCGTCTATCGTCCAGTCCCATTTCCACATTATCCCTAAGTGACAAATCATGAAACAGGAAAAACCATGCAGACGTAAAACCATGATGCCATGCTCCAGAGAAATACTTACAATGATTCCAGCTCACTTCATGCATATGCAAGACTGAATACAAAATATTATCTAAATACATTCAAGTCGATGAAAAATCACACCTAATCATAAGTTCTATTAGCGGGAAGAGATTCAATTTATTTGAGCTAAGTTGAACATATAATACGTGCATCTCATGAATCTTGGAGATGAGAGAACCCTCATAAGATGAATTTAGTGTGTCCTATACTACGATTCAAGCACAAAAGGTGTCAAATAAGGAAGCTCTAAGAGTCGCGTGCCTAAACCCTAATATCGAGCACTCAAGTTGAGTCCCACCCAAATGAGGGTGAAACAGACTCCGCACACAAATAATAGAGTCCAACTCCATAATATACATCAAATATAATAACCAAATAATCTTCAAAAACTTGGCGGCATCTTTTGCGGCTCCTCTCAGCATGAACTCCATCTCGAGCTTCCTTCCTCCATTCTCCACGAGCGTCCTCGATGAATGGGCCCTACCACAAAAGAGAAGAGTTTAGAGAATTCAAAGATTATCAAAACATATATAATAATGCATAAAACATCACATCACAGGATTGACCTAGATAAAAAAATCAACTTAACCAAAGAATATAAACCCTAAATAATTAGTCTAATGAAGCCGTGTCCCCGGCAACTGCGCCATCTGATGAATCACTAAATGTATAAGCTAACTTGAATCCGTTGTAGCACGTGCACTTAGCATATTAGAACCAAATGAATGATCTCCGCGAGGAGGATTCGGCTTGAATTTATAACTTGGGAAGTCCAGGGTCGAACACAAGGACACAAGCCATAATACGATTATTCATGTGTTTAAATATGTAGGCTAATGATGAATCTCCATTTCGTCACCTTTATTCTATCATTTTGGCCTTAAAAACCCTAGCTAATGCATGAAAATGCCCCTTTAATTGTACAAATTAACAGCCATTCTTTGTTGTATAAATACTCTATAAAACACTGTTTTTAATGCCAAAATTATAGAATAATGAAAAGAAAAGAAAAAGAATAAATTACCAAAGGTATTTTATGACCCTAAACCTGAGACTTAGGCATCTTATGACTAGGTCCACAAAGAATAAAGTAGGGGGAGATAAGAGCCATAACACAATAAAAATCTCATTTATTTATTCATCATTTATTCATTTTGGGACCTATTTTATTTTCTACTTTTAATACCTTAAATAAAGAAACTTTATACATGAAAGTTGTAGATAATAGTATATAGAAAAAATACAAAATTCATTTCATACAGAAATAATATTCAGTGCACTTTTTATACACAAATTAAAATCCCAAAACTTAAACCAGAGAAACATATCTCTCAAATAAAAACTCAAAATGTATCAAAATCATCTTTAATGGTATATAACTTTTAATAATCTATTTAATGAAGGTGGTTTCATATTTTTTGGAGTTAGTATGTGAAAGTTAGGTTCTGGACGCCTATTGTATAGTATACCCGAATAAAATATTCATTTTATTTATTCTTTACTATTTTTTATAATTTTATAATTTTATTATTTTGTAAATAATATTTATAACATATTTACATACTAAAACTAGAGTAAAACAATAAAGAAATCAATAAAATAAAATAAGTACACTAAATATATAAATGAATACACAATACTTATACATATATAATAAATATACCTATTTATTTAAGTGTACAGATTATATCAGAAAATACAATAAAAATATATTTATGTATATAAAAACTAGTTATAAATATATAAAATACAAAATAATGAATAAAAATATAAAATTAGTTATAAATATATAAAATTACAAAATAAAAATAAAATATATGTAACATAGGTAATATACCTATTAATAAATACTAGAAATAAACTTGTAAATAAAAAGCTCCAAAAAATAAAAATTATAAGAAAATACTATAAAAATAATAAACATTTTTTTATTTTATACCTTAAAATTAATAAAATGATTTACTATTTATTATCGATTTTACAATATTTTTTAGCCTTCTTTTTCCTGGTTGGTCCACGTGGTCAACTCTCTGACCGAGGCTCTAGGACTAGTTAGAACCTCGTTCGACACTGCGGTTCTCGATTTTTTCTCACCAGATCCTTGCATCTTCTAAGCTCGACGCCTGCTAGACTTTCAAACCTCGATCCGTGAACTTACACGCGCACTTGATTCCTTGGGCTTCGATCCAAGGATTCGAGAGATCTGCTCTGTCGAAAGGTCACCTCCCATATATTGTAGTCTTGAGCTCCCTTCCATCTTCGATCCTTCTTCCACCTGAAAACCCTAGCCCCGAGTCTTGATCCTCACTCATGGTGACAACAGAAGTCTGATTGACTCATTGGACGGATGATAGTGCGTCGAATTGAAGTGATCCATGCTCATCGCCATTGCTACCAAAGCTCTGCTCCTGGAGTTCTTGTGCCGGTAAGCTTCTCTTGTCTTTCGTCTTTCTGATCCTTAGGGTAACAACAAAGTAAATTAGTGTCCAGTTTCATTTGGTTTTGATTATTCTCGCTGCTTTTCCAAGATCTTTGCACAGTAGAGGTCGAGCTCCGCCACCCATTTCTGTCGTATTTCGACCTACTCCACCTCGCTTCTCATCCCCATATCCTCCCCCTTCGCATGTTGTATGCTCCACGCACGATCATACCCCTTAATCCTGCTCGAATTGAGGCATCGGTTCCTCCTCTTTTGCCACTCACCGGAGGAACATTGCCCACTCCACCTCACCTTTATTTCACCCCTTGAAGCTCTCTAAAGCTTCACATTTTTTCCTATAACAATCTTCTATAGGAAATAACAAAGAAAGGTACCCTTTCATGGTACATCGAGCCCAAGAGTACCTCCCAGGTGCAGCTCCTTCGTCCGACCTAATCGGAGAACCTTAGCCCTTTTTGAGACCGGAAACCAATGCGATAGGCCCCCAAGAGTGTTTTGATCCACTCCCAAGCTCCTGGGAATGATGAACGAGAGGAGGTCAGATTGAACTTCACCAAGGCGGCATTCTTCCGTTGTTCTTCCGCATCTCCTCTACGTTGTCCGATTCCACCCGAACTCCAGACTCTACAACTATCGTTGGATGCACGTCGCCCCAGCCATCAGATCCAGATCGGAGATTTAATCTCCTTCGTTCGTGCGAAGCATCATCGCCTCACCTGGAAACACCGCATAACACGTGGACACAATAGGGTCATCCGCTAGTACCTTATAGTGGGTATATTGCATTTTAAATCCCTTCTCCTTTTTGTATTTCAGGTTTAATGCATAAACATTCATCTACCGTGTAATATATTTTGGAACATATGCAAGTAGGCCCTTAACTTTTGTTGTAATATTCTTTAGGACCCTTGCCAATGAGGCTCACGTATCCATACACACGAGCTTGGCGTTGTTGCAGGAAGGCTCTCACACCTGTTTGTATTCAATTTAGTCTTAGAACATTTAAAGCCAGTTATGTATTTGTTGGAAAAATTGCATGCTCATACCTGGATGTTTTGAATATTGCATCGATACCCTTTTCATGCGGGTATAATTTATAATTACATGGGATATTTGCTTGTCTAGCCTAGTAGTTTATTTCAGGGGTTCGATTGCTTAAATTGCATTTATACCCTTGTTAGCATCTATTTTCTTTCTGTCTCATTTTTTAGATTAAAAGTGACTCTTGTCATCTAAAAAATCATAGAAAATTAATTTAAATACCCTATAACTATACTTATCACATATATTACGTGGGGGTATTTTGAGTTGATTCTCTATTTATCAAAAATCATTTTGTGAGCTTATTTTCACTGTCTTCCTTAGAAAACTCCTAAAAATATAAAAACTTTTCTAAAACCCTATAAAAATTATTTACTGCTTATTTTGATTTATTTTATCATCCATATAAAAATCAAACAAAAATACAAAAGAAAACCCTAACAATATTAAAATACTAAAAACTTTATAAAAATTCTCAAAAATTCCAGAAAAATTCTAAAAATAGTTTTCTTTGCTCTGTAACTTGTATTTTTAAGGTATTTTGAGGTAAAATTAGTTTTGGGATTTTCTGAGTGGTTTAATATTTTTAGAATAAAAAATACTTCGATTTGTGCATTTCTTCATTGTTTTGCCTTTTTTAATTCAATTAAAAACCATTAAAATTTGCATAAATTCTCCAAAATTCACAAAAAAATAGTACAAAGATATTAAAAACACTCGATTTCCTTATTTTTGACTATTTATTATATATTCTATCTACATAGTACCTATAATATACATATATCTACCTACATAGCTACATTATATTTTCCAAAAAAGGAGAAATTAAAATCAAATAAATAGAAAAGGAAAAAATATGTATATAATAATATATAAACATAAAAAAAACAAAAAGATAAAAAATATAAAAAATTGAAAACCCATAAAAACCATATTTTGGCTAAGTGATTAAAAAGACAAATTCTTGAGATTGATCGTTATATCTTATCTTGCTTTACAACCTTATTTCCTGTGTTCGACCCCCACTTGCTTGTCGCTATACATCTTTAGTAGGGTATAATAAATTTTGCACACTTTCTTGCTTAATTTATCCATTGTGTGTGTTTATTGTTGATTGAGCGCAATTATTGAGAAATTGTCACATCGACTGCATCCTTGCCTTGTGAGGCACATTTTATACCCCACGATTTTTGCATTCATCAGTTAAGTAATTAATAACTTATCTAGGTCAAAACAAACAATCATGTATACAAATGCATGACAAAATGAATACGAAGATAGAATGCATTTTCAAAATAATTTTATGCATGTTAGACAATCAACATAATAAACATAATGATAAAACACTAACACATGCAAATATACTCACTAATATGCCCTAAAATGATCATTAAATCTTAAGTAAATATGTAATTTAATTCTAAGTCCAATTGAGCACTTAATCAGAAGTCAAATTTCATTTCATGTGATTAATAGCATCAATAATATCTTTAATTAATGAATCAAATAATTAGCATCAAATCAGAGGTTAAATAAAGCCATATTAAGGACAATGAAGCAATGATCACAACGAAACTGAAATCATCTCAATAGATATACGATGCTCAAGTTATTCATGATTTAGTCCAAGGGCATAAATGTGATGAACATACATAAATATAGCACAAACATAACAAATAGGTCCCTGGAAGGACTAAAATGTAATTATTAAAAATCAGTTGGTGAATTTACTAAATACTCCATGTGCGGGGGTATTTTGCAATAATGAAAACCGACTGGGCTTTGATGCAAAATCCCTAGCCCCGCACGTGCTACGCACGCGCGGGCGAGCCTCGGATAAAGGATCGGCTCGGGAGAAAGTTCTAAAGACACATGGGGTGCTTTAGTACTTCGGGGCTGCATGGGTCCCACTGAGTCTTAAGGTTCGTCGTGTGAGGCTTGGAGGAGGAATTTGAATCGTCAGATCGAAGGATCCAACGGTAACTTCTTATTCCTTCTCCTCCGTCTTCAACCCATCTACAACGGCAATTAAGGGACACTGGTGACCTTAATTTTCCTCCTTGCTTTTCTTGATTGTCTGCTACTCTGGAGAGCTCTGTGAACGGCTGACATAGCCCTTGGAGTAAAGCAGAAGGTCTCGTAATGTTTGGTTGAGCAAATCAGAGCCATGTCATCAGAGTAGATCCTCTAGAACAGAGCAACAATGAAGATTCTGACCATTGAAGAAAGGAGACCTGAAAATGTTAGGAAACATCCAAGCAAAGTATTTGTGTGCACGAAGGAGTGAGATGGTGCCCTATGCGTGCGAAGGAGTGGAGGGCAAGGTGTATTCTTCTCCAGCAACTAGAGAAGAAAAGGGAAAACTGGGGCCAGGATGTGGAGAAGGTGAAATCATGAAGAATGGATCCTCCAGCGAAGGTCCACAACCTTAGACGAAGGTCAGAATAACATCAGTTCAAGGGATTATCAATTATATTACCCTAATTAAATCACTGAAATTGAAACTAAACCTACCTGTAGCTTGAAGAAATATGCAGTGGAGCGAGAATATGCCTGTGCTAGAGATCTTAGAAGATCTATGGGTCTTCGCTTAATAACAACAACAAGCCTTGAAGCTCGAACAACTGTCAACCGATGTTGTAGCATGGTGTACTCGCCATGGGTCTCACCAGAAGAATATCTCCATGATTACACTTTTAAGCTTCCTCAGTCCTGTCATGAAAGAGGTGGAAATTCTAGTGATTCTCCATGCTAGGGGTGGATGGCTGTTGCGGTTGGCGGAGGCAACATATTTGAAGGCGGCGAAGTTTGGTTTACCAGTTGGTTTAGGTGATGGTTTCAAATGCCTAAAACTGACGACGGAAGTTAAGATTCTAAGAGGTTAGAGGTCGACGTGGAAGAAGAAGGTTCAGTGAAGGGTTTTGAGGAAGTTAGTCGGAAAGAACCTGGGAGGCGACCGAGAAAAAATAGTGAAGATGGCGGCTTGGGATGAAGGGCGAAACTACTGGAGGTTGACGAAATACCTCAACCATTGATCATACCATCCAACGGTCAAGAATCGAGTTCTAATTAACGGTTTGGATCGCTTTGATCAAAGAGATCAACCAGACCAGATCTAGGTGCCAACAGACGAATGAGATGAAAAAGGAGGAGACATCTGACGATTAGCAATGGATGTAGGTGGCGCCAAAAGAAACGGGCCACATGGCCAGTTGAGGAGATGCCACATGGCCTAATCAGAATTGAAGAAAACAAATAAATTAGAGAAAAATCAAAAAGAATTAGTTAGAGGGAGAATTTGGAAAAGTGTCAACATGGAAGTTGTAGTCCGCGATGAGATCTACAACTTTCATCCAGAAGTCAAAGAGATCAGAGGTCATTTGTACATAGATAAAAAAATTAAATATTAATTAAAACAATATATAACAATTTCTTTATTTTTCTTTATTTATTTGTATTTTTACTTTATTTTAGGTTAATTTATTTATATACAATATTATACTAATTTTTAATAGATTTTTTAATGAGAAATAAATACATAAATTATTACATCATAATAGGGTTACACAATATAATGTAATTAGTTTCAATTATCTACAATACACAAAATAGTAATTAGTGTTAATTAGTCAATTAATCATGTGATTAACTTAAGCAAGAGAGATAATATTGGTGCTTAATGATGATAAATACGACATTTATCAGGGAGCTCCACGCATCCACCGTTGCCAGAGCTCCATCGCCCCGCCGTTCCTCTACGCATCCAGCTTCAACTTAGGGTCGAGGAAGTCCCCCTCGAGCCCCTCTTCTTTTTTGTGAAGGAGTCGCACATTGAAGACCCATCTGGAGATGCAATTGGAGTTCACATCAGAAGCTCTAGGTGCATCGAGCTCTATGCTCCCTATGATGGGGCCCGGACCACTTTGAACCCTCCTGCAGGTGCTGCAAGATCCCAGGAAGGCATAGCGATCTTTGGCAAGGTCTTTGGTGGCAGGAGCAGGAAGATTTGGTCGATTAAAGTTCGGGTAAGAACGCCTTCTTCCCCATTCTTCTACTGACCCCTTAGCCATCCGATCAAGGCCCCATTCCCAGTTCAATATCCACGGTCGGATCAAATACGAACTGTTGCATGCTCGAGCCGTCGATCGGGTTAAGTTGAGCCACGTGGAATGACCTAGCCATCTGATAGCGTATCTTATTGGGTAAATATATTAGTACCCCTTGCTCCTTTTTGTATTTACCACTTGTTCTTGTAAATATTAAATTAACTGCAAACTTTATGTAAAAATTACAGTGGATACCCATACTTTATTGTAAATTACATTTAAGTCCACACTAGGACACCTCACGTGGTGCCCCACATGAGATGGACTTTCTGCAACCATACCCTCATAGCATATTGTATTTTTCTTTTAGTCCATTAGCTTCAAATATTAGTATAATATTTTGGGGATAATTGTACGCATGTACTAGCAAGATATTTTATTGAAAATATGGTTTATTGCATTTATATTTTATTTAAATAACTCTTGTGCTAGTAAAATCTTGGAAAAATATAACAATTGCTTAATAATATGCTTATGCTTGCTCATATTTTTATTTAACATTTACTTGCATTTTCCCATTTATTAAAAATCATTTAGGACCTATTTATTCCTTATCTAGCTCTAAAAATATAAAACAATTTTATAAAATCTAATTTAAAAATTCCAAAGATATTAGGGTATATTTATTACTATATAATATAACTCCATATCAAAAAACAAAAAAAGAAAACAAAAGAAAAACATTAAAAATAGAAACTCTAAAAGATTATAAAAAGTCAGTAAAAATACCATAGAAATCAAAAAAATATTTATTAATGTTTCTTATTTTTATCTATGTTATATAGTATATATTAAAAGTAGTTTTGGATATTTTGACCTATTTTTCTATTTTTAAAACCAAAAGCGATCCGACCAATTATTACATTCCCTATTTTGATATATTTCAGACTTTAAAAATACCTAAACATTAGCAACAATTCAATAAAAAATCACAAAAACAGAAAAAAAAATTATAAAAATACAAAAACCCAATATAGTATATATACATAATACTACTTATATATACTTATTATTGGTATTATTACTTATAAATACCTAATATATTTTAAAACCTTTAAAAAAATAAAAAGATTTCTTGAATTTATATATATTTATTATATACATCATATATAGTTTTATAATATCCATATTAATTTATAGAGATATATACATACATACTTATTATATCTTTAAAAATAAAAGGAAACTAAAAAATAAAATATAAAAATAAAATTTAAAAATTTAAAATTTAAAAATATTAAATAAAAACCAATAAAAATTAAATAGAATTAAAAACCCACAAAATTTAAAAAAAAACTAAAAAGTACAAAAATAGTTATTTATTTAGACAATAATTATTAGCCTACCTTCATTGCTCTCTGTAGTTCGACACTCTACACTTATACACTATATACATATTTTGCAAGTTTGGAAAAAGGTAAATTTTGACTCACACATTTGCATTGCATTATCATTGTTGTGTGTTGATTATTGATTTGATAGATTTGTGATGTGTTGACTACCGTGAGAATGACTGACACAACGATTGCAAGATCCGACTTGTCAGACGCCACTTACCCTCCAAGACCTGGCATTAGACACCCCTCTCCGATCTAAATGATGAATCATCGTTTCATTACCTTCATTCTTTCATTTTTGGCCTTAATCCCTAGCTAAATGTATGTATATATCATTAATTCGTCAAAATAAACACTCTATAAATTGTACAAAATACTATATAAAATGATGTATATTTAATGTATTTAAATCCAAAATAAAAGAATAAATGAAGAAAGGAAAAAGAAATGAAATATCAGGTATTGAATGACCATAGACCCCGAGACCCAGTCATCATAATGACTTGGTTGACAAGGAATAAAGTAGGGGAGATAGGGCAGATGAATTTTTAAAAAAATATAAAACCATAGTTTTTAATTCATCAATAATTATTTTTGGCACCTATTTTATTTTGTTATTTTTAAACCTCAAATAATTGGATCTCAATATTGATATTTTAGAAAAAAATACAAAGAAAAAAAATTGAGTTCATTGAAAAATAATGCACAGTGTGCTCGGGACATACAAAATAAAAAGCCAAAATAAAAACATTTGCAGACATGTATCTTCTCCATACTATATCAAAATTAACCAAATTCACCTTGAATTATATATACAATTTAATAAGCTATTTAATGTAGGTGGTTTCATTCGATTTGGAGTTAAAATGCAAAAGTTAGGTTTTGGGCCCCTATTGTGCAATATACATGTATATTATATTCAATATATTTATTCTTTATATTTTTCAAATTGTTTTATTTTTATAGAATTTTATATATTATTCAAAACATATATATATATATAATTTTTTAAAAAAATAAAATCATTAAAAAAGAAATAAAATAAATAAGCTTTTCTAATACATAGGTAAAATATACATGTATATACTTATAATACATATAATTAAGTGTACATATAAATTCCGAAAAATACAATAAAAATATCTAAATATGTATTCAAAGAAATTTAAAATAAATAAATTACAATATACAATAATAAAATGTAAAATGCAAATTAAAAATAAAAATACTAAAATACATTTATTTTTATCTATGTCTATACTTGTAAATATTAACTTATAATAAAAAGCCTAGAATAAATAATAAAATAGGAATAACATGATATATAAAATTATAAACATTTTTAATGTTTTCATCAAAAATTAATAAAATCATTGATTATTTTTTATTTAATTAATAAAGAATTTAGGTCTTGGATTTTTTTGGTTGGTCCACGTGGACCAACCAGATTCATTCGTGCGTTGACCTGGGATCAACTGCCTTACCTCTCTCTTCCTCGAGTTGTGGACGTGTTGTACCAGAAACTTCTCCTTTTTTCGCTCTTGAGTTCATCATCACCTGCCTTGGTGTGCTATTTGATTAGTGGAGATTGGATCTCCATGATTCATGCCATGCCTTGAGATCTTGTCGATCTCCCTCGAATCGATCAACATCTTCATCAAAAAATCGCCTCCTCGCTCTGCATATAAAATAAGCTCCTCCAACCATATTCAAATTTTGATCCCTTTCTTCCTAATATTAGCCCCTTAGGTCCTCTAGATATCTTCGGAAATATTTAGGTTTTGCTTTTAATTTGCATTAAATTTCCATTTTAATCACGTTTTTAGGATGAATTTCAAAAATCTCCAATTAATCTGGAGCTTGAGCTCTAGGCCAAATTATTCGTGATCCGATCGTGTCCCCTACTTGATGTCCACTCCATTCGATTCCCCCTCACGTTCTTCATCATTTCCCTCTGTATCCAACCTTAATACTTTGAGATTCAATGAAATGAGCCTCACTCCGCCACCCTTCATCGGAGGCTCATCGCTTTGCTCATCCCCATGCATCTCTACTTCATCCAAAGGTCGATGGAGTAGCCCTCGAGCTCAGGAAGATTTTGGTGCAGGTCTTGCTCATTAAAGACCCTTCTAGAGTTGAAGATCAACATAGAACAGCTCCAGGTCACATGGAGCTAACTTGACCCCCAGATCAGCGTAGAGGCCACCTGAGCATCATCAGAGTGGACCAGCACATGAAGAGGAACCCTAACCATATGTAGTCGTTGCTCGATTGAGGATGCCGCCAGAGCAAGGAGAAGTTGAAAGTCGAAGCTCACCAGAGCCCTGTTCTTTGTGCGTTATTCCAGAGCCCCTCTAGTTCGTCCGATCAAGAACACGACCCAGATCTAATTTGGGTCCTCCATTTTATTCGAAGGGGTACGCAAGCAGGGCTGTCAGATCGTCTAAGTGGCACAAAATGAGCGTTTCGATTAAAGCGACTTAAGTAGGGTAATTTGCATACATACCCTCCACCCTTTTTGTATTTTAGAAAAAGTATTGTAAATATTTAATTAAGCTTAATACTTTGTGGATATTTTGCATGTGAGCCCTTGGAACTTTTTAATATTGTACTTTAGTCTAATGTCAGGTTACCTCACATGGAGCCCCACGTGAGTGGACATTTGGTAAGTGACCCCCTCTAGGTTTTGTTATTGCTATTTAGTATTTAAAAATCAAGTTGTAGTGTAAAAATTATGGTTATTTTCATGTAATCCACTAAAGTTTATTTTATTTGCAAATATGCCATGCATGCTTGATTTATTTTTATTTTTGCAATTCTATTTTCTAAAAATAGCTCTTGTACTCCAAAAATTCTGCAAAAATAGGAGAAAGTGTATGATGCCTTTCTTGTTGATGTTATATTTTCCATTTTGCATTTTGCATGCATTTACTATTAATAAAAATAAAAAAGTATTATTTTATTCCCTTTTGACTTAAAAAATACAAAAAGTTATAAAACCTCCTTTAAAAATTCCAAAATATTTATCTACTATTTATTAGCATATTTTATCTCACTAGACCAAAAATCACAAAAAAAATCAAAAGCAACTCCAAAAATCAGCACACCCTTGCTAACCTTAAAAAATATAAAATATTTTCTAAAAATAAAATCTAGCTTATATTTTAATATTTATTATCTTCTACATAATAAAATTGATTTTGAGAAATTTTGGGCCCATTTGCTAATTTTAAATCTCAGAATAATTTGGCCTAATTAAATATTCTTTGTTTTGGATTTTTTATTTTAAAATACAAGAATAGTAAATTTTCCCAAAAAATCGAAAAAATAGAAGAATAATTGAAAAACATAAAAAAATTATTTTGTAATTATAATACCCTATATAGCCTATATATATCTATAAATTATTATATATATTTATATTATTATAAATTTTTAAAATACCTTATCAATATTTTAAATCATCTAATAAATAAAAAGGACTATTTTTTTATATTTTTATATATTTATTATATATAATATATATCTTATATTATACATATTACATTATATTACATATATACACACACATCTATTTATATATATATATATCTTTATTAAAAAGAAAAGAAATTAATAATCAGAAATTTAAAATTTAAAAATATATATTAAAAAATAATTAAAAAATCCATAAAAATATTGAGCACGTATTTTTCATACATATATGTACACACATATTATTTAATTATAGATAATATACCTGTTATGCCCCCTGTTCCCTGAGTTCGACACCATACTCTACTTGTCCACTATACACACTTATTTGTAGGGTTTATAATAAATTTTAATCCACTCTCTTGATTTTATTGCTTTGTTATTTGGATGTGAGTTAATTGTTGAATTTTCTATTTGGGCTTCACGTCGGTCACCTCAACGACTATGGTCCCGCCTTGTGTGAACCACACGATCGCTTTACTCTATTCAGGTAGTCTATCATTCGTTAACTCAACTAGATGACTGATGAAACCATGTTCCAGTCTCTTAATTCATTGAAATTAACCCCCTAACTTTGACTAAGTGTCAATAAAAACCAGACAATTCCCTGTAAATATCAGAGTCATTGAATAAATTAAAAACACATAAAAATAGCAAAAATAAAAATCGTGGTGTTTTTAGCCTTAAAAATGCTCTCAAAAATATTTTCTGCCTTTGTTTGACCTCCTCTCCATTTTTAGTCAACATGAAACTTGTAGATCTCATTGAGATCTACAACTTTTATGTTTTGAATCTTTCCAAATTCGGCCATCTACCCCCTCATAAATCATTTTTTTCTTTCGAATAAACAGATTGGGCCACGTGGCGCCTTCTGGTTGCGCCACGTAGCCCGTCTCCCTGTGCGCCACACGCCTCCACTTTCCACTGTTAGATCACCTACCACCTCTTCAATCTCGACTGATCATTTCCGCCCCTTTCCTAGCCATTCGATTGAGTTTCAGCCTTCATCACATCCATTCACTTCCGCCTCACTCTCCACTCGCCACGTGTCGACTTTATTAACCACTCGATCCATTTTTTATCCTCAATCACAACCACATGCATTCCTCGCATCTTCAGCCTTTCAATCGAGCACTGGATTCCATCACAACCATCCATGAGCGCCTCTCTACCCGCTCGACACGTGGCTAACCCCTTAACCGTCGATCAAGCTCCTCATTGTTATAATTTGGACCACTCAAGCGCGTCTCTTTTTCAACCGTTCGATCACGAGATCCAACGGTCAGAAAGTTGTCTCCTTCCTCCGGCTGGCCCTCTATCCCACGTCTTTCACCTTGCGTACCCATCACCCCCTTTCTATTTTTTCCACCGCCTCCACCATTATCGCCACTCACCAACCACCCCACGACGGAGCCGGATGTTCCCTCATCCTCACGGCCATCCACTCGTCCCACGTCTATCTTCCACTCACTCCATATCTTCCCCGCAAAACAAGCCCATCACCATTGAAACCACCAATTTCGATCTTCAAATACCTCGCCTCAGCCACCAATTAACGACGTCCACCTTTACACAGGGAGTTGCCTAGCAAGCCTCCGCCCCTCGGTGACAGCGAGGGGGAGGCATGGAGCGCAAAGACGGCGATCTCCTCCGGTGTCGACCCCTGGCCATGGCAGGCCAGGACTGCGGTGGCTCCGCCCCGCCAAGCTGCTCCCCATGGCTGGGGGAGTTCATCGATGACCGAAGTGCCAACTACCACCTCCTTTCCAAGTAAGTTCCCTCGACCTCCCTTGTATTTTATTTGATTTTCTATGAATTAATTAGGTCGCTCTATGCTTGATCACCCTCCATCGTCCATTATCGGAGCTTCGTCGTATACCCATCTCCTTCGCGCAGCTCTCCGATCACCTCCTCTCCCTTCTCCCCTACTGGTCACCTCCGACCCATCTCTCCTCCGCTCACCGGGGCAGAGCTATGTCCCCCATTCCCCCATTCACCGGGATCCACTTCACTCATAGAACCCCACTCCATACACGCTTCGGATATCGAATTAATACCTGAAGGTACTCAATCACCAATAGCTGGAGTCATGACCGGAGGTTTCTTGACGAACTCTGCCTCCAGTAGCTGGGCGTCGACAGACTCTTCCAGACCTTGCCGCAGCTCGCCCGGGTTTCCAGCTTTACCGGCGATCATTCAGGAGGCTCCGGGAATCTCCTCCGGGTCTGAAAAAGCTAGGCGGAGCACGGGTGGCTTTGTTGGAGGATAGAACGAGCTGCCAGCCCCGCGGCGGATGAGGTAGCCCTAGAGTCTACATGCATCGTTGGATACACCTGCCCAGTGTCCATCCAACGGCTCCCCCTCGACCACGTCAACACCATCCACAACGTTCACCCACTGCCCGATCTCCAAGATCGTACGGTTCATTAGAAGCCATGTCGCCTCCCCTCCGCATCTTTAGGTTCGGGATGACCAAGCCAGCTCCGAACCTCGTCCGAGCCAGAGTTGAGCCCAAGCCTCCCCCGAACCTCTATCGAGCCTGTGCGTTCACCGAGCTTAGAGAGCACGTGCAGGTCACGTGCAGCCAGGAAAAATTGCAGGGAGGCCCAACCATCTTCTCCAAATTGCAACCAGGTCCCGAGCTCACGTGTAGACCACGTACGCTAGGGGTATTTTGCATTTATACCCTCGCGGGTTTTAATAATTGCAAAAATACCCCCGCACTTGTGGGTTATTTACAGGGAAGGTCCTGTACTTTATTTTTAGTCCCTCCCATGGACATGTTTGCTATTTATCTTTCATGTTTTCTTGCATTTATGCCCCTAGCTTCACTTGTGCATATCTTGAGCATACTAGCTCCGACTGAATCGATTTCATTGGCGTTTTGAAGCTCTTTTTATTGTCTTCTTGATGGCATGCTTGTATTTCAGATTTGACACTATGAGTTTTGATGTCTTATTTTGTTGATTAAGTGTCTTTTGTATAATGCTTTTCATGCCTTATTTTTACATAAATGAAAGTAGCTTCATGAACTTGATTCTGATTTGACTTGTAATTAAATGGCTCAAGTATTTTTATAATTAGGGCATATTTATGCATTTCTTCGTATCTCTTTGCATGATAAAAAGAAAATAAAAAATGCAGATTTTCATGTTTACTTAATGCATATTTTTTTGTCTTCATGCATTCATCGAGCTACGTTAATCCAACACTTAACTTAGATAATTTAAATCCAAATAATTTGAGAGAGGATCGTGTCCCTGAGTTCGACCTTGGGCTTACCCAAGTAAAAAAATATAAATGGACCTTTTTATTCGATTGATTATCTTTAATTGAAGGTTCTTTGACGAATCCGATCCGCCCAGCTACAACACACTAAAACGACAAATGAAGAGGCTGGATTTTCAGTTCATCAACTGGTGCCGTTGCCAAAAACACGGCTCATCTTTTGTCTTGTTTGGATTTTTATTTATTTTAATTGGTGTTTTATTTATGTAGGTCAATTTGTTCATTTGTCTTGCATCGTAAAAAAATCTTTTCAATTGATCTCTAACCTTTACTTTTGTGGCGGGGCCCTTGATGCTCAAGGAGGTGAGGAGCATGTACTCCCTCGCTGCGAGGAGCCACGGAGCAATTTTGGAGATGATTCGATCGAAAAAAATTGTGTGTCTCGCATTTTTATTTCATTTCATATGCATGTAATAATCGTCTTTACAACGGTCTTCGATCGAAGACGCGCGCTTATAAATGAACGGATTATATGTAGTTGTGTGGGGATCATCCCCACTTGAGTGTCGACCTAGGACCAGGCACGCGACTCTTCGAGCTTCTTTCATCGTTTCATTTTTTGTGTGCTTGCTCATAGGTAGGACACACATTAAACAAAGATGCACATAGCAACGCTTCACTTAGCCAAATTTACAAGATGTTTTTCCCCTCTAATAGAGGCATGTTAGGTGTGGTTCTCAATCGACTTGCATACACATTATTTTGGTTTTCAAAATAGTCCAAAATTTTACGTATTTTTTGCTAAGGCATTGCATGCTCTCTCGCTTAGCCTAAATCATGGTTTTTATCGATTGCATGGCTTTTCTCGATTTCCCCTCCTCGTTTGATCACCTAGGTTAATGGAAAATGAGAATGAGCGGTAGACGATGATTGCTTGGTTTATGTGCTCATCTTAATTCAGTGATAACCTTAAGCAAAATAAATTGGGACTGTTAATTGCAAGTCAACCTAAAAAATGGAGTAAAATCTTGTTTTGGGAGAGCAACACCCGTGTTTACGCAGTTGATTCTACTTGACATTTTTTCGCGTAAAAAGAAGAATGTTTTAATCACCAATAAAACTGACAAGATAATTAACCAACATTTGTTGGTTTTAAGGCGTGAGTTGGTGAAATCAAAGTGTGTTGCATGCTTGTTTGAGCCATGGATGTTCCGAAACCCTCCCTTAGTCCCTAGGTACTTTATTTATCTCCGAAGATTCATCCGCTCATTTGTATATCCATCCGACTTCTTCGTTCACCTCGGGTCTCTCCCAGCATCAAATCTCAATCTTATGCTTAGGCTATTCTCAGCCTAAGTATAGGGGGACCCGAGTCCCCATGATTTTCTATACTCATCTTTCCTTGCCTCAATACTTAGGTTATGTCTACCCTAAGTATAGGGGAAGCCCTCCTTAGTTCCCATATATTTTTCTATATTTAAATGGACCTATGGACTTGTATCATCTAGTGCTATGAGGACATAGCAAAGTTTAAGTATAGGGGGTATACTGTATATACTGTATATGTACTTTAGCTATATTCTGAAAATTTTGAAAAAAAATAAAATTTTTTTGGCTAAAGTAAAATCCTTTGAACTAAGTGGATAAAATTATTTTCAAGGCTTTTTATATTATGTTACACTATTTTTATAGAAAATATTTTTGAAAATGATTTTAAAATGAGTTTTTCTTGTCTTGAAAAATCTTTTGAAAATATTTTGAAAATCTTTATTTGTGTGACATGGTATTGAAAATTCTTTTTGATTTCAAGGAAAATTGAGTTTAATCAGTGTTCTAACCTCTAATTAAAATTCCATAAAAAAAATAAAAAATCCTTTAAGAGTCAATAGTGACTACTGAGCCCAAATAAGTAGCCACGTTCAGTGAGGGTTCACCCTTAGCAGAGTAGGTGGTTTAGAGGACATCGTGCAAGGCTCCTTCCTCAAGCAACGGGCTCCGGCCTGTACTTACACCTATACTGGCTGAATGCAGATGCATCTACTCATTTATGTTTAGGCAGTCATTTTGTCTTTTAAAGTCTTCAAAAAAAGAAAATTCCAAAAAAAATTGTTGAAGGAGTTGGATTAATTCCCCTACCTTTTCACACCCACCCAGGATCAGAAATGTTCAAGAAAACTTGATTTATGAGGTCTTGAGATTTTAGGTTAACCAACCTTAATCATCAGGGGCTTAGACTTAATCATCCACATTTCCCTAGATTTCTAGATTTACGTGCTATATTGCATGCTTATTCTTCGACCATAAGAATATGATCAACCCATCACATGCACGACTGCGGTTTCGATGAGATGAGTTGACTTTTCACTTGAGAGATTGGGATGAGGGATTCAAGTCTGGACTTGATTTAATGATGCTCAAGGATGGGATAAAATCTTTGAAGGCTTCATGAAACCTGAGTGTCAGAAATTATACTAATCTCTTAACATTGACCTAAGTGCCACGGTGTGAAATAAACAAAAATGTTGATCAGTGTGCGCCAACTCTTGGTAAAAGCAGTGGAGCTAGCCAAAATTATTATAAAGCAATGAAATATCAAAGAAAAGCTCTCATTCCACAAAGTCAAATATCAAAAAGCTTCCACCAAAGGCGAGCACTCCCAACATTTCAAAGTGTCCACTTGGACCACCGCTATTAGGACCAGGAGTCGGGCTTGCACCAAAAAAGGGCCCTGCATCGTAAATGCTACAAGTCTGGGTATAGAAGCTACGATAGGTACTCAAAAAAGACACACCCCGGTGTATTCCCAGGAAAACAAGTGCATACTGCTCCAACTTCTCTTGATGGATGCACTGATCAACACCAAAAAATATGTGTTGTGTAATAAGGCACTAGAGAGAATCCTTGTTCCAATGAGAGGGAGAGAAGAAATGACACAATCATATGTCCTCCATCACTGGCCTTCCATCTACACTTTCAAGTCTGACAACTAAAGAGACGGTGGACTAGACGCAAGATTTGATTTATTCCTAGTGTTTAGGATCGGGTCCTTAGGAGAATTTCTTGGACCTAGACCTTGGGTGACGTTTTGACTCTACTCTCGTGAATGCAGTCAACACTAATTGTCATATCCTTAGTTTATGTGTACATCAGAGAGAGTCTGGATAACTAGAGGAATTGGATTCCTCTTGATTAAGGCTGGTTTAAGCTATAATATTTTTGATCTCTAAATTTGAGAAGACTTGAACAGATCGGTTCATGTACGCACATGCACAAGGGAGTTAATTCAGCTCATTCATTTTCTTTGTTGCTTAGGGACGAGCAAGGTTTAAGTATAGGGGGTTAATGAAACCATGTTTCAAACTCTTAATTCACTGAAATTAACCCCCTAACTTAGTCTAAGTGTCAATAAAAACCGGACAATTCCCTGTAAATATTAGAGTCATTGAATAAATTTAAAACAGATAAAAATAGCAAAATTAAAAATCGTGGTGTTTTTAGCCTTAAAAATGCTCTCAAAAATATTTTCTACCTTTGTTTGACCTCCTCTCCGTTTTTGGTCAACCATGAAACTTGTAGATCTCATTGAGATCTACAACTTTCATGTTTTGAGTCTTTCCAAATTCAGTCATCTACCCCCTCATAAATCAATTTTTTCTTTCGAATAATCAGATTGGGTCACGTGGCGCCTTCTGGTTGTGCCACGCGTCCTGTCTCCCAGTGCGCCACACGCCTCCACTTTCCACTGTTAGATCGCCTACCGCCTCTTCAATCTTGGCCGCTCATTCCTGCCCCTTTCCTAGCCATTCGATCGAATTTCAGCCTTCATCACATCCATTCACTTCCGCCTCACTCTCCACTCACCACGTGTCGACTTTATTAACCGCTCGATCCATTTTGTATCCTCAATCACGACCACATGCATTCCTCGCATCTTCAGCCCTTCGATCGAGCACTGGATTCCATCACAGCCATCCATGAGCACCTCGCTACCCGCTCGACACGTGGCTAACCCCTTAACCGTCGATAAAGCTTCTCATTGTTATAATCTGGACCACTCAAGCGCGCCTATTTCTCAACCGTTGGATCGCGAGATCAACGATCAGAAAGCCGTCTCCTTCCTCTGGTTGGCCCTGTATCCCACATCTTTCACCTCGTGCACCCATCACCCCCTTTTTATTTTGTCCACCGCCTCCACCATTTTCGCCACTCACCAACCACCCCACGACAGGGCCAGATTATCCCTCATCCACGCGGCCATCCACTCATCCCACATCTATCTTCCACTCACTCCATATCTTCCTCGCAAAACATGCCCATCACCATTGAAACCGCCCATTTTGATCTTCAAATACCTCACCTCAGCCACCAATTAAAGGCGTCCACCTTTACGTCGGGAGTCTCCCAGCAAGCCTCCGCCCCTCGGTGACAACGAGGGCTGATAGCCGTCCTGCACCCTTAGTTAATTCGAGCAAATTAATTGGCCAAATTAAGTTAAAGTTGTTCGTTGCAGTCGAATACGAGGAGGCTAATCAAAAACCACTTTAATTATATTCGATGTTAATTTCAAGCGGCAAAATTTTTACTTGGTGGAATTCCAAGGTCGAACTCAGGGAGGCATCTGTCTCCTTAGGTAAATTTTAGCAAAGATCAAGGGTTGGATTTTTGGGAAATTATTTTTTGGTCTTTTTCTGTTTTCTATGCAGGATACATGCAATATCAAGCCAATTTAAAGTTAAATCAAATTAGATATCAAATGAAGTCCAAAAATTATGAAAATTAGCCAGATGATGGATTATGATGAAATTAAGCTACCCTAATTTTTTGGGAATTTTTAGACACTAAATGAATTTACAGTGAATTAAACATGCAGACAGGGTGATTTTCACTAATTTATTTTTAATAAATAACAAATCACATCTTTTTCAGAAAATAAAATTATCCAAGAGAGTTTAATGATAAGGAATCTAGGAAAATTTACAAACTTTAATTTCAATGTGAAATGAATTTATTAAAATTAAAATAAGAAAATCACTAAACAATTTATTCAGGCCTCGATATGTGTGCAAATGACATGAAATTTTTATGCAATGTTAAGTTCACTATCATAGAGCTACTGTGAATTTTTGAGGATTTTTGGAATCACAAAAAATTAATTAGAATTTAAAAGGTCTCACATGGCAAAATATTACACAAATCAACCAATTAATTCATTTAAAAATCTACTGTAATTACAAAAATATGACACGTGGCGCAATAGATAGAGGACAAGTTTCTCAACAAAATGCAACTTTTGAAATTTAAAAATGATGTAAAAGGCGACCTAGGGATGCGTGCAAACACAGGGTATATTTGCAATACAAGAAAATAAAATTACATAAAACAAATATGCTGACAGGGACTTAAGTGCAATTACCTATAATGTAGGGGAAAGATGTGCAAATTCTCTACAGGGCACGTGCTCCTCACGTGGGGTCTGTTCACAGGGACCTTTTTGCAAATATGAAAAGCATCCAGGGCCTCAATGCAAAATTCCCAGGCCGCGCGTGCTCCTCACGTGGTCGGCCTAGGCTCGGATGGCTTCGGAGTCTCGGGACTCGGATCGGATGCTTCTGGAGGTTCGGTTGGAGGCTCGGGCGGTCCGAGCCTAGGCTCGGGGAAGAGGCTCGGACCAGGGCTGCGTGGCGTGCTGCGGACCCTTGGATCAAGCTTGATCCAACGGATGGCGGTGAAGACTCGTGGCGAGATCTCAGGCCATCAGATCTAAGTTGATCCAACGGCTCATGGCTCGTGATGGAGAGAGCGACGTGGCTGACTGACGGCCCCAGCATCCGTGTGCTATATCCAACGGCTCTCGGATGCTGCAGAGGTTGGACACGTGGCTCGCTAAGCGCCGTTAGATCGGGAAGGATCCAACGGCACTGGTGAAGCTCGGCTGAGAGGCAACGTGGCAAGATGACGACCGTTCGATCGAGGTGATCGAACGGCAGCTGGGGCTTCTCCTTCAACGGGCCTCCGCCGCCTGCGGAGGAGATGGTGGAGCTCCGACGACTGGGCCTTTGCTCCTCCCTTCCCTACCGGTGTCGATGAAGCTCTCCGAGGCCTCGGAGGTATCCCAGCAGAGGTATCCCAACAGAAGCACGGCGATGCGGCGAAGGAGACGGTGGTCTCAGGAGCTGGAGAAGGCCTACGGAGGTCGCTGGCGACGAAGCTCGAGGATAACTCCGGCGAAGCTCCGATCAGTGACAAAAGAAGTACCTGCAAGGGTTAGAGGAGTAGCCGAAGCTCGGGCGTGCACTTGTGGAGTTGTGAGTGTGGTCGGCGAGGCCTGTAGAGTAATAGAGAGGGGTCGGCGATGGTGCTCCAGCCAAGTGGCGGAGCTGGATTCGATGGACGGTGAAGTGCGTCGTCGGCGGGCGTAAACGTGACCGCGAAGATGAGAGCTCCGACGCGGAGCTCGACGGAGTGGAATAGAGGCGAGAAGGTGGACGTGGACTGCGAATAAAATATGAGAAAAAGAAGCAAAAATAAGATGAAGATCAATCGGGGATGGAGGTGTTCACCTGGGGTTTGGAGCTCTACTTTGAGTTCCAGATCGTCGCTCGAAGGGGCGGTGGGTCCCTGAACTCAAGCAGCGGCTCGGCGGAGGAGGATTGCGACTCGGCGGTGGTCGAGGATCTCGCCGGAGAAGACGATCATCTTCGCTCGAGGAAACTTGCAATTACTATCACCAATCGGAAGCTCTGAGATCGGAGGGTCTCTCAGGGGTGGCGGATAGGTGCGACGATGGCCGGTGCTTGATTATTTATAGGTCGAAGGTCTCGACCAGGCTGACGATGGAGCGAGGTTCATGGAGGAAGTGGAGCATTTATGGAGGTCGACGTGGGTAGTGGAGTGCTTGGCGAGGATGATGGACGAGTGGGGTTCATCGTGGAGGTGGTGGTGGACGTCGACGGTGGAGGAGGCGCAGCCAAGAATAGGAAGGGGGTGCTCCTCCCGCAAGGTGGAGAACGTGGGAGAGAGGGGCTCCCGAGGTGGAAGACGAAGTCTCCACCGTTGGATCTTGTGATCCAACGGTAGTGATCGAGGCGTAATGCAGCGACTGGATGAAGATCTGGACGTGGTGATCTGAGCGTCATGAAGCGCCCACATGGCAGAATGTGGGCGAAGCGCCAATGGACGGCTGCGATGAGCATAGGGTGTTTGATCGGGTGGCTCAAATGTTTGTGGGGCTAACGGCTCAGATGAAGAGACTGGAGCGTGATCTGATGGCGTAGTGTGCGATGCGTGTCGCGCTGTGGGAGAGGCGCGCACGGGTGGTTGAGATGAGGCGGGGGATTTGATCAGACAGTTGAGGGAAAGGGTGTACGTGGAAGAGGCTTGGCCGTTGGATCTGGAAGACCATCCAACGACTGAGAGGTGCGGCGGCCTGGGCAAGGGGAGCGAGCCGCGTGGCGCAACCAGAGGGCGCCACGTGGCCTGCTGTGGTTGGCTGGATAAAGAAATAAGGGTAGAGAGAAGAGGGGGCCGAATTTGGAAAAACTCAAAACATGAAAGTTGTAGATCTCGAGATCTACAAGTTTCATGTTAACCAAAGACGGAAATGAGGTCAAATATGATACATAAATACAAAGATACAAATATACATACATGTAGTATACAAAGAGGCCCGAAAACCCAACTTTCTCATACGAGCTCCAAATTGGATGAAAATAGTCTTGTTTTAAAGGTCTTTTAATGTGTATTATTCTAAAAGTGAGTAGACCTATTTTGGAGTTTGTATGAAGGAGTTATGGGCAATTTCTGATCCAGGGGTTCTAGGGCTTTATTGGCTATTTTACAAGGGGGATTTCTGGCTTTCTTCCCTATATTATTAACTAAGGAGTACATATTATAAGGAAGAGGTTATTTTGATAAATGGATATTTTGCAAGTGATTTTGGATTCTTATTTAAATGCAAATGGAATGCTAAAATGCATGTATTATGTATGCATGCATGAATGCTATTTATGCAGTATAAAGGGAAATATGCCTCTATTTACTCGGGAACAAGGCTCTATTTTTAACTTTTAGAGTGATGAATCACAGATTCATCAACCCCCTATACTTAAACCTTGCTCGTCCCTGAGCAACTTAATGAAATGCAAGAGTGAAATGATTTTGGGTTCCATACCAAGGTCATGAACAAAAGTTAAAAATGGAGCTTGACTCGACCTTTGGATTAATTGTGTGGCGGAACCTTATTTGGACCTGAACTTAAGACCTAACAGACTTCAAGTTCCACAAGTCTTCTATTCAAGACACCTCAATAGTCAGGTCAGAACAAATCCTCAAACGCAAATTTCTGATGACTATGATTCTTACTTGTACTGTGTAAGTGAGATGTAACTCTCCACATCAGAAATGGCTCGGAACCAGCCTCCTCTAACAAGGTAACTCAATAACCCGGTCCAGTAACTCTTTCCTCGAGAAGCGGGGTATTCCCTTCTAAGTTCAAGTGCGACCAACTTAAGAGGAGGGGGTAGAGAAAAGAATGGACGGTAGCTAGTGTAGCTACCTATCCCGGGATGCCTGACCAGTGTAGCCAAGTCATCTAGCTGCATTTCTAATATACAGACTCCGACAGGTATTTTATTTTCTCTTGGACCTGTCTGAGCATGAGGGAATATAGTCGATACCGTAAGATCGGGAGGAAGAAAGAACAGTACCACTCCTCCGGTCAATCAGAGTCTCAGATGGATAGGAAATAAAGCCTATGAGACTGTGTGATGCACGGTGGTGATATAGTCTGAAAGTCAAAAGAATACACCGTACAACACACTATGTGGCTCACTCCTGCGAAGGTCCTCAAGGTGAGCAAAATCAGAGAATAATCAGAGTACTCGGCTCTGTGCTCCCTCAGATAGGAGACACAACCAGAGAGGAGACCGGGTAAAAAGCTCAGAAGACTCGGCTTCGTGCTCCCTCAGATAGGAGACACCAGAAGTGAAACCGAGTACCTACAAGGTGATGTACCCTCCCGCAGATAACCCTCAGGGAATGGTACATACTAGTCAATGAATAATCAGAACAGAAGCTCACCCTTCCGAGGGTCGTCAAGGAGAGCGGGCTCAAAGGAGCTTGATCCATCAGACGGATCATAGAAACGGTCTCGGTAGGCGACAGATCGGCTACCAGCAGAAGAGACCGTCAAATCAATAAAGTGTGGCAGCGTCCCGCAAATAACCGTCGGGGAGTGGGCTGCCAACTAGTCATGGGAATAGCAGATACCAGAAGCTCCACCTTGCAAGGACCATCAAGGCAAGCAGACTCAAAGGAGTCTAATCAGATAGGCCCCATGATCCGCAGATCGGATACACAACTCAAGATGGGACCAAAAATCATATATATCAGACGACTCGGTTCCGTGCTCTGCAAATCGGAGACACAGTCAGCAGTGGGAACCGAGCGTAAAGAGAGTGTCGCAGTCTCTCGCAGATAGTCCTCGGAGAGCACTGTGAACTAAGCAAAGAATAGTCAGAACGTGTCTCTACCTTGCGAGGGCCGTCAAGGATAGAGAATGGCTCAAAGGAGCCGGATCCATCAGACGGACCCGCATAGTGGTCTCAGTAGTCGACAAGGCAGCTACCAACAGAAGAGATCAATCAGATCGGAAATATGTCATAGTCTCCCGCAGATAACCCTCAGGGAGCTATGAGCTAGGCATGGAATAATCAGAAAAGTGGAGCTCTGCCTTGCGAGGTCCGTCAAGGAGAGCAGACTCAGATGAGTCTAATACATTGGCCTCGTGTACCGACATGTCAGGCACAACATCACAGGGGGAAGCCAATCAAGCATATTATCTGACTCGGTTCTGGGTCCCACCACAATGGCGACCCAGGCAGTGAATGAAACTGCAGTCCTAGAAATTATCGCATTCTCCCGCAGATAGTCCTCGGGGAGGAATGCGAGCTATATCAATGTAGGTTTTGGGAATGCTGGCAAGTTGTCTCAGGTCCTCAAAAGTGTGAATCCATCAATCCATAGGAGGGCATAAGATTATGCAAGGGAGAAAATAATCATGTCATTCACCAAACATCCCTTGGGTCAATCCAGACAGCTGAGATGGCACGAAAAAAATAGTCAGGAATACTTTAAGTGCCAGGGTGGATCAAAGAGTCAGGAGATCAAAGATGGTTCAATCAAGAAGATGAGAGATCATGTAGGATCCACACACCTTTATCAGGAAGTCCAAGTCTGAATAATCATTCAATCCTCAAAATCAATATGGCAGGAACCTCAAGAAAGATAGATCACTCAATACTCATGAAATCTTCATCGAATTATCGCATCATATCACATCCTCAATATGGTGTGTGAGAACTAAAATTCTTCAGTAATGCATCACACCTATGCTCTATGCATCATCAAAAATCCTCAATAAGCTCATATGCTTGTATCCAAAATCAAATCCACCAGATCACTCTCAGCATCCTCAACATTATTGGCCCGACTTACACAGACAATCTGTATAAATAATCCTCGATGCGGGCCTCATCATTATGCCCAGCATTCCCGGGTAAAGAGAGAGGTGATACGGGGTACACGAAGAAGATGGATAAGAAGGGTAACACAATGGGGTGGAGAAGCTGATTGAGCGTGCGTGCCAATATCATGGGTGGTAGAAGGGTGATACAGAGGGTACGAGGAGGGCGGGCGAGAAGATCGAGACACAGACAAAATTGGGTGTTCCACACAGGGCGGGAACACCGTCAAAATGGTGGTCCGAAGAGAGTGTTCTCCCCGAACCGGAGAAGATGGGGATGATATGGAGAATACGAGGAAGATGATGAAGAAGAGGGGAAACGAAGGACTTGGCGAAGAAATGATTGAGATCAAGCGCCAATATCACGACTCGATGCAATATGAAGAGTTATATGTATAAGAGAGGTAGAGAGACTCAAAGATAAAAATACATGACTCACACGGTGGGACCGACTACTCTAGGAATGAAAGAAAAACACAATGAACTCCAAGTCACAATCAATACACAAGGCAAACCCCTGATTCACCTACTCAACACAGTGAAGACCATCAGGTGACGGTCATTTCTCTTTTCAATTTTAGAGTTAGGTGAGAACCACAAAAATTGTACAATCACATAGGAGGCTTGATAGGATTTGGGCTCTACTCCTTAGTGTGTACGTGAGCAATTTAAAACGCATGCAATGAGAGGGTTGCTCTCCCCAAGACAAGGAATCCATTACGTTTTATTTTTAAGTCCAATAGAGTTAGCAGTCCCGATTTTATTTAAGTTATCACTTTTTTGGGTATTTTCAATGCACGTGCCTATCGAGGTTCCAATTTCCATTAAGCATCCTAAGTTGGCAAAAACAGAGGGAGAAGATCGGAAAAGCCATGCAAGTCGGAAAACGATGATGCATGCCAAGTAAGAAGACTTACAGTGCCTCGCAGCTCTCTCCATGCGGGATGCATAACAGAATTTGAAACCTATGCTATATGCAAATGCAAATCGAAGAAATCGCCCTAGGTACAGAAATTGCTATTATCGTGAAGCACCACAAGTCGCTCATTAATCTTTAGCCTCAAAAAGTCCGGTCTTGGCTCACCCCTCCTCTGTGCTCAACACACTTGAGCTTAGGAGAAAGCGCTTTGCGGGGCTCGCTGTGGCACAAAGGCTAAGAGATAAATGAACGGTTGTTTAGAGTTTGATCTAGATCCAAAGCGAACTATAGGTACATGCAAATATTAGGGTGTTTGGACCTAACTCTACGAGCAAGCAACTCCTAAGCTAAGGCTCATTCACACAAAATAATAAAAATAAAAGAAAAGCATCAAAAATCAGCGAGGCCCCCAAGGGAACAATCCCTCGGGCAATGGACCTCGAGAGTCGAAGTGTACCTGTGAGAGTCCTGTATTATTACAAAATTCTAAGTGCCACTCTCTCACATGAATATACATGATAAAATAAAATACATGCATAAAAATAGAGATTGTCTTCAAAACCTCTCCTTCATCTCCCTTTGATGCTCTCTCCAGTTGGCTTGGCATAGAAAAGCCAACTCCACCTTGCTTGGGTGCATAGGTCCTCCTAAGAGGTCCTCCTTCGCATGGCGGTCCCTCGCATCAAAGACAAAGGAAAGAAATGGTCAGAGCAGTCAATCAAATAATATCAAATAGAAATAAAAACCAAACAAATAACTGAATAATGGACATGAGCAAATAACTGAATAAATGAACAAATAAGCTCACAAAATCATACAAAATCCGTTGCCTCCCCGGCAACGGCGCCATTTGATGAAAGGGGATTTGCCAAGGTCGTATCTTTCCACAAGGCGGAGAGACAGTCGCTGAGTTGACCTCAGATGAAATCCCCAAATCGATCAACAATTAACCCACAATAATATATGCAATGAATATCCAAAAATGTGGAGTTAAAATTTATTATAACTCTATATGTAAATGTGTATAGGTGTAAGTACAGGTAGAGGTCGAACACTGGGAAGCGAATGGTTGTATGTGTGTTGTGTAATTATTCAATCAATTGTTCATGTCCAATTATTGTTTTTGTGGGTTTTGGATTTTAAATTTTTTTTATATTTATATATTTTTTATGACTTTTATTTGGTTCTTATATTTTGAAATTTTTTTATTTTCTTTTTATATTTTTAATTATATAATATATAGATATGTATATATAAATATAAGAAGAGAGAGAGAGGGGATAATATAGTGTATATAGATATATAGATATAAATGCTTAAAATATATATATAGATATTTATTTTTTTATTTTTTTATTTTTTATATTTTTCTAATTTTTTGTTGTTTTTCTGGAATATTTCTAATTTTTATGTATTTTTAATTTCAAAAATGTCCACAATATAGGACTAAATAGATAGCCGAACATAATTTGGGTTTTTAAAAATATAAAATAAACTCCAAAAATTCCTAAATTAATTTTAATATATTAATAATAATATATAGATAATTATAAAAGAAAAAAAATTTTTGAGGTTTTTAAAGGATTTTTCTATTTTTTGTTGGATTTTGGAGCTTTCTGAATTATTTTATTTTTCTTTTTTCATTATTTTAGGGTTTTTCTTTTTTTAGATTCAATATATATATTAAGATATCATATATAATTTTTTTGTAATTTTTCAAAAACATTTTATAATTTTTTTGTATTTTATAAATTAAACAGTGCAAAAATGGCTCCTATTTCATTTTTAATAATTAGGAAAAATACAAAAAAAAGCAAACTAAAATATGGACATGGAAGAACAATGCATGGAGCACTTAACCTAATTTTTGTGGAATTTTAGAAGCATCCTAGATATTTTTAATAAATAGATAAAAGGCACAAAAATTAAACAGCCTGGCAGGGGCATTTTTGCAAATAAAATACATTCCAGGGGCATCAGTGCAAAAATTCCACAGAAATAAACATTTATTTATATTTTTGGGACTAAATTACAATATACAAAAACCACCAGGGGTTACATGCAATTTTCACGCGCCTCACGTGGGACTGCACGTGAGGCGCGGAAGTACCTAAATGCAATTCCAATAAACTCGGGGTCCTTTCTACAAAAACTCCAATTTATTTACAACGTACTATTTATTTTACAAGATTAAAAATTCAATACACAAAAAGGCGGGGGTATAAGTGAAAATTACCCCCAATAGGCGCGCTGGCGAACGGCTAGGATTTCTTCACTTGACACGTGTCGCACATCCACGGCCGGTGTCGGTTTGCCGATGAGCGCTGGAGATTAGATCTCGTGGGAGATCTGACGGTCGTGGCATCGCTCCATCGGACGGCTGGCATTCGAACTGGGGACTTCGTCTTCATCCAACGGCAGGGGACCAGCGTGGAAGAACAGGGAAGCAAGCTCGCCGAGGCGAGCTTCTTCCGACCAGAACTCGCGCCCCTGCCGGTCTTTGCTGCTCTGAGGTGTCCCAAAAAGCTTTCTGGTAGGGTCCTCTTCCGTCTGGAGGTGTCGGATCGGCCGGAGACACGCTGGAGCACCGCCACGAGCTCGGAGAAGAAGCGGAGCTCCAAGTACCTCAGCCGCTTTGGGAATCGTCTCCTGGTGCTCTTTAGGGCACCTAACCTGCACAGTAAGGTAGAGGGGCTCGAGGTCTTTCTCCTCGACCCGGGGTTTGAAGCTGGAAGCACGGGGATGATGATGGGCGGCGAAGCTTCGGCGGAAGGCGGTGGAGGGGCTTCGATTCGCGGATCTGGATGGGAATCTGGTTGGACAAGGTGACTAGAAGGTGGAGAAGACGGTAGGGAAGGAAGTGAAGGCGAAATGGCTTCGGAAAATGGTCGGGAACAAGGTGGAGAAGTCGCCGGAGCTGAGCTCCGGCGAACTTCGAATTACCTAAACTAAGCTAATCTATGAATCTAAACGCGAAATAAAATGCGGAAATAAAATGCTGGAATAAAAATCTACCTAGAAATGTAAACGCGCAGCTCTTATACCTGAAGGAACTCCAGGGAGCAGGGCGGCTGCCGGAGCGCCGCCGTGGGTGCAACCTCCGCCTCTCCGACCGATTCAAGACGCTGGCGAGCTCCTCCTGTCACAAGGAACATCGCCGGGACCGAATGCGAGGAAGGGATTGGCTGAAAGCTGACCAAATTTTGCGGAGGAGGCGGTGGTTCCTTATTTATAAACAGGCTGGGCACCCTTATTTGGCCGGGCAAAATCAAGGAATCCATGTTATGTACAAAGGATCCAGGATCACGGCGGGAATCGTGGATGATCAGAGAACAAAATCCGTGAAGGGTTCGAGGGTGATGGATGAAAGGGACGCCCAGGAAAAAGGCATGAAAAGCGGGGGACAAGATGGTTCTGACGAAAATCAGAGGCGCAGGGGGAGTTGACCGAAGGTCAATACTCCCTCGCCCCTGATTGGTCCACATCGGACCGATCTTGACCCATTTATTACACGTATTAAATGAATTAATTAGAATTTACTTATAAAATAAAAAATGTTTATAGATTAATGTAGTATTTATTTATGATTTTTATTTATTTTTTTGAAGTATTTTATTATGGTTTTATTAAAATAATGTATTTATAAGTATATTTATATATATATATTTATTTATTTTATTTATTTTATTTTATTATTTTATTTTCTTATTTTATAAATTTATAACTTATTTTTATGAGTCTAAATATATTTTTATTTAATTTTTATGAGTTTATTCACATTTTTAAATAAATGTGTATATGTATAGGTAGTTATTCTTATAGGTATTTTGCCTGTATAATGTATATACTTTATTTATTTAATGAATTTTATTTGTTTTTATTTTGGATTTGTATTTTTAATAAGTTATATATAATATATACATTATTATAAAAATATAAATGAATAAAGAATAAAAGAATTAAAATCCCTTTTTATTTGTATACATTCTTAACACAGGTATTTTGCCTATGTATTACATAGGCTTATTTTATTTTACAAATTCTTTTTAGTTTTCTTTTAATTTTAATATGTACATGTATTCTATACATTATTTGTAAAATTCTAAAAATATAAATTGGTACAAATAATGCATATTGAATAAAATGAATATTTTAATCAGTCTTATATACAAAGTGGGCCAAAAACCTAACTTCTACAGATGAACCCCAAAAATTATGAAACTAATTTTATTAAATAGTTCTTGGAATGCTATATACAATTAAAGGTGAGTTTGGGTGATTTGGAGTTTTTACTTGCAAGATATGGGTCTGTGAAGTTGAGATTTTTGCTTTTTATTTTGTGTATAAAATGTACACTGAGTATTTTTTTACACAAACTCAATTTTGTATTTTTATTTGCATTATTATCTACAACTTTCATGAACGAGGTTTCTTTATTTGATGAATAAATAATTATGTACAAAATAGGTGTCAAGAATGTATAAATAAATGCATAAATAAATGAGGTATTTATTGTATACTGGCCCTTATCTCCCCCTACTTTATTCCTTGTCGACCAATTCCATGCTGGCCTTGGTCTCGGGGTTCGGGTCATAAAATATTTGCAATATTTTATTCCTTTTTCTTTTCTTCTCTTTATTCTATAATTTTGGCATTAAAAACCTTATTTATTGTGCAATAAATACAAGAAACAAAGAATGCTATTATATACAAATTAATGCTATTTACATGCATTTGCTGGGGATTTTAAGGCCAAAATGATAGAATAAAGGTGATGAAATGGAGATTCATCACTTGCGGGACAAGACAAGAAATTTCCGGTCATCATCAGTTCGCGATTGACCGAGGAGCAGGAATCTCGCTTGCTAGAGATCCTGGAGAAAAACTGCAAGGCGATAGGCTGGAGCATTTCCGATCTCCACGGGATAAATCCCGCTCTGTGTTCGCACCATATTTACTTAGAGAACGAAGCCAAACCCTCTCGTGAATTCCAACGCCGGTTGAATCCAAATCTATGAGAGGTCGTGAAGAAGAAGATAGAGAAATGGTGCGATGCAGGTTTCATTTACCGAATCTCCGACTCTAATTGGGTGGCCCCAATACACGTTGTCCCAAAAAAGTCGGGAATTCAGACGACCACCAACGAGGACGGAGAGGAGATCGTGACGAGAGTGCCCACGTCGTGGCGTGTCTGTGTGGATTACAGACGCTTGAATGCCGCGACGAAGAAGGATCATTTCCCCTGCCATTCATTGACCAGATCTTAGAGAGACTAGCTGGGAAAGAGTTCTTCTGCTTCTTAGATTGGTTCTCGGGCTACAATCAAGTAGCCATAGCTCCGGAGGACCAGGAAAAGACCACATTCACATGCCCCTTTGGTACCTATGCTTTCAGGTGCATGCCTTTTGGGTTATGCAATGCTCCGGGTACTTTCCAAAGGTGCATGATTGCCGTATTTGCCGAGATGGTCGGCGAATTCCTGGAAGTCTTCATGGATGACTTCTCGGTCCACGACGATTCCTTCGATTCCTGTCTTAGGAATTTGGACCGAGTCCTAAAAAGATGTTGTGAGGTCAATCTGGTGCTCTCCTGGGAGAAAAGTCACTTCATGGTGTCGGAGGGCATAGTGTTGGGGCACGTCATCTCCAAGAGAGGAATGGAGGTTGACCCTGCCAAGGTGGATGTGATCAGATGACTCCAGCCACCAACCAACGTTAAACAGTTGCGGTCGTTCCTCGGGCATGTTGGATTTTATCGAAGGTTCATTAAAGATTTTTCTAAGATTGCTCGGCTGCTAACTGAGCTTTTAGGCAAAGACATTAAGTTTATTGTTGATCACAAATGTCTCGAGGCCTTTAAGATTTTGCAAGTCATGATTATGGACGCACCCATCCTACAAGCCCCAGATTGGTCTCTTCCTTTTGAGATCATGACGGACACCTCAAATTATGCTGTTGGGGCTGTGTTGGGACAAAGAAGAGATGGCGTCCCATTTGCAATTCACTACGCAAGCAAAGTGCTTGACACCGCTCAGAGTAACTATACAATTACGGAAAAGGAAATGCTTGCGGTAGTGTTTGCCTTGGACAAATTCAGATCTCACCTAATTGGATCCAAGGTAACTGTGTTCACTGACCATACGGCACTACGGTACTTAATGGAGAAGAAGGACGCGAAGGCGCGTCTTCTTCGATGGATTTTACTTATCCAGGAGTTTGATTTGGACATCTGTGATAAACCTAGAAAGAAAAACGTAGTGGCCGATCATCTCTCTCATCTCGAAGATCTTAATACTTCTGAGGATTTACATATTCAAGACTCCTTCCTTGACGAGTCGATTTTTGTTGTAGACTCACTCCCATGGTACGCCAATATCGTGAATTATCTTGTCTCCAAGAAAGTTTCCGAAGATTGGCCCAAGAGCCAAATCGACCGACTAAAGTCGGACGCTAGACACTACCATTGGGAGGATCCAATCCTTTTCTTTGAAGGACCGGATTGTGTCTGGAGACGATGTATTCCTCAGGAGGAATACCAGAGTGTCCTTTCTTTATGCCACAGCTTAGAGGCAGGAGGACACCACTCCGGGAAGAGGACCGCATGGAAGGTACTTCAGTGTGGCTTCTACTTGCCGACTCTGTTTCGCGATGCCACCGCCTTCGCGAAGTCGTGCCCAGTATGCTAGAGAATGGGAGGAACCATAGATTCCAAGAATGAGATGTCAATGCAGTCGGTCATCATTTGTGATGTCTTTGACGCCTGGGGCATCAATTTCATGGGCCCATTCCCTGTTAGCCACGGGTTCGAATATATCCTTCTTGCGGTGGACTATCTATCCAGATGGGTGGAGGCTATCCCGACCCGAGCCGCAGACAGCAGGACTGTCTGTAAATTCATTAGAGAACACATAATCTCTAGGTTCGGGATCCCCAAAATGATGATATCTGACGGGGGTAGCCACTTTGTGAATCGGGAGGTGAAGAAACTCCTAAAGAACTATGGCATTGAACACCGTGTCGCTAGCCCTCACCACCCACAAACCAATGGTATGGCTGAGGTGTCGAATCGGGAGGTGAAAACCATATTGCAAAAGCTTGTCCGCCCGGACAGGAAGGACTGGTCTCAGATCTTGGATCAAGTCCTCTGGGCGTACAGGACAGCTTACAAGACACCGTTAGGCACCTTCCCATTCCGAATGGTATTCGGAAAGCCGTGCCATTTGCCCGCAGAGTTAGTGCACAAATCAGAATGGGCAATCAAGAAGGTCAACTGGAACACGCACCTGGGACAGAAACAGAGAGACATGGATCTGAATGAGCTTGTGGAAGTCAGAAACCGTGCATATGACAACAGTTTGGTGTACAAGGACAAAGTGAAGCGTTGGCATGATAGGTATATCAGACGAAAGACCTTTGTTCATGGACAGAAGGTATGGTTGTTCAATGCTAGGCTGAAGATTTTCCAACGCAAGTTGAAGTCTAAGTGGACGGGCCCCTTTGTAGTCCGTACAATGCATGATAGTGGATGTGTCAAGATCTCAAATCTCGCAGATGACGCACCGACATTCCTAGTGAATGGACAGCTGTTGAAGCACTTCATCGAATCCAATGAGCAGTTAGTCCATGTTGAGGAGATTGTATTCATGCACGAGACAGATTCAGCAGATACACCTCGAGCCGCGTATGAGACCTTGCAGCAGTGAGCTCCAGCCATCCGCAGCATCTCGAAAAATTCAGGCCGACTCATCTGTATATATCATTCTTCTTGTACATCCTAGCCTTTCTCCCGCGACTCTAGTAAACCCTCCCCGCCTCATTACATCATTATCTTGGACTATACTTAGGATAACCAGATCCTAAGTATAGGGGGGAGGGGTCACCTGAGTCGGTTCACTGTACATTCTCCAATCACGTTGGTCCTCATACTCACCTCTGTCCTATACTTAGGTTGACCTGAGCCTAATTATAGGGGGGACCATTGCCCGCGTTGTATATTCATCACTTCTCTTCTTGACCTCGTCTGCCCCACTCTTTGACTTTCTTCTACACTTAGGCTGCCAGAGCCTAAGTATAGGGGGGCCGGTCGATTTCTATACATTTTCTTTTCTCTTTAGCTCTCTTACGCTTAGCACGAGCTATGTCTTTTTCCTCGCTCTTCGTGCTCTGAGGACATAGCACACGGCAAGTATAGGGGGCGTGTATATATTACATATATACTTTACCCATAGCTCGTACTTTCGTGTATTTTCGCATACTTTTGTATATATTTTACAATAATTATGGGTGGGTAAAAATTGAAAAAAAATGTGTATATACTTGTATAATACTCTTGTAAATTGTGTAAAATAGGAGGTATACCAATAGAAAAAAAAAAAAACAAAAAAAGAACTAAAATAGGCTTCTTATTTACCCTTGCATATCATCTTTGCATCTATAAGGAAAAAGAGTCTTGCATTTTCGTTCATCTTCATAGCATGACATCTCATCTCATCGGCATACTTTGCATATGCAAAGTGAAAAGTTAGTGGGTTCTGAACCAAGTTATGAGTAGATATTGAGGATGGACTTGATTTGACCTTAATCCACCTAATTTCAGAGGAACCTTATAGGAACTGGAGTTAAGATTTCTCAGGTCAAGTGACTTAAATCTTTGAGTCCGCAAGTCTATGTTCACATGTCATCTTGACTAGTCTAAGTAAAATATCTCGTGCACACGCATGATTCTTTTAGACAGTGACCTAACTTGGACAAGCACAATGCACGTAGCTTTTCATTGATGAGGTGGTGAGGAGGTAGAATCCTTTAGCTTGGATTAGCACACGGATGGAAACATCCGTCCTCCTCTAGGGAGGGTAGTGCATCTCAACCTAGTCTGGTAGTGTTGACGTCTAAGGACGGGATGCTATGGGTTGCAATAATGCTTCAAAAGAGGGATAGTCTACTGACTCAAGAGGAAAAACTCCTGATGTACATGCTGCACATTGTATAAGTTTGAAAAAAAACTCCAAAAAAAAGGACCTCGCAGACTGACTCATGCACTGGATCATCTTCGGAGTAGATAGACGCATCGGTGCTGGCTGGGTTCTGTCTCCATGGCCCAACAAGTCTACATGCTCGCAGTCTGTTCCGGTAGAAGAGTACTCGGTGCTGGATTCTGAATCCGGTCTCTGCCATATTGTCTGCTTCATTTCGAGTTCCTCATCTCCGCCTGGAGTTTGGAACTGAATCTTTCCCGATCTTATAATCAAATAAGGCCCTTGCTGTTCTGAGGAAGGGCCTACCTAGAATGATCTGGGAGTCTCTCCAATTACGAGGGGTTTCCATATCCGGACAGTGAAGTCCACCATGTATTCTTGTCCCTTGACTTTGATCACAATGTTCCTCAATTCTCCTTGGGACCTCTTGGTTGATTTATCAGCAAACTGTAGAAGGGCTCTAGATTTCCTAAGAGGTCCGAGATTAAGCCGCTCATAGAGGGGCTGTCGGCATCAGATTGATGGAGGAACCATTATCCAGGAGAGTGCGTACAAACGCGATGTCATCAACATGACTTACTACATAATGTGAACCCATGTCTCTTCATTTCCTTGGAAACGAGTTTTTTATTGCACAAGTCGTGGCTACTGATAAAACGTGTTTCTCAACACGGCTTTGATCTTCCGGCTAACCCTAGTAGGTGTGCATCGCACCTTAAGGTATTTTTTGAATGCAGGGGTCATCTCCACGTACTTGTCAAATGGGAATTGTGACCTTGATGTGTTTGTTGCAGAACTCTGCCATCTCAGGGTCATCTTTTTGGTTTTTTTCCATTTTCTTCTTTCCGCCCTTGAGAGCTCGGGGGAAAGGGATTATTGGCTTCAACTCATGTTCGGAAACTGAAAGATTCTTATTAAGATCATGAACTGAGTTCTGTACAGGACTCGGACTCTGACTCTTTGACAGACTCGGACTTTGACTCTGACTGAAATGAAAATGTTGAGGCGAAACCGGTGATGCTTCTTCCGTGACTGCTGGACGATCCTCCTCAGATGGAGGTGCGGGCTCTTCATCGGTTTCGTCGGACTCCATGCGGATGCGAGAATGCTGCTTCGAGGACTCAGATGTCCTCTTCTTCTGCCGGCGATAGTGGTGGTGATGCTCCTCCTCTTCTTCCTCCAAGTTCTCCTCAGGTAGAGTCTCGGAGGCTCCTTCCTTCTGTGCCCGTGCCCGATCAGGTATGGTCACGGTCCTTCCGCTCCTGAGGGACATATGATTTACATTATCGTACGAAAGGATCTCATGTTCAGATAAATAATTATCTGAATAATATACCTGATCTCGAGGTCGGTTCTGGCCATGATGTAAGCTGTTCGGGTTGGCCTGAACCTGTGTGGGAATTGGGGTCTTTGGCGCCATCTGTTGGTCCTGGGTATGAGAGACCCGATTGATATCAGTTCTCATGTCCAGGTAGTCATTCTGCATCTGTTGGACCCTATCAGACAGGGTCTGGATCGCCAAGGTGAGAGACTCCAATTCGGTGGGCTGGGCGTGCTGCGGTGCGGACGAGGTTCGGTATTGGCCCTGCTGGCCATGCCGATACTGCTGCTGCTGGTGGGACGGTGCTTGTCCCTGCTGATATGTGCGCTGTTGCTGCTGGTGCTGCTGAGGCCGGTACACTTGCTCTGGCCTGGACTGAAAGCGCGGTGCGGGAACGGAGCTGGTTGCTTGGTAAGCTGGGGAAGGTTGGTGAGGCTGACCATTCCCCATCCCCGACTGTCTACTGATGGGGTCGTGGCTGTACCACAGCCCGTTAATCTCGAACACCTGCGGAGGGTCCTCGTATCCGGTCTCTGCTTGTGGGGGTGCATGCTGGTCCTGCTGGGTGTAAGTCTGATCCTCCACCCAGCCACTGTGAGGCCCCGGTGCCTGCTCCTGCACAAGATGGACTCGATGCACAGGTGCAGGTGGTGCAGAAGGGGCAGGTAGCTTCATCTTGGCTACCTTCTCAGTGAGTTCCTCCACTTGCTTCGGTAGACGTGAGATAGACTCAAGGTCAGTGACCCTCTTGTGGATCTGCTCGACCATGGTAAGCTTGTCGCCAATCATCCCCATGCTGGGGATGAGGTCCTCGGTCAGATCCGCTACAGTCCTTCGGGTTGTCTCATTGGATAGGATTGAGGGAGACAACGCATAGGCCCTGGTGGCCTGTGACCTGCCGGTTTCCGCCATCTGTTCCAAGATCTTCCATACAGCGTGCTCGTTTTTGTTCAGATAGCTTCCTCCACAGGCAGCACTGACTAACCCCTGCATCTCCGGGGTTAGACCACAGAACAAGGTCTGGACTAAGATCGCCTTCGAAATGCCATGGCAGGGGCATTTCTATACTAAATCATTGAACCTATCCCAAGCGTCATGGAAAGGTTCACTGGGTCCTTAAGAGAAGTTGGCGATCTTCGTTCTCATATGGTTAGTCCGACTGAGAGGGTAGAACTTTTTCAAGAATAGGTCCTTGAACTGCATCCAAGTAGTACATATCACCCCTAAGTTCTTCAGCCAATGAGCAGCCTTATCTCCTAAGGCAAAAGGGGTGGCCTTCAGTCGAATATAATCTTGGCCAACGTTGGGATGGCTAAGATTGTTGCACACCAGCTCGAAGTCACGGAGGAAAGTGTACGGTTCTTCATTCATGTTTCCGTTGAACTTCGGAAGCAGACTAAGGAAGTGGGGCTTCAGCTCAAATGCCTGGGCGGGAACCGCTGGTGCTAACCAATTCTGAATCTCGTTCTCCGCCGGGTTGTAGGTATCGACCATTGGTCGGTCGATTCCTCCTGCTACTATAATCTGTCCCATCTGCGCCGTGAGATTTGCATTCTTCTGTTCAGCTTCGGCAAGACGAGCAAGAATCTGTCGTATTTGTTCCTCATCCGGTGGCATCTTTGGTGGCATCTTGTCCTCTAGTCCTGGGTGGGAAATGAGATTGGTGTCAGAGGACAAATCAAGGAAGGGATTACTGATGAATACCCATTCATCACTCTTTATTCTTATATTTTAGCTACAAAAACCTTTGCAAATGCATGTAGATATGTGTAAATAGGAATAATTACCAAAAGCATGCATTGTGTAAAAACCTATAATTAGCATGTTTTGTGCAAAAATAAAAGAATAAAGATTAAAAAGAAAAAGAGGGAAATATTTAGAATAAATATTGAGCAACCTAACCCAAGGGAGGGCTCAGCATGGGCCTGACCGCATAAAAGCCAAAGTAGAGGGAGATAGGGGCTCATGTGTAAATATTTGTGTGAATAAATAAAACTATATTTTCCTCACCCAAAAATATGCTTGTAAATACTTGTACATATTTATAAAAATATAAAAACAAAATAAAAAGTTAAAAATCAAAAAGATCAAAAATACCTCCTTTCATCATGTACATAAACCACACCTATATATTTATTTAGCTTTGCAAATATATAAAAGTATTTTTTTATAATTTTTGTAAATAGTCTATGTTATATATTGTAAATAAATAAAATAAAAACAATTAAAAATTAAAACAAAATAAAAATAGAAAAATTAAAAATACAAAAATACATTGTACCATATACCATGTATATAGATGTATATATATTTATTTTACCTATGTACATAAATAATAAAAATAAAATAAAAATACCTTTTTATTCCTTATTTTATTCTATAAATAAATAAAATATAAAATAAGGATAAAATTATATAAAAATAATATATAAAAATCAAAAATCAAAACCCTATATATATTGTATATACCTATATCTAGTACATATTATGTATATAGCCTATTTTTATTTCCAAAAATTAATTAAAAATCACCAAAAAAATAGAAAAAAATAAAATAAAAATAATTCATGTTTTAAGTTTTTGCAAAATCGGCCATTTGCTACCTTATTTTTGAGCTTCAAAGTTTAGCCACGTGGCCTGATTCCATTGGGTCCTGGGGATGTTGACCGCCCGGTCAACTAGCCCCCCCAGGACCACTTCCCACGGGTCTGGGCTCCGGACCCGGTTTCTCGACATTTCGCCCGCTCGACCCGACACCCATTTCCCTAAACCCCGGCTCCATTTCGAACCTCCCACATCCGACACCCTCGCCGGGCATCCACCTTGGGATCCGCGCGCCACCACGACCCTACCCGAGCCATCCTTCTCGGACCCCTCCAGCATACTTAAGCGAGCTCCGCCACTCGATTTTCCCCATCTTTGGTCATTCGCCTCCTTCCCTGTGAGCTCCAGAGAGACCGCGAGAGTGACAGCGAGCGATTCCACCTGTTGCAGCGAGGAGAGGAGGAGGAATCCACTGATCTGGCGACGTAGCCGCCGTAGCTCCGCCACTTGAGCGAGCTCCGAGCCTCTGGCCGAGACGTCCCTTGAGGCCAAGACCGGGAGCTTCCCCAGCACCGCCACAGTCTCTTCGACCACCCAGGTAGCCACTTAGCCCCGCTATTTCGTTCGATTTCCGTTTACGCCCAAATCGCAGCTCCGCCGTCGTTCCTTGATTCCGACCACCCTATCACCTATCTCGATCATCGGAATCGACCACCATCACCGTCTCCCTCTGACGCACCTTCTGCACCCACGCACTCAACCCAGCTCGCACAGGAGCTGGGAACTGGGCTCCTCTGTCCACCACCTTCGCTGGAGCCCGCCACCCCGATGCACCAGCCACCTTCGCTCCGCCTAACTGGGTCGTGGCAGTTTGCCCTCGACCCGCGAATCTTCTGAGCCACTTTGCAGGTCCCACCGAGTCCATCTGAGGGCTTGGTCATTCAGGCCAGGAGACCCAGCTCCGCCGACCGCCCCTGAGCTCCTCCGAGCTCGGGTCCGATCATCGGAGCATCGCAGCAGACGTAGGAGCGCACCAGCGTTCTTCTCCGACCATCAGAGCGCTCCGAGGAGGAGGCCAGCGCCCGCACGAGCCCGGCGAAGCTCGTCGGGGACCAGTTCTTCCAGCATCCTCCAGCGTCGTTGGATCAGTCTCCAGCTCCAGACGCCATCTCCACCGTTGGTTCCTGGAGCCCCCTTTGACGTCAGATCTGAGGAGCTCGATCCGGACCGTCAGATCCACACGTGTCCTGGCCTCGACCGTTGGATCAGCCAGAGCAGTCCCAGCGCTGGAGAGCCGCCCCCATCTGGACCGTCAGATCTACACGTGGCAGTCATCCAGCCGCTCCGGTTAATAAAGGGTAATTTACCCTTAGGCCCTTATCTTTGTTTTATTTCTTATTAGTCCTGTAAATAGTTAAGTCAGTTGTTTAGTTTTAGGTTTATTTGCATAGAGGACCCTGAGCTTCATGTCATTTGCATTCATACCCCTGATTGTTGTGGACACGTGCTTCGACACGTGATTTCTTTGGGTTAATTGCAGTAGATGCCCTTGTAGTTCTGGATGTTATTACATGAATGAAAAGTTTATTTTAATTGCAGTTATACCCCTGTGAATGCTTTATTTCCGCATGTGCGTTTTATTTTGGGTAATTTGCAAGTGAGGCCCCTGGACTTTTGGTACGTGTTACCACTAAGCCCTCGGGACTTATTTTTGTTACATTTAGGTCCCTGAGTGCCCCAGGCACGCGCGTGGAGCGTGTTTTGCTGGGTTAATTGCACCGGGACCCCCAGAACTTTGGGTATTTGCATTCAGTCCCTGTGCACAGTACCCTCTTTTTATTTTTGAATAAAATATCAAATCACGTCCAAATCCAATGAGAATTTGACACATGGCTCCTGCCATGGTGTAGGATTTTCATGGATTTTTGAGGACATTTCTGATTTTGTTTGCTATTTTTAAAAATTCAAAAACTTATATTTTTGTCACTGTCTAGTTTGAAAAATCACAAAAAAATCTAAAAACTCTCCTAAAAATTCCACAAAAATTGTCTACTATTTAGATTAGTTTGTTTGACTTTCTAGCCAATTTTGGCTATTTTTCATTGCTTAAAAACCTTAAAAATTTAAAAACACTCAAAAACCCATAAAAATTCTAATAAATAAATTAAAAACCCAAAAATAATAAACTTGGTACCTAAATTTTCCTTGTTTTACCTACTTTACAGGAAAATTACCTCCAGGCCATTTTGAGGCCCTTAGATATTTTATCTAGGGACTTTTGGCTTGGCTGGACAGTACCCCTGTTTTTAGATACTGTTTGATTTTTAGAAAATAAAATAAACATCAGAAAATTATCAAAAATTCACCAAAACATAAAAAAATATAAAACACGTAAAAATATTTTTGTTTTGATTTTTGGTTGATTTTTGGTGCTTGAAATAATTTGTTAAAGTGTGCTTCTCCTTTATTTTCTTATTTTCTTAATATATTAAAAATCAAAAAATTTAAAAATAATTAAAAACACTAAAAATATTTTCCTCTTTTATTTTATTTGTTTTTACTACTTCGTAGGCCTTCGGCCAATCCGTGCTCCTTGAGTTTGACCCTAGGTGCTATACCAGGTTAATCACATAGCAGGACCGCTTCTTCGTTTTGATTGATTTTATTCCTCTCGAGTGGTTCATTTTTCTTGATATACATGGTCTGATCGCTTGGGTCGCAACGACCCTATTTCTGTACCTTATACCCTAGTGATCGGACCGGTTATCAGAATGGCGCCGTTGCCGGGGAGCACGGCTTAGTAGTTTTGTTTTTCCTTTAGTTTTTATTTTCGCGGCTTTTCGCGGCTCTTTCAGAGCTCGCGGCATTTTTCGCGGATTTTGTTCATATTTTCTTTTTGTTTTATTTTGTTTTATTTTCTTTTTCTTTTGATTTTGTTTTTGTTTATTTTGAGTGTTTATTTTATTTTGACTTTTTGCACATAACACCCTTATTTCCATTTTTATTTCCTTTATTATTTGATTATCTGGTTCTGACCATTCGTCTCTTCTTGCGAGGGCCCGAGGACCGAGGCGGCTGCTCTCGAGAAGCCGACGCAACCGCGGGATTCGGAGGCGGCTCCTTTCTTCGTGGAGCCGCAGGAGAGAGTGAGAGAGAGTTGAGTGGGCGAGGCTTTTTATTTTCATTTCATTATTATTGTAATAATACAGGACATTCTCAGACACTTGGACATTTGTGGACTACCGTAGCGGGTCTGTTTCACCGAGCACCGGTGTGCTCGGGGGACCCTTAGGACCTTAGCGGTTTTTCGCGGTTTTTCGCGGTTTCATTTTATTTTCTTTCTGCCTTTTCCGGTGTTTACGCGGTTTTTGCTCGAGCCCCTAGACTTAGGAATTTCTGGTGATTGTGCTGTAATTAGTAGGATCCACACACCTAACTGCTTATCTGTTCCTATAGAACGTTAATTGGACCTACTAAAAATAATTAATAAAAATAACCGACTCATTTGCCTTCGTAGCCTACGTGTCGCAGCCCGTCCTGTAAAGTGCTTTCTCCTACCCCCGATTTGTCGGACAGAGGAGGGAAGGGCCAAGACCGGACTCTTTGGCTTGGAGGTCGGTGACCGGTTAGACGGTTCTTCGCTAGAAATTGCTCATCTAGGACTCGGCTTTCCCGTTGCATCATTTAGGTAGTTTCCTTTCTGTCTTTACATTTATGCGCGGATCATATTGCATGTAGAGTGCTGGAGACAAGGTACGCATTTCTGACTTTGCATGCATCATTGATTTCATCGCGCATCGGCTTTTTCGTCTTCTCCCCCTGTTTTGGACTTAATAACCAGGAGAACCGAAAAATTCGTTAGGACGTTTGTCTTTATTTGAAAAATACTAAAAAGAGAAACTATAAAATTGGGACTGGTTAATACTATTGATCTTAAAAACCGCTCACCCTAAAAATTTTGTCTTGGGGAGAGCAACCCCCTCATTGTATGGTTTGGATGCGCGAGAGAGTGACCCGCACCCTAGGTAGAGCCCTCGGTGCTAGTCCCGACTGATTACCGATTCTTCCGTGCGGGCCAGTCGGTTGGGATAGCATCGGGTATCCTAACAGGTCACGTAAGCGCTCTGATATTTTGTGTGTTCACCAAATAAAATAGACAAGATAATTTGACCGAACTTTCACGGTCTTCAGCTCGCGTTGCGTGGTGAACCGGGGTTTGTTTTGTGATCATATTTTCTCCAGATCTCATCCGCCTTACTCGCCAGATCAAGATGATGGGTAGACGCTCTCTTAGGCAGCCTCTGGCTGCACCGCTTTCGGTCACGTCTGCCTCATCATCTAGGTTGGCCCGCGAGAGCCAAGACTAGCTCTCTGAGCCCGAGTACGACTCCGCCCTGTTCCCCCTCGACCCCCTTTCTTTCCTGCCTGAGAGACACGAGCCTGAGGAGAGACTGATTGATTTGACAGCACCTGAGTTGGGCTCGTTTGATTTTGCAGACGTCGCTATGGCCGGCAGTTCAGATGATCACTCCGTCAGCCCGAGCATTTTGTACTTGACCAGGGAGCGATCAACTCACCCTGATCGCATCACTTGAGACTGTCCAGCAGCAGTTACGCGATCAGGGGGCATTCATGATAGAGATGAGGCGAGAATTGGAGAGGCTCAGAGCAGGAGCGAGACCAGCAGAGCGAGCCTGAGGAGATACCTGATGCAGAGGCACGAGCCACAGCAGCCGCAGCAGCCGCCGCCGCCGCAGCGGGAGGCGCCGCGGCAGGAGGACCACCACGACCGATGCGGGAGTGCACAACCCCGGATCGACACTCATGCATCATTGGGTAGCAGTGCCAGCGATCGTGGGGGACTCAAGTTCCCCCCGAACACCCTGCAGTTACTGCCCCGTTTCCACGGACTTGCCACTGAGGAGCCCCCACCTCCACCTCCAGGAGGTTCCTGATGATCTGCAGCACTGTCCACGATCGCCACGTGGACCAGGACACGATCCGGATGATAGCCTTCCTTTTTCACTGGCAGATAGAGCAGCCACCTGGCTGAAGCATCTCGGGAGGTTTGTTTACACTTGGGAGCAGCTCCGCAATCGAGTACTTGAACAAGTACTATCCACTCGGGCGGACGAATGCAGCGAGGGCCCTGATCAGCAACTTCTCCATGTTCCCCAACGAGCAGTTTCACGAAGCATGGGAGAGGTTTCGAGAGCTCCTAGACCGATGCCCGCACCACGACATTTTCAAACCGAACCCTCGTTCAGAGCTTTTTCAGCGGGTTGACGCTAGAGCTTCAGGGTCTGGTGAACGCTTCTTGCGGCGGGTCCTACTTTGCCAAGGACCACGACCAGGTCTGGGCCATCTATGAGGAGATGGCCGAAAACTATATGGTGATGTCCAGACCAGGTTGTATGCTCAGAGACCCCAGCCACAGCAGCCAGGACCCGTGCAGTACCAGCGGAAAGCACGGGTAGATGCAGGTCCATCCAGTTCGTCCGCAGTCGTAGCAGCACAGGCAGAGTCGACAGCTGCGGACATGGGCATTATCAGCGAGAAGTTGGACCGCATGGAGCTAATTGAGAAGAAGCAGTGCCAGAGCATCACTCAGATGGAACAGATGGCACAGGTTCTGAGCGACATGAAGACACAGCTCATGTGTCTCCAGGAGGCACAGACGGCACCTCAGCCCCGTCTTCAGTCGCGAGGCGACTCCGGCAGCAGCAGCAGCTCGTCCCAGCGCTCCAGCACCCTTGTGCAGCCTAGACAGGTTCATCTTGTACAGGCGGAGCCGTACCAGCAGCCGCAGCCTACCTACCAGTCCCCACCATCTCCAGACATGCAGATGGTGGTATACCAGCCGGACCAGCCTCTGACAGTACTCCCGCCAGCCCCTATGATGCCGAGCCGTTGATGGATGTCAACGGGATTGGTATGACCGCCCCCAGCCTGGGATCCGACGAGACCATCCCGGATTCAGGTGGGGGAGTGGTGGTGCCCAGCCCCAGCAGCAGCCGTCAGGTCAGGGAGGGCAGTACGGTCAGCAGAGAGATCACCAGTCGCAGCAGCAGCCCCCAGCATACCAGACACACCAGCCATCATCCTTCGGTCCTCGTCCCTATCAGCAGCAGGGACAGTCGTGGAGACGTGAGCAGCAGGCTCACCCAGTTCAGCAGCAGCACCCTTCCTCATACCCCTCTTACCACCAGCAGCAGTTCCAACAGCCTCACCCCCATAGAGGCTACCCGTCGGGCTCCCACAAGAGTCCCTCTTTAGATGATATCGCCCGCCTCCTCACGGACCAGCAGGCCACATTCAGACAGGAGATGGACGAGTTCCGCCAGGAGATGCGGGACTTGGTGAGAGGGAAGGCCGCCATTCCAGCTCAGATCGAGCCGAATCCGAATAACCTCAAGAGGAAATCTGAGCAGGTAGTACACACTGAGTTTGCCACTCCTAGTGACCCATTTGTTGATACATCTTCGGATCTATTTGATGTTGATTTTGTCACACTTAGGAGCGATAGGACCCCAGCAGGCGGCGGCGCCTCATCTGAGCTTCACCACGAGGATACTTCAGAGGCGCCACATGAGGAGGAGGAGAGCGGTACTGAGGCCGCTCCTGATGATGATGGTGGCAATGATGCCACCAAGGATGCTGATCCCACCGGCGGTATTGAGGCCGCTGCTTCACCAGTTCGAGGAGGTGGTACTGACGCCACCAGCAGAGCCGAGCCAACCCGCGGTACTGATGCCGCGAGACGTCTACCAGCAGCAGCAGAGCCAGCCCGTGGTGGTACTGAGGCCACCGATGTTTGTGTTGAGAGAGATGTTGTCTTTCCCCGCCTTGATGTATCTCAGAACTTTGGTTTGAATAAAGGAAAAGGTTTAGTTTCTTCTGGTCCCACTGTGGTGCATGATGTATGTGTGGATCCGGTCGTCGAACCATCTAGGCCTTTTCCTAGTCCTTCATCTGTGAGGGACCCTGTGATCCCCTTCCCTAGATCCCTTCAGATGGGGAAGGGGAAGAAAAAAGAAAATCTAAAAAGAGAGAGCTTGAGGAGTTCAGCCAGAGCATGATCGATCGATTCCACATCCAGCTGACCCTCCAGGAGGCTTTGCAGCACATCCCCCTTCTCCAGTGTTCTTTGAGAGACAGGACCACAGTCAGGAGGAGGAGGAGGAACCACACTTCAGAGATACATGTGCTGACGAAAGCCACGTATTTTGCGATCCAGAACTGACTGCCAGCCAAGAGGCCAGATTCAGGGGCCCCGTATGTCAAATGCCAGATCAGCGAGCAGAGGTTCGACCGTACTCTACTAGATAGCGGATCGTCGATCAACCTTCTTCCGGCAGCCCTTCTCGACCGCTTCGAGTTGGGCACTCTTCGACAGAGCAGGACAGTCCTTCAGTTCGCTGATCGATCTGTCGAGGCCGAAGGGGTTATTACGAGACGTTATCGTCACGATTCAGGGCCTGAAATTCCTCGTGGACTTCGTAGTGTTGGACATGGAGATCCCTAAGTCGGTGACCGATACCCCCATCATCCTTGGTCGTCCGTTCTTGGCCACAGCCAAGGCGGTGACTGATCATGATAGCGGGAAGGTGTACTTTCGCGTCGAGGGCGAGAGTATACAAATAGAGACGGTCGAGGACTATAGAGCTAGAGAGAGATCCCTCTCAGAGGCCAGTACCGATTCAGAGCAGCTGACAGACGCAGAGCCGGACATCCACCGGGACTGTGATTTTGTGATCACAGATGATGAGGCAGCTTGGGCAGATCCCGCAGCACAGACCATCCTCTCATTTTCAGACACAGCTGATGCAGAGATGATAGCAGAGGAGAGTCTGGAGAGCACAGCCCTGGTTCAGGATACCACAGAGGTAGCAGAGTCGGTCCTTGATCGCGACACGATTTTCAGTGATGGTGGTGTTGAGGCCACGTTGCTTTACGGTGGTACTGATGCCACCACGGTTGATACAGATCCCTCGGATTCAGAGTCTGATTGGGCCGATTGTGATGATCAGATACCAGACCTGAGTCCACCTGAGCCTACAGATGAGGAGGAGGCAGATGCAGAGCAGACCAGAGACAGTGCAGTTGAGCAGCCTTCCCCCGATCCAGTTTGCGAGAGTGCGCTTTCTTTCTCCCAGGCAGATTTGGCAGACTTAGCAGCATTCACTCAGTTTCTTCCGCAGCCAGATTTGCCAGCGCCCAGCATTCCAGAGCTGAAGCTTCTCCCTACTTCGCTGAAGTATCGATTCCTTGCGGGCGATCCAGAGATGTACCCAGTCATTATCTCCGCCGATTTGACTGGAGAGCAGGAATCCCGTTTGATGGGGGTTCTTGAAAAGAACCGCAAGGCGATCGGATGGAGCGTAGCAGATCTCCATGGGATTAGTCCATCAGTGTGCTCCCACCATATCTATCTCGAGGAGGGGGCGAAGCCGTCGCGTGAGTTCCAGCGGCGACTGAACCCCAACCTGAGAGAGGTCGTGATGAAGGAAATATCAAAATGGTGGAGTGCAGATTTTATTTATCCCATTTCCGACTCCAAGTGGGTCAGCCCCTTGCATGTGGTGCCCAAGAAGACGGGCATCACGACTGTGATCAGTGAGTCGGGAGCGGAGATTGCTACACGAGTACCCACCTCTTGGAGGGTCTGCGTTGACTACAGGAGACTCAACCAGGCCACCAAGAAGGACCATTTCCCCCTGCCTTTTATTGACCAGATCATTGAGAGACTGGCAGGGAAGAGCCATTATTGCTTCCTGGATGGGTACTCGGGCTATAACCAAGTGGCCATCGCTCCTGAGGATCAGGAGAAGACCACCTTTACCTGTCCCTTCGGCACATATACTTTTCGACGCATGCCATTTGGGCTATGCAATGCCCCTGCGACTTTTCAGAGGTGCATGCTGTCGATCTTCTCGGACATGGTAGGGGAGTGTTTGGAGGTCTTCATGGACGATTTCTCGGTCTACGGAGACGGATTCGACTCCTGTCTTGACTGCCTAGACCGGGTACTCCAGCGATGTATTGAGTATCATTTGGTTTTATCTTGGGAGAAAAGTCACTTCATGGTGACTCAAGGGACGGTGCTTGGCCATATCATCTCCAACAGGGGCATGGAGGTTGATCCGGCCAAGGTTGATGTCATTAGGAAACTCGCACCGCCGTCCAATCTGAGGCAGCTACGGTCATTCCTGGGGCACGTTGGATTTTATAGGAGATTTATTCAGGATTTCAATAGGATTGCCCGACCGTTAACTGACCTCTTGACGAAAGACACCGAGTTCCTTGTCAATGACAAGTGTCTTTCGTCCTTCGCGACTCTCCAGCAATGTGTTATTGAGGCTCCTGTCCTCCAGCCGCCTGATTGGTCTCTCCCATTCGAGATCATGACGGATGCCTCCGATTTTGCCGTAGGGGCAGTGCTGGGACAGAGGAGGGATGGAGTTCCATTTGCCATACACTATGCTAGCCGCACATTGGATTCCACCCAGCGGAATTACACGGTTACAGAGAAGGAGATGCTAGCCGTAGTGTTTGCCCTGGATAAGTTCAGATCGTATATCATCGGATCTAGAGTGACTTTGTTTACAGATCACACCGCCATCAGGTACCTCATGGCAAAGAAGGATGCCAAGGCCAGACTGACTAGATGGATCCTTCTACTTCAGGAGTTCGACATCGAGATCAAGGATAAGCCTGGAGTCAAGAATGTGGTGGCGGATCATCTCTCCCGTTTAGAGCAGCCTGAGGAGACTGAGCAGATTGACCCTATTCGAGATACCTTCCCAGATGAGGCGATCCTTGCTATCGCCTCACTTCCATGGTACGTCGATATTGTGAACTTTCTCGTTGCTGGGAATGTCCCACAAAATTGGCCCAGGCAGAGGCTTGAGACCTTCCTAGCGAAGGCCAAGTCTTACCATTGGGAGGATCCCATCCTTTACCACGAAGGAGGGGATAGCGTCTGGCGTCGGTGTATTCCTCAGGAGGAACACCATAGCATCCTCACTTACTGCCACAAGCTTGAGGCAGGGGGACATCATTCTGGGAGGAGAACGGCACAGAAAGTGCTCCAATCCGGCTTGTGGTGGCCTACCCTCTTCAAGGACTCAGATGAGTTCGTGAAGAGGTATACTGACTGTCAGAGGATGGGCACTTGTGGACAGCGTGATATGTTGCCGATGCAGCCCATTCACTTCTGTGAGGTTTTTGACGCATGGGGCATCGATTTCATGGGTCCATTCCCTAAGAGTCAGGGATTTGAGTACATTCTGTTGGCCGTTGATTATGTGAGTCGTTGGGTGGAGGCTATCCCCGCCCGAGCCGCTGATGCGAGGACAGTTTGCAGATTTTTGAGGAAGCACATCATCACGCGGTTCGGGGTTCCACGAGTTCTGATTTCTGATGGGGGATCTCACTTCATCAACGACCAGGTGAAGGCACTTGCTAGCGAGTTCGGCATAGACCATCGTGTTGCTACACCTTACCATCCACAGACGAATGGTCTAGCCGAAGTGTCGAATAGGGAGATCAAGACTATATTGCAGAAAGTCGTCCGCCCTGACCGAAAGGATTGGTCACAGCTTTTGGACTCGGTCTTGTGGGCATATAGGACGTCTTTCAAGACACCTTTGGGCACATCTCCCTTTCGCCTCGTATATGGCAAGCCATGCCATTTACCTGTTGAGCTGAGGCACAAGTCACTTTGGGCAGTTACAGATATTTTGATGGATCCAGATGGTATGGGAGACCAGAGGAGGGCAGAGTTAGCTGCCCTGGAGGAGCTTAGAGATGCAGCTTTCTCAAGCAGCCTACATTATAAGGAGAAAGTGAAGGAGTGGCATGATTCTCATATCAGCCACAAGCATTTTGAGATTGGACAGAGAGTATGGCTGTTTGATGCGAGGCTCCGATTATTTCCAGGGAAGCTACAGAGCAAATGGAAGGGACCTTATCTGGTTAGAAAGGTACACGACAATGGTAGCATTGACATATCTGAGTTGTCTTCTGAGGGTACCTTTCGAGTGAACGGCCAACGGCTCAAGCCATTTCTAGATCATGAGCCGCGGGTCGTTGATCTTGCCCCTATTCATTTTGCGTGAGATGTGGTCTTTGACTCACATCTAATGCATCTCACGCCTGAGTTTCACTGATCTCCCGCTTTGTATAGATCCAGATGTCCATATCACCACATCCTTTAGTCCCACATCCCTTTCTTCATCTTGTGATTATGCTATACTTAATGTGCGCTTTACCCTAAGTATAGGGGGGATGTGAGACCTTTTGGGTATTTCTTTTGTTTCTGTTTACCCCTGTTTTTGTTGCCTATACTTAGGGATATTTCACCCTAAGTATAGGGGGGGTAGACCATGTACATTCTCCACTCAGGTTTTCCCTTAGTATACAGCCTGCTATACTTAGGATTATTTGATCCTAAGTATAGGGGGAAGACCCGAGACCCTCTTCACTTTTCTTTCTTCCTCTTTGTATATAGCCTTTCTTTTCACTTTCCTATACCTAGCACGAGTTATGTCTTCTTCATCGCTCTTGACTCTGAGGACATCGTTCGAGCTAAGTATAGGGGGGTGTGTATATATTTCATATATACTTTAGCCATAACTCGTACTTTGTGTGAGTGTGTTAATAAATAAAATGGCTAAAAACCACAAAAATTAAAAATTTTCATGTACATAATCTTCTTTTATTTGCACATACATAGCTAGTGTACAAATTATTTTTGTAAAAATGATTTCAAAAATCTTTTGTGTAAAGCTTGTATAAATATTTTCGTATCAAAATTATGTATATAGTACAAAAATTTTCCAAAATGTTTTGAAAATCAAAAGTTTGCAAAAATCTTGTGTAAATGAGTGTAAATATCTTTTTGCAAAACTTGCACTTCATGCATCATCATTTCATGATTTCAAAACATTTTTCAAAAATTTTGCATGATTGTAAAATTTGTGTAAATAAGCATCTTTTGTACATATGTATATTCTGGATGATAGTTGATATTTAAACTAGCCTGGAATCAAATTGAGAAATGGAGCTTGATTAAGATCTTAATCCACCTAATTTCTAAGAGGAACCTTATATGACTTAGGTTTAAGGCTTTTCAGGTCCATGGTGACTTAATTCTTTGAGTCCACTAGGCTATGATCACATGTCATCTCAATGAGCCTAAGTAGAGCACTTAACAACACATGACTCATATAGATTATGGCTTTACTTGGACACCAGCACTATGCACCGAGCTCTCTACGGATGAGGTGGTAAGGAGGCAGTCTTCCTTGACTTGGGGTAGCATATGAGGGTAGTACTTCTAGGCGGAACCTCTCTTCTTCTTTTAGTGAAGGAAGTGCGTCTCAACTTGGTATGGTTGCCATGAGGTCTAACGACGGGAGTTGTGGGTTGCAATAAAGCTTAAAAAGAGGGATAGTCTACTGGCTCAAGAGGAAAAACTCCTTGTATATATGCTGCACATGTATATGTTGTACAGATGCACTTGAATAAAAAGTGCAAAAAGAAAAGAACTCCAAAAAAGTGGTGGGTCTGATAGAAAATGATAATCCCACCGGAGTATGTATATAGAGTGCAATAAGCAAAGCTTGGTTTCATGATCCACATGTTGTAGCTTGCAGCAGGGAGACTTGGCTACACTGGTCAAGCTCCCAAGGGTACTTGGCTATACTGGCCTTGACCCATTCTCTTCTTCCCCCTCTTCTTGAGCCGGTTGAACTTGAACTTAGAAGGGAATACCCCGCTCCTCGAGGAAAGAGTGGCCAGATTCAGGTCATAGAGTTACCTTGTTGGGGAGGGATTGTCAAGTTGCCATTTCTGAGGTGGAGAGCTTAGACTTCACATTCACAGGACAAGAAAAGATTCATGGTCTTCAGGGTTTGTGATTGATGACTTGTTCTGATCTGGAGCATCGAGGAGTCTTGGTTATAGATTAGTGGAACTTGGAGGCTGTTGAGTTTTAAGCTTAAGTCTAAAATAAGGTTCTGACACATTAATAATCCAAAGATCTGATCGAGCTCCATACCCCAATTTAATGAAGGCAAGTTTAATAATCAACCTTGATCCATGTACATCCTCTTTTTCTTTTTCTTTCTTTCTTTTTCACTTCTTTTTCAAATAAGTGTTTGCTAAGGGACTAGCAAAGTTAAGTATAGGGGGGTGATGAATACCCATTCATCACTCTTTATTCTTATATTTTAGCTACAAAAACCTTTGCAAATGCATGTAGATATGTGTAAATAGGAATAATTACCAAAAGCATGCATTGTGTAAAAACCTATAATTAGCATGTTTTTGTGCAAAAATAAAAGAATAAAGATTAAAAAGAAAAGGAGGGAAATATTTAGAATAAATATTGAGCAACCTAACCCAAGGGAGGGCTCAGCATGGGCCTGACCGCATAAAAGCCAAAGTAGAGGGAGATAGGGGCTCATGTGTAAATATTTGTGTGAATAAATAAAACTATATTTTCCTCACCCAAAAATATGCTTGTAAATACTTGTACATATTTATAAAAATATAAAAACAAAATAAAAATTTAAAAATCAAAAAGATCAAAAATACCTCCTTTCATCATGTACATAAACCACACCTATATATTTATTTAGCTTTGTAAATATATAAAAGTATTTTTTTATATTTTTTGTAAATAGTCTATGTTATATATTGTAAATAAATAAAATAAAAACAATTAAAAATTAAAACAAAATAAAAATAGAAAAATTAAAAATACAAAAATACATTGTACATATACCATGTATATAGATGTATATATATTTATTTTACCTATGTACATAAATAATAAAAATAAAATAAAAATACCTTTTTATTCCTTATTTTATTCTATAAATAAATAAAATATAAAATAAGGATAAAATTATATAAAAATAATATATAAAAATCAAAAATCAAAACCCTATATATATTGTATATACCTATATCTAGTACATATTATGTATATAGCCTATTTTTATTTCCAAAAATTAATTAAAAATCACCAAAAAAAATAGAAAAAAATAAAATAAAAATAATTCATGTTTTAAGTTTTTGCAAAATCGGCCATTTGCTACCTTATTTTTGAGCTTCAAAGTTTAGCCACGTGGCCTGATTCCATTGGGTCCCGGGGATGTTGACCGCCCGGTCAACTAGCCCCCCCAGGACCACTTCCCACGGGTCTGGGCTCCGGACCCGGTTTCTCGACATTTCGCCCGCTCGACCCGACACCCATTTCCCTAAACCCCGGCTCCATTTCGAACCTCCCACATCCGACACCCTCGTCGGGCATCCACCTTGGGATCCGCGCGCCACCACGACCCTACCCGAGCCATCCTTCTCGGACCCCTCCAGCATACTTAAGCGAGCTCCACCACTCGATTTTCCCCATCTTTGGTCATTCACCTCCTTCCCTGTGAGCTCCAGAGAGACCGCGAGAGTGACAGCGAGCGATTCCACCTGTTGCAGCGAGGAGAGGAGGAGGAATCCACTGATCCGGCGACGTAGCCGCCGTAGCTCCGCCACCTGAGCGAGCTCCGAGCCTCGGGCGGAGACGTCCCTTGAGGCCAAGACCGGGAGCTTCCCCAGCTCTGCCACAGTCTCTTCGACCACCCAGGTAGCCACTTAGCCCCGCTATTTCGTTCGATTTCCGTTTACGCCCAAATCGCAGCTCTGCCGTCGTTCCTTGATTCCGACCACCCTATCACCTATCTCGATCATCGGAATCGACCACCATCACCGTCTCCCTCCGATGCACCTTCTGCACCCACGCACTCAACCCATCTCGCACAGGAGCTGGGAACCGGGCTCCTCCGTCCACCACCTTCGCCGGAGCCCGCCACCCCGACGCACCAGCCACCTTCGCTCCGCCTAACTGGGTCGAGGCAGTTTGCCCTCGACCCGCGAATCTTCTGAGCCACTTTGCAGGTCCCATCGAGTCCATCTGAGGGCTTGGTCATTCAGGCCAGGAGACCCAGCTCCGCCGACCGCCCCTGAGCTCCTCCGAGCTCGGGTCGATCATCGGAGCATCGCAGCAGACGCAGGAGCGCACCAACGTTCTTCTCCGACCATCAGAGCGCTCCGAGGAGGAAGCCAGCGCCCGCACGAGCCCGGCGAAGCTCGCCGGGGACCAGTTCTTCCAGCATCCTCCAGCGTCGTTGGATCAGTCTCCAGCTCCAGACGCCATTTCCACCGTTGGTTCCTGGAGCCCCCTTTGACGTCAGATCTGAGGAGCTCGATCCGGACCATCAGATCCACACGTTTCCTGGCCTCGACCGTTGGATCAGCCAGAGCAGTCCCAGCGCTGGAGAGCCGCCCCCATCTGGACCGTCAGATCTACACGTGGCAGTCATCCAGCCGCTCTGGTTAATAAAGGGTAATTTACCCTTAGGCCCTTATCTTTGTTTTATTTCTTATTAGTCCTGTAAATAGTTAAGTCAGTTGTTTAGTTTTAGGTTTATTTGCATAGAGGACCCTGAGCTTCATGTCATTTGCATTCATACCCCTGACTGTTGTGGACACGTGCTTCGACACGTGATTTCTTTGGGTTAATTGTTGTAGATGCCCTTGTAGTTCTGGATGTTATTGCATGAATGAAAATATTATTTTAATTGCAGTTATACCCCTGTGAATGCTTTATTTCTGCATGTGCGTTTTATTTTGGGTAATTTGCAAGTGAGGCCCCTGGACTTTTGGTACGTGTTACCAATAAGCCCTCGGGACTTATTTTTGTTACATTTAGGTCCCTGAGTCCCCCAGGCACGCGCGTGGCGCGTGTTTTGCTGGGTTAATTGCACCGGGACCCCCAGAACTTTGGGTATTTGCATTTCAGTCCCTGTGCACAATACCCTCTTTTTATTTTTGAATAAAATATCAAATCACCTCCAAATCCAATGAGAATTTGACACATGGCTCCTGCCATGGTGTAGGATTTTCACGGATGTTTGAGGACATTTCTGATTTTGTTTGCTATTTTTAAAAAATCAAAAACCTATATTTTCGTCACTGTCTATTTTGAAAAATCACAAAAAAATCTAAAAACTCCCCTAAACATTCCACAAAAATTGTCTACTGTTTAGTTCAGTTTGTTTGACTTTCTAGCCAATTTTGGATATTTTTCATTGCTTAAAAACCTTAAAAACTTAAAAACACTCAAAAACCCATAAAAATTCTAATAAATAAATTAAAAACCCAAAAATAATAAACTTGGTACCTAAATTTTCCTTGTTTTACCTACTTTACAGGAAAATTACCTCCAGTCCATTTTGAGGCCCTTAGATATTTTATCTAGGGACTTTTGGCTTGGCTGGATAGTACCCCTGTTTTTAGCTACTGTTTGATTTTAGAAAATAAAATAAACATCAGAAAATTATCAAAAATTCACCAAAAACATAAAAAAATATAAAACACATAAAAATATTTTTGTTTTGATTTTTGGTTGATTTTTGGTGCTTGAAATAATTTGTTAAAGTGTGCTTCTCCTTTGTTTTCTTATTTTCTTAATATATTAAAAATCAAAAAAATATAAAAATAATTAAAAACCACTAAAAATATTTTTCTCTTTTATTTTATTTTTTTACTACTTCGTAGGCCTTCGGCCAATCCGTGCTCCTTGAGTTCGACCCTGGGTGCTATACCATGTTAATCACATAGCAGGACCGCTTCTTCGTTTTGATTGATTTTATTCCTCTCGAGTGGTTCATTTTTCTTGATATGCATGGTCTGATCGCTTGGGTCGCAACGACCCTATTTCTGTACCTTATACCCTAGTGATCGGACCGGTTATCAATTACCGAGGCAATGGTCTTCCTCGGTAATCTCGGAGGAGATGAAAGGGTTGGTTTGAGAGTAACAACCCTGAGTATGAGGGAACCAAGACTCAAGAGGGTCATGAGTCCTGGGTGGTCCAAGGTGCACTTGGACCGATGAAGATGAGTTACTTGGGGGACTCATAGAGAGATTGGTAAATAACGCGTCGAGATCTCCCCAGTTGCTCATCTTGATATGGCGAGAAGAAGATAGGATTTTACTCCTACCTGAAGCAAACAAATCAATCCAAGACCCTGGGTTCACACTCAACACAGTGAAGGACCCGAAACTGGGTCCAATTAATCTTGTAGTTTTCAAGTGTGATTTTCAAGCAAAAATAGCAAGGATTACGCGGCCTATAGGGAAGTCGGCTCAGAGCTGGATGCGTCTTCCATGTTTAACCTGTCACCTAAGATACCGCCGGTCCTTCCTTTCTTCGCTCCTATCCCAAGTCGATGGATTCAATGACCACACCCCTATCTACCTGCAAGTAGGCGGAGGCTGACAAGTTCGGAACTTCACCTCGGGGGGTTACTGGCAGCTTGTCGCAAAGTACCGCAATTTTGCCCCTATCTACCTGAGACAGGCGGAGGCTACTTGGTACTAGTCAATGAATCTGAAATTATTCGACTTGTGATATTTGCTAAGATCAGTCAGAACGTGATATGGAAGGCAGGGATTTGGGCTCTGCCTTAAGGTGTTCACACACTCAAGTACCCTCACTCAGCCTGAAAACAAGGTCGGGGATTAATCTCCCGCAAACAATTTTCAAATTTCATTCTCTCTTTTTTTTGGTCAATACTGTTTAGCAGTCCCGATTTTAAGTTAGGTTTTCACTGATTAAGTCCAACCACACAGCACGCCTATCGGACAGTCCCAATTTCTTTTTAATTAAATGTTATAAAATCAGAGGGAGAAATCGAGAAAAGCCGATGCAAGTTAAAATAATGATGTTATGCTGAGTTCAGGAGACTTACAGTGATCCCTTCGCTTTTTTATGCAGGATGCAAAACAGAATTGAAAACTTTATCTAAATGCAAATGCAGGCGATGAAAGCCGCTCCTAGACAAGCAGTTTTTAGCGTGAAGAACAGGTTATTTTGGCTAAGTCCTGCGGTCTAAGTGCGTCTTTTAAGTGAGTTGTGTGGTCCTAATGATTACGAGCACAAGCAATTCCTAGATTGGCTCGGGGAGCCGCTAGTATAAGCTAAGTTACATTCATCCACACAGCACACGGGGACACAGTTCTACTATACTTACACGCGCGAGATCCCAAACGGGAACCGCTGGAAAAAGATGCGAAAAATAAAAAAATGAAAATTACAAAGCCTCTCTTTCACTCAATAAATTTAAAATGCCAGATCCTCGAAGCGTCGTCGACTCCTCACGTTCCTCGCACAAAAATAAGTTGAGGTCAGAGAGTGACACAGAAATAAAATAATGCAAAGAAATAAAGGAGAGAAAAAAATAATTACAAGAAAACCGAGGGTCAGACTACCCGGGGAAAGAAAATCAAACACTCGGAATATCACTAAAAATTAACCTAAGTCGTGCCTCCCCGGCAACGGTGCCATTTTGATAGCCGTCCGGCACCCTTAGTTAATTCGAGCAAATTAATTGGCCAAATTAAGTTAAAGTCGTTCGTTGCAGTCGGATACGAGGGGGTAATCAAAAACCACTTTAATTATATTCGATGTTAATTTCAAGCGGCAAATTTTTTTACTTGGTGGAATTCCAAGGTTGAACTCAGGGAGGCATCTGTCTCCTTAGGTAAATTTTAGCAAAGATCAAGTGTTGAATTTTCGGGAAATTATTTTTTTGGTCTTTTTCTGTTTTCTATGCAGGACACATGCAATATCAAGCCAATTTAAAGTTAAATAAAATTAAGATATCAAATGAAGTCCAAAAATTATGAAAATTGGCCAGATGATGGATTATGATGAAATTAAGCTACCCTAATTTTTTGGGAATTTTTAGATACTAAATGAATTTATAGTGACTTAAACATGCAGACAGGGTGATTTTCACTAATTATTTTTTATAAATAACAAATCACATCTTTTTTAGAAAATAAAATTATCCTAGAGAGTTTTATTGATAAGGAATCTAGGAAAATTTACAAACATTAATTTCAATGTGAAATGAATTTATTAAAATTAAAATAATAAAATCACTAAACAATTTATTCAGGCCTCGATATACGTGCAAATACATGAAATTTTTATGCAATGTTAAGTTCACTATCCTAGAGCTACTATGAATTTTTGAGGATTTTTGGAACCACAGAAAATTAATTAGAATTTAAAAGAACTCACTGGGTAAAATATTACACAAATCAACCAATTAATTCATTTAAAAATCTACTGTAATTACAAAAATATGACACGTGGCACAATAGATAGAGGACAAGTTTCTCAACAAAATGCAACTTTTGGAATTTAAAAATGATGTAAAATGCGACCTAGGGATGCGTGCAAACACAGGGGTGTATTTGCAATACAAGAAAATAAAATTACATAAAACAAATATGCTGATAGGGACTTAAGTGCAATTACCTATAATGCAGGGGAAAGATGTGCAAATTCTCTACAGGGCATGTGCTCCTCACGTGGGGTCTGCTTCACAGGGACCTTTTTGCAAATATGAAAAGCTTTCAGGGCCTCAGTGTAAAATTCCCAGGCCGCACGTGCTCCTCACGTGGTCGGCCTAGGCTCGGATGGCTTCGGAGGCTCGGGACTCGGATCGGATGCTTCTGGAGGTTCGGCTGGAGGCTCGGGCGGTCCGAGCCTAGGCTCGGGGAAGAGGCTCGGAGCAGGGTTGCGTAGCGTGCTGCGGACCCTTGGATCAAGCTTGATCCAACGGATGGCGGTGAAGACTCGTGGCGAGATCTCAAGCCATCAGATCTAAGTTGATCCAACGGCTCCTGGCTCATGATGGAGAGGGCGACGTGGCTGACTGACGGCCGCTGGATCAGATGATATATCCAACGGCTCTCGGATGCTGCAGAGGTTGGACACGTGGCTAGCTAAGCGTCGTTAGATCGGGAAGGATCCAACGGCACTGGTGAAGCTCGGCTGAGAGGCGACGTGGCAGGATGACGACCGTTCGATCGAGGTGATCGAATGGCAGCTGGGGCTTCTCCTTCAACGGGCCTTCGCTGCCTGCGGAGGAGATGGTGGAGCTCCGGCGACTGGGCCTTTGCTCCTCCCTTCCCTACCGGTGTCGATGAAGCTCTCCGAGGCCTCGGAGGTATCCCAGCAGAAGCACGGCGATGCGGCGAAGGAGACGGTGGTCTCAGGACTGGAGAAGGCCTACGGAGGTCGCTGGCGACGAAGCTCGAGGATGACTCCGGCGAAGCTCCGATCAGTGACAAAAGAAGTTCCTGCAAGGGTTAGAGGAGTAGCCGAAGCTCGGGCGTGCACTTGTGGAGTTGTGAGTGTGGTCGGCGAGGCCTGTAGAGTAATAGAGAGGGGTCGGCGATGGTGCTCCGGCCAAGTGGCGGAGCTGGATTCGATGGACGGTGAAGTGCGTCGTCGGCGGGCGTAAAGGTGACCGCAAAGATGAGAGCTCCGACGCGGAGCTCGACGGAGTGGAATAGAGGCGAGAAGGTGGACGTGGACTGCGAATAAAATACGAGAAAACGAAGCAAAAATAAGATGAAGATCAATCGGGGATGGAGGTGTTCATCTGGGGTTTGGAGCTTGACTTTGAGTTCCAGATCGTCGCTCGAAGGGGCGGTGGGTCCTTGAGCTCAAGCAGCGGCTCGACGGAGGAGGGCTGCGACTCGGCGATGGACGAGGATCTCACCGGAGAAGACGATCGTCTTCGCTCGAGGAAACTTGCAATTACTGTCACCAATCGGGAGCTCCGAGCTCGGAGGGTCTCTCAGGGGTGGCGGATAGGTGCGACGATGGCCGATGCTCGATTATTTATAGGCAGAAGTTCTCGACCAAGCTGACTATGGAGCGAGGTTCATGGAGGAAGTGGAACGTTTATGGAGGTCGATGTGGGTAGTAGAGTGCTTGGCGAGGATGATGGACGAGTGGGGTTCATCGTGGAGGTGGTGGTGGACGTCGACAGTGGAGGAGGTGCGGCCAAGAATAGGAAGGGGGTGCCCCTCCCGCAAGGCGGAGAACATGGGAGAGAGGGGCTCCCGAGGTGGAAGACGAAGTCTCCACCGTTGGATCTTGTGATCCAACGGTAGTGATCGAGGCGTAATGCAGCGGCTGGATGAAGATCTTGACGTGGTGATCTGAGCGTCATGAAGCGCCCACATGGCGGAATCTGGGCGAAGCGCCAATGGACGGCTGCGATGAGCATAGGGTGTTTGATCGGGTGGCTCAGATGTTTGTGGGGCTAACAGCTCAGATGAAGAGACTGGAGCGTGATCTGATGGCGTAGCGTGCGACGCGTGTCGCGCTGTGGGAGAGGCGCGCACGGGTGGTTGAGATGAGGCGGGGGATTCGATCAGACGGTTGAGGGAAAGGGCGTACGTGGAAGCGGCTTGGTCGTTGGATCTGGAAGACCATCCAACGGCTGAGAGGTGTGGCGGCCTGGGCAAGGGGAGTGGGCCGCGTGGCGCAACCAGAGGGCGTCACGTGGCCTGCTGTGGTTGGCTGGATAAAGAAATAAGGGTAGAGAGAAGAGGGGGCCGAATTTGGAAAAACTCAAAATATAAAGTTGTAGATCTCGATGAGATCTACAAGTTTCATGTTGACCAAAGACGGAAATGAGGTCAAATATGATACATAAATACAAAGATACAAATATACATACATGTAGTATACAAAGAGGCCCGAAAACCCAACTTTCTCATACGAGCTCCAAATTGGATGAAATTAATCTTGTTTTAAAGGTCTTTTAATGTGTATTATTCTAAAAGTGAGTAGACCTATTTTGGAGTTTGTATGAAGGAGTTATGGGCAATTTCTGATCCAGTGGTTCTAGGGCTTTATTAGCTATTTTACAAGGGGGATTTCTGGCTTTCTTCCCTATATTACTAACTAAGGAGTACATATTATAAGGAAGAGGTTATTTTGATAAATGGATATTTTACAGGGGATTTTGGCTTCTTATTTAAATGCAAATGGAATGCTAAAATGCATGTATTATGTATGCATGCATGAATACTATTTATGCAGTATAAAGGGAAATATGCCTCTATTTACTCGGGAACAAGGCTCTATTTTTAACTTTTAGAGTGATGAATCACAGATTCATCAAGGTGGCGGCATGGAGCACAAAGACGATGATCTCCTATGGTGTTGACCCCTGGCCACGGTAGGCCAGGACTGCGGTGGCTCCGCCCCGCCAAGCTACTCCCCATGGCTGGGGGAGTTCAACGATGACTGGAGTGCCTTTGGCACTCAGCCCAAGCCGCCAACTACCACTTCCTTTCCAGGTAAGTTCCATCGACCTCCCTTGTATTTTATTTGATATTCTCTGAATTAATTAGGTCGTTCTATGCTTGATCACCCTCCATCGTCCATTATCTGAGCTTCAATGTATACCCATCTCCTTTGCAAAGCTCTTCGATCACCTCCTCTCCCTTCTCCACTACTTGTCACCTCCGACCCATCTCTCCTCCGCTCGCCGGGGGCAAAGCTATGTCCCCCATTCCTCCATTCATCGGGGATCCACTTCACTCATAGAACCCCACTCCATACATGCTTCGGCTATCATAGCCGGAATTAACACCTGCAGGTACTCAATCACCAATAGCCGGAGTCATGGTCGGAGCTTTCTTGATGAACTCCACCTCCGGCAGTTGGGCGTCGACGACCTCTTCCAGACCTTGCCGCAACTCGCCTGGGCTTCCAACTTTATCGACGATCATTCAGGAGGCTCGGGGAAGCTCCTCCAGATCTGAACAAGCTAGGTGGAGCATGGGTGGCTTTGGTGGAGGACAGAACGAGCTGCCAGCCCCGCGGCGGAGGAGTTAGCCCCAGAGTCTACAGGCGTCGTTGGATACACCTACCCGGTGTCCATCCAACGGCTCCCCCTCGACCACGTCAACACCATCCACAACGTTCAGCCACCGCCCGATCTCCAAGATCGTACGGTTCATCAGAAGCCACTTCGCCTCCCTCCGCATCTTTAGGTTTGGGATGACCAAGCCAGCTCCGAACCTCGTCCGAGCCAGAGTCGAGCCCAAGCCTCCCCCGAACCTCTACCAAGCATGTGCGTTCACCGAGCCTGGAGAGCATGTGCAGGTCACGTGCGACCAGGAAAATTTGTAGGGAGGCCCAGCCATCTTCTCTAAATTGCAACTAGGTCCCCGGCTCACGTGTAGACCACGTGGGTCAGGGGTATTTTGCATTTATACCCTCGTGGGTTTTAATAATTGCAAAAATACCCCCGCACATGTGGGTTATTTACAGGGAAGGTCCCGTACTTTATTTTATTTGCATTTTAGTCCCTCCAGGGACCTGTTTGCTATTTATCTTTCATGTTTTCTTGCATTTATGCCCCTGGATTCACTTATGCATATCTTGAGCATACTAGCTCCGATTGAGTCGATTTCAATGGCATTTTGAAGCTCTTTTTATTGTCTTTTTGATGGCATGCTTGTATTTCAGATTTGACACTATGAGTTTTGATGTCTTATTTTGTTGATTAAGTGTCTTTTGTGTAATGCTTCTCATGCCTTATTTTTACATAAATGAAAGTAGCTTCATGAACTTGATTATGATTTGACTTGTGTATAAATGGATCAAGTATTTTTATAATTAGGGCATATTTATGCATTTCTTTGCATCTCTTTGCATGATAAAAAGCAAATAAAAAATGCATATTTTCATGTTTACTTAATGCATATTGTTTTGTCTTCATGCATTCATCGACCTACGTTAATCCAACACTTAACTTAGATAATTTAAATCCAAATATCTCGAGAGAGGCTCGTTTCCCTGAGTTCAACCTTGGGCTTGCCCAAGTAAAAAAATTATAAATGGACCTTTTTATTCGATTGATTATCTTTAATTGAAGGTTCTTTGACGAATCCGATCCGCCCAACTACAACGCACTAAAATGACAAATTAAGAGGCTGAATTTTTGGATATTCAATGACTAATTTAATCTAACCAATCCACGATCTAACGGTTGAAGTTAATTAAAAGTAAAAAGGAAAAGAAACAGAAAAAAATACACCACCCCTCCCCCTTACCCCCTGATAGATAGGTTGGGTAGGGGTTCTTAACGCCCAATCTTGGAGGGCATGCGATGTCCGACAAGTCGGATCCGACAATCACGATATCGACTTCTCTCGTGGTACTCAAAACATGCTCAACCAATCAAATCAACAATCAACCCATAATGTATGATAAATCAATTATAATTGTGCGGAGTGAAATTTATTATACCCTGTAAATAAATATGTTGCAAGCAAGTGCAAGGGTCGAACCACTGAGTGCAAGTCACCGATAGGTGATTTATTGTCAATTACAAATTAAACAATAAATTTTCGTGTACTTTTATGTTTTTTGAATTTTTTGTGGGTTTTAATTATATATATACATATATTTATGGTTTTTTACATTTTTTTATTTTTTTATATTTTATATTATTTCATTTTTATATTTTCATATTTTTTAATTTATTTTTATTTTCAAGATATAACAACTATATATATAATAATATGTATAAGATAAATACTTGATATGATATATATGATAAATATATAAAGCTACAAAAAATACAAATAAATGCATCCTTTTTTAAGGTTTTAATATATTTATAGGTATTTATAAATAATAATAATAAGTATACAAGTCTATATAATATAAATAATAATTATAGGGTTTTATATTTATAAAAGTAACTATATATACTCATAACTAAAAAAATAAAAGGTTTATATTTTTATATTTTTCTCTATTTTTATTATTTTTATATTTTTTGCTAATTTTTAGGTATTTTTAATTGATTAAATATAGCAAAATAGAAGGTATAATAAATAGGTCATTTTGTTTTGGGTTTTAAAAATAGATAACTATTTTTAGAATGCCCAAAAATATTTTTTATATATTATATAATGTAAGTAAAAATAAGAATTGGATAGAATTATTTTTAAATTTTTCTACAATTTTTACTGGTTTTTATATGTCTTTTAGGGTTTCTCAAGTTTTAAGGTTTTCTTTTTATATTTTTAGTGATGTTTGGTCTGGAGTTATATTATATATTAATATATAATACATATTTTGTTTGAATTTTTAAAGAAGGTTTTATATTTTTGTATTTTTATACGTAAATAGGGAATAAATATGTCCTAAATGATTTTATAAATGAAAAAATGCAAGCAACTGCTTAAATAAAAACATATGTGAGCAAGCATCACATTAGGCATTCACTACCATTTCCCCAAAATTTTACAAGCACAGGAGCTATTTAAGTAAAATAGGAAAGCATAAATAAAATTAAATGCATGATATGGGTATATTTGCAATAAAAACAATATCTGAGGGATGTTGTGCAAAGTGATGAAAATTTCTACACTATTTTACACTTTTCCAGGACCTAATACAAACAAAGGAATCCGATAGGGTATCCTTGCAATTTGCCCACCTCACGTTGAGGTGAACTAGCATTGACTTAAATTTCAATATTCAAATTGTTCCATGTAGTCTGTGCATTGTTTACACAAAATATGACGCATACTTTCATATTTACAAGACTAAATAGAAAATGCAAAAGGTATGAGGATTACTTAATATTTGACCCAATAAGGTGTGCTATCGGGCGGCTCACGACGCTCCACGTGGTACGATCTATAGTTCTGGAGGGCGATGCTTTGCTGTTGATCGGACGATCTTGATTAGAATTTGAGCGCGGCTCGAACTGACGACTGGGAGGCAGTCTGGAAGAATGGGGAAGAAGGTCTTATTCCTCGAACTTCTAGCTTGGATTCTGACATGCTCCATTGTCCTCTTCCTTCGTTAATGGTCTCTTTAGCTTCTTGGGGAAAGCTGTGCCCGAAGGAGGCTCTAGTGAAGTCCGAACCCCGTCGGAAGGGGCCTGGAGGTCCAACCTCCTGGAGCTCCTGGTTTGAACTTCGGGTCGTCTCTAGGGGATCCTCATCTACTTTCTCCTGCATAACAATAATCTCCGGCCGGAGGCAGAGATTCTCGATCAGATATGAAGATAGATACGCATGGGAGTGAAGGGGATGAAGATGTCTAACAAAGGCAGAGGAGGTGGACCTCGGTCGGACTTGATCCGTGCAGGATCAAAGTGGGAAAAAAGGGAAAAGATGGAGAAGTCATTGAGTATGAAGATGAGGGTGAATGAATTTGGAGCTGGAGCCTAGTGCTCCAACGATTTTAATTTCTAAAATTACTCTAATCTACAAGCTAATTAACTAAATTGAAAGCTAAATTGAATTATTGGAATGAAAAGCAATACAAATAACTATATCTAGCAACCCATACCCATGGGAAATCGGGAGCAGAGGAGGTCGCCAGAGCGGAGCTCGGCCGACCAGGATCTCATCGCTCTACACCTTTATCTACATCTACAAGGGTTGGAGCTTGATGATGTCACCAAGGAGACTCAACAGGAAGGTTCTATTGGGGTTAAGACAAGAAACAATGATTAAAATGTCAAAAGGGGACTGAGGTTGGCTTTTATAGAGATGGGTTTGGGCAAAAATGGCAGGGAGATTACACGGAGAAGGAGCGTGGTAGGTGAGAGCTATAGGTAGGGTGATGCAGAGGGATGGTAGGGATGTTGATTGGTGGAGAGCTCGAGGAAGAAGGCAGCATGGAGAAGGAGTGAAAAGTGAGGGAAGGAGGGTCACGGGTTTGACATGGGTGGCGGCTGAGTGTAGTACAGTTGACCTGCCCGATCAACAAGCTCTATCTCCTGGTTGGTCCATGTGGACTACTTAGGAAAAAGGGTGGAAGAAATTATTTGTTAATTCTATTAAAATTAATAAATGATTTTATTATTTTTATTAAAATATAAATAATGTTTACAACTTTATGTCATATTTTATTTTGATTTTTATGTATTTATTCAAAGCTATTTATTATGTATTGAAAATTTCATGTATATACATAAATATCTATGTATGCTTGTATTTAGCCTATTTTATTTTATTTTATTTTGTATTTTACATTTTTATTATTTTATATACATAATTTATATATTTATAAATTATTTAATTACAGTATTTATATTTTTAATTTAATTTTCTAAATTTATTTATTTACTTAAATAATTAAGTATACATATTACATAGATATAGTTCATCTATATATTGTAATACTATATTCATTTTTATGAATTTTATATGGTTTTATTCTAATTTTATTATTTACATGTGTTTTTAATAATATTTACAAACATAAAAAATATAAGAAAGTGAAAAATATAAAGAATAAATATACTGAATATTATATACATGTATATTGTACAATGAGGGCCCAAAAGCCAACTTTTGCATCTTAAATCCAAATTAAGTGAAACCACTTTCCTTAATTAAGTAATTAAATTTTATGAATAGTAAAAGTAAGTTTGGTCAATTTGGATCTGTATGGAGAAGGTACATGTATATAAAGTTTTCTTTGCAGCTTTTTAGTCTCTGTGCCCTAGGCTCACTGTGCATTATTTTTGAATGAAATAAACTTTGTATTTCTCTTTGTATTTTTATGTACAATATTCGTGTTGAGAATATTTTGATTTGAGGTATAAATAATAAAGAATAAAATAAGACCCAAAATGCAATTGTTGGGCTATAGAATTAGGGTTTCTAAGCTGTGTTTTCTGTACAATTGGTCGTCCTATCTCCTCCTACCTTATTCCTTGTCAACCAAGACATCATGATGACTGGGTCTCGGGGTCTAGGGTCACTCAGTGTCTTTGACACTTCATTCTTTTTCTTTTCTTCCATTATATTTTTATTTTGGTATTAAATATAGTATTTTGTGCAATATTTAAGTGTCTATTATTGAGTGTTATTTTGCATAAACTAATGCTATATACATGCATTTAGCTAGGGATTTAAGGCAAAAATGAAAGAATAAAGGTTATAAAATGGAGATTCATCACCCCCATACTTGCCTTTGCTAGTCCCTAGAAAACATTTATGCCAATAAGTGAAGAAAGAGAAAACAAAGAAAAAAAAAAGAAAGAACATCTAATGATTTTTGACTCTTAAACTTATTTTATTAAAATCAAAGTTTGTAGCTCAGTTAAGGCATTTCGATTCATGGTGCTGTTCGAAACCATATTAAGGTTAAGAAGTCTGACAAAACAATCCTTAGGTTCCATAATCTTATCATTCAATTCAATTCACAGTCTGGTCAGAATCATCCTTTCAGTCGCACACTCTTGCAACCTTGAAATGGCAAGTACTATGTGTGTGAATTTCTTGCTCTTCCCATACAAATCACAGAACTATGAAGGAGTCTCCTCCTTTGGCAACTCATCCTTGGGGAGACAGATATTTCCTTCTAAGGTCAGGTTCATTCTAGTTTACAACTGAAATGGGAGGAGCTAGAAGAATGGGAAAAGAAGCGTAAATGGACAAGTGAAATCTCATTTTCTTGTGAAGCTTGGTCAGTGTAACCGAGTCTTCACCAAGAAGCATGCCTTTTTTGAAAGATCAATATTTTTGTGGAATTTGTGGTGTAGGCTTCTTTTTGGATTTTTCTTTTCTTTGCATTTGCATGCATTCTTTTTTTACCCTGATGGATTTAGAATCTTTTGGTTCGCCTATTTTTTAGAGTCTTGGAAAAAGCGGTACTAGCATACCATTCCTTTTCTGAAGCATTATATCATTCCAATCTCTAGTCGTTAGATGTCCATGCTACTAGAGGAAGTGGGTTGAGTACCAGTTTTGGTAGTCCCCAAGAATGGTTCATGCGCCACCCTGGCCTAGTATCGTCCTAACTTAGACTCCAAGATCTTTCAGCAATCCATCTGGGTTGAGCAAAGTGTTAAGTGTGAAGTCTCTATTCATGCCACTATCTCAAGAGTCATACTGATGAAATGAAGGGTTTTAGTTAGGCACATTGAATCGACTCATGAACATAGTCTCATGGAACCTAAAGAATTAAGTCAAGGTGATCGGAAGTACCTCAATTCTAGTCCTTAATGGGTTCCTCTGGAAGTTATGTGGATTAAGGTCTACACCAAGCTCCAATCTTCAGACTTTATTTTAGACTTGTTCAATTGTCTAGATCATTCCGAAAAATGCAAATGCTACATACAATCCAAGAAAAGATTTTTTGTGAAGCAGTTTCTATTTTTTAACTTTTTTATGGATTTTTGAAAAAGGTTTGCAAATTTTTTATGCAATTTAAGAAAATATTTTGTGAATTTTTATGGGTTTTGGAAATTTTGATTTTTTTAGGGATTTTTATAAGGGCTACTGAAAGAAGTATGTGCAGATGCTTACACAGGAGTGCATCTCTATTTACAAGAACTGGTTTAACAATTTATAAGTTAAGTTAGTTTTTATTTATAGATTTGATGTACAAGGGTTATGTATATCTATTTATATAAAGAATTTTATTTGCTATAATTATGTACAAGTTTCTCAAAATATTTTCAAAAGATTTTCACAACATTTTGAAATCTTATTTTTCAACTAAATTTTACAAATAATTTTGCAAACATTTACAAAATTTGGAAATCATTTTGCAAAGATTTTTGAAATAGTATATATAGATTTTGTAGAATGTTTCTACAACCATTTTCCAAATCATTTGCAAATCGATTTTCAAAAATTTTATTCAAACAAATGAAATAACTTTTTACAAATATTTACAAAAGATTTTTACAAATGTTTGAAAACATTTTACAAAAGTTTTCCAAACGGTTTTCAAAATATTTTCCAAGATATTTTCTAACCATTTTTTAAATCATTTTCCAAAACATTTTTAAATCGGTTTATTATTTATATTTATAAATGATTTGTGAAAATTTTTATACATAATTAAAGTGCATTCTTTATAATTAACTAATTGTATATTCAGACCCATATAGTATATTAAGCATATTATTTAAAAATACGAAAGTAGGAGTTATGACTAAAGTAGATACATTGTATATACGATCCTCTATACTTAGCTTGAGCCATGTCCTCATAGGTCAGAGAGAAAAAAGGATTCATAACTCGTGCTGAATATTGGAAAGCCTATATTAAAATGACTAAAAGAATGAAAGAATGAGAAGTCGACCTTCTCCCTTATACTTAGGATCAAATAATTATGAGTATATCAAAATATATGCAAAATGTAGGGAGGATCGAGGGTATGAATGAACAGATCAATGACTTGATATGTCTCCCCCTATACTTAGGGTAAGATATCCCTAAGTATAGAGCGTAACAATCACCAAGAGAGGAGACAGGAGAGGGGATTGAAATAAATGAAAAATAAATAAATAAAATAAGGAGGAAGGGATAAACGACAACACTTCCCCTATACTTCAGGTAAGAGATCCCTAAACATAAGCAACAAAAGGAGTGACGAAACAGAATGAAGAAAGAACATTTGACTCATCCTCCTCCCCTATACTTAGGATAAAGCACATCCTAATCAAAGCAAACTCATGGATCGAGGTGGATGTGTACAATAGAAGATGAAATGAAATAAGCGAAATCGAATATACAAGGTGATAATTGTACAATGATCAAGAAGGTAGAAATCATACCTTCTTGTGTGACCTACGAGGAATGGAGGGAAGATGGTGCAAGTCGATATCGAGGTCAACAACTGATAAAACCCGGTCAAGATTGACATGGTGAGTATCCTCAGTGGTCTCAAAATAGAAAGGCACGAACACATTAGTGGAAGTAGTAAGGTCAGGTTCAGCTTGAGAAGTCTCAACTCTCTCCGCCCTCCACGGTAAGGTATCCATAGTGTAAATACTGTGGATCTCATCAACACATCACCACTCGCAGGAAGAGGGGACTCCAAGGTCTATGATTTTCGAGTCTTCCTCCCTGAAGAGGAATTCTCGGGTCTCGGTATCATCCATGGTAAAGCAAACATCTTTGATCTCAACAAATATGTCATAGTCCTCAGGGTCGGTTGACACATGTGTACTCTCAGCAGGTGTGGGTCTCTGACCGATAGTGGGTGTGGTGATCGCCTCAATCAGAATGCTCTCGTTATGGGAATGGAAGCGTATCTCTCTAGATCTATAATCTATAACGGCCTTCGCAAAGCGAGAAAAGGTTGACCCGGAATGATTGAGTGCACTCCACAGAGGTGTAGGTCTCCGTGGGCAATACAACAAAATCTATAGTGTATCTCATGCTCTGTATCTGAATGGCAAAGTTTTCAATAATACCCTTCAGCCTCATTATTGAGCTATCAACAAATTGACAAATCATCATGGTTTTTCTTGAGAGGACCGAGACCAAGTATCTTGATAAGTGAGGAGGCTATTATATTAATCGATGCGCTGCTGTCAAGGAGAGTGTGATCAAAATGATGGTCAGAAATGGAAAATCTAACAAAGGGTGTACTGGTGTCCCCTTTTCTATTGGGCAGACGATGGGTGAGGACATGGGCAGTGGCCATGGTAAGAATGTGGCCCTTGGCTCTGCGACGTTGCTTTCTCTTTTTTGGTGTGGGATCATACATAAGGTTCATGGCCTTTCAAAGTGGGGCATCAAAAATATCCTGAATAGCCACCACAACTTCAAGGTTGGTTAACATTTTTTAAATTTTCCATCTCTTCCATTCTAGGGAAGAGATCAGAATCATCATCTACACAAGGATGACTAAGAGCAGTCTGTATAGTGTCATCCTTGGGGGCTAAGGAGGTGGGAACTATGGTGGATGCTTGTGTGGGCAAATGATGTGGCATAGGTTCCCTCTCATCACAAATTTGACCCTTCAAGGTGTCTCCCATTGCTTCCTTTTTGGATTTTTATATTTTGTTCATTTTTTGTATTTTTGGTGATTCTAGTCTCTAATGGTCTATCTCTTGTGAATCCATGGGTTCAGAAGGTGAAGGTTCAATGTGAATCACATTATTATATATATCATTAATCCTCTGTTGTAATTGTTTTACTACCCGGGTCACATGTTCAAGAGTGGTGTCCATGAGAGATGAATCCAACAACTCAGTATCGGGTGGGTGAGATGATGGGAAATGTGGTGGTGGTGGAAATAATCAAAATCTGATGGTTGAAGCTATATGTAGTGGGTATTTACAAAAAGAAAAGTCAGGAGTAAAGTCCTCCTACTAAAGTGGAGGTGCACTGACTGGAGATGAAGAAGCAAGATCTGCGAAGTCTGGATAAAAATAGCTCAAGCAAGATCCGTGAAGTCTGGATAAAAATAGCTCCAGTCATTGTTCATGAAATCGATCGCACGGGTCACATATGCGGTCGTGTATGTCCATGTGTCATGCACACCGAATCGATTATATAAATTGATGCATTACACACCCTAAGCGCATGTGCAGTTTGCATATGCCCCATATATCCCATATATGCCCCGCATACTGCTCCAGCAGCTTGGCAGCTCAGCCTCCGGTAGTTTCAACTTTCCAATCCTCTCATTCGGGTGATTACCTCAGTAGCTCTTCATCTTCTTCCATTCATGTATAAGGATATGAAATGCATTTGTATACAATTGCAATGCATTATGTAATTATGCATATGTAACATTTGCTCATGTATCATTTTCATGACTATATACAATGGGTCATCTAATATTTTAATATATGCCAATTGAGGTTTTGCACATGTATTGCAAATTTGCATGTATGTGTTTTGAGGTTTTGTTATTATGAATTATCTATTATGTAACTTTTTATGGCTAATTTTGTGTGATTAAATGTTAGGTGATTGTTGAATAAGATTTTTTACATGTCTAAAATATGTCTCACACAAGGCGGAGACACAGTCATTGTTGCGACCCCCAAAAATACCAATTCAAACAGCAATCAACCTACAGTTATAAATCAATGATGAGAATATGGTGTGGATCAAAATTTATTTTAACCCTACAATAAAATGTGTATAGTGGCAAGAAAAATATGGTGTCAAACACGATGAACACACGATGTAGCACAATTATATTATTTATAAATAAATAATATAGGTATATATATAGCTATGCACAAAATTTATCAAATAAAGTGGGTTCTTAATTAATAAAAAAATTTCTTTTCCTTTTTTTTAATATTTTTGTATTTTGATTATAATTTTCAGATTTTATATTTCCTTTTCTTTTAAATATATACTATAAATATATATATTTAGAGTATATATACAATATAGACTAATGTAGATATAAAAAATAATAAAAAATAGACAAAATAAAAAATGGAATCTTTTTGGATTTTAAATAATATTTTACTATTTTTGTGATATTTAAAAATAATTTTGCTAATTTTTATATATTTTTAAAGTTGCAAATACCCTAAAGTAGTGATAAATCAAATAACCGAAACTGAAATGGAAACTAAAAAAAGCAAATGGAGTCCAAAATTTTCTAAATAAATTTTAATTTATAAATAATAATATATAGAAAATTATAAAATAAAAAATGGTGTTTTGGGGTTTTTATGAATTTTATGAATTTTTATAAAGGTTTTTAGTGTTTTTAACTTTTTAGGAGTTTTCTTGTTCTATTTTTAGTGATTTTTGGTGTGAAAGTTAAAATAGATAAATACGCAAAATATATTTTTTGGGAATTTTTCAAAATCATTTTATAATGTTTTTGGCTTTTTTAAGATAAACAAGGACTGGTCTTGCACTATTTGAATTTTAGAAAAAATATGAAAGGGGTATAAAATGCAAATATAAATTCATTGCTTGATCAAGCACGCATCCAGGTACCTACTCCTATTTTTTGGTAATTTTTGGGGCGTGACAACTATTTTTAATAAATAGAAAATGACTCACAAAAATATTCAGTCTGATAGGGGTATAATTGCAAATATAAATAAAGGAAAGGGTCATAATGCAATTTTACCCAACGTTTAACACTGAAATTCCAACTTAATATATTAAACGTAATTTAAATAACCTGCAAGGGTTTACATGTAATTTTTACAAGATAAAACTTGCGCCTGCATATGACACTGATAGGGACTAAATTGCAATAATCGAAATGTTTATGGGTTTAAATGCAATTTATCCATTACTTTTTTAATAAATACAAAAAGTTGGAGGGAAGCTATGCAATTTAGCCACTAACACATCGGGATCCAGCCGTCTTGGGTTTGCTACGTGGCTGATCAAGCGGCTCTCTTCGCGTACACTTTGCGAATAATCAACGGTCCAGATTAGATCTGGACCGATGTTCTTGATCGAACAACAAGGGAGGTCGTTGCAAGAACATGCAAGAACTACTCACCGGCGAACTTCGATTCATCGTCTCTCTGATCCCTGGTGCTCTTTCTCTCCTCTGATGAGCCCAACAAGTAGCTGGGCCTCCTCCGCATGTGCATGTAGGGTCTGAGGTGGCGGCGAAGACGCGGGGTGCTCCGGCGAAGCTGAACCACCTGGAGAAGCTCCATGTGGTTGTTGAAGTCTCAGAAGCATCGTGAGTCCTGCAAACAAGCACCAAAAGAATCTTAGGTATGAGGGCTATCTCCTCGACTCAAAGTTTGCGTGAAATGGCAAGGGGAATGGCATAGAGGGGGGAGCTCCGGCGTCAAGTGGCGGAGGGATCTCAGATCCCAGATCCACGATGGATCTGGGTTGGATAAAGTGGGTAATTGGTGGAGAAGGAAAATGGGATGAAGATGATGTGAAAATCCGGGCGAGTTGACGGTTGGATGACGATGATTTTAACCTAGAAGTTGAGCTCCAGGAAGTAGGGGTTTTTAATTTGAGCGCTACCCGCTCGATTAAACTATGAATTAACAATGAAAAATGAAGATTAACTATGAAGTTACCTAGGAATGATGGGAAATGGGCTCAACAGAGCTTGGGGGCTCTAGAGTAGAACCAGTCGGCGGCACTCTAGCGATGGGTTGGATTCACCTCCTCCCTTGCTCTCCTCATTGCAAATCAAGGGCTCCACCTTGCTGTCACCATGGCGAAATCCATAGGAGTGATTTGAGGGTCTAAAGCTCGAAGAAGAGGTATCAAAAATCAAAAGGGGATGAAGGTGGTTTATTTATAGGTGTAATTTCGAGGGTTTTCGAGGAGCGATGGAGTGAGATCGAGCGGTGGTAGTTGGAGATGCGAGGATGGGTGTGGATCTAGGATGAATAGACTACAGGATGGTGGTGGTCTTGAGGGTAATTAGTGAGGGTGGAGGTGTGGAGAAAATGGTTAAGGGATGGCCCACGTGACATATGACAGGAGTCAGAGGGTAGGCCGGACAGTTGACCGACGGTCAAAAAAGAGTCGCGCATGGTTGGTCCACGTGGACCAACCAGGAAATTCCAAGGAAAAATGCCTTGAAAAATAGATAATAAATAGTATTTGATTTTATTATTTTTAGGTTATAAAATAAAAAATGTTTTTAATTTTCTGCAGTATTTTATATATACTTTTATTTCTTTTTCAAAGGTATTTATTTACAAGTTACTTTTTTGGGGTATATATAGGTATATTTACCTATGTAGTAGGTATTTTATATGTATTGTGTAACTTACATTTTATTATTTTATTTTCTTATTTTATATATTTTATAACTTATTTCTATACATCTAAATATATTTTTATGATATTTTTCGAAAGTAATATACATGCTTAATTAAATAGAAGTGTGATATCTATATGTATACGCACATGTATTTTACCTATGTAATTTATATAAGTATTTTATTTTAATATTTTATTTATGTTTTTATTTAATTTTTAATATGTAAATATACTATAAATAATATTTACAAAATTTTAAGAATATAAAATTATAAAAATAATAAGGAATAAATAAAATGAATATTTTAATCAGGTATATTATACAATAGGGGTCCAAAACCTAACTTTCACACCTTGACTCCAAAATACCACCGTCATTTAATAGCTTATGAAAACTTATATACAATTAATTGAGATTTTGATATATTTTGAGTTTTTATTTGGGAGATATGGGTAATGAAGTTTGGGTGTCATGATTTTATTCTGTGTATAAAATGTACACTGAATGTTATTTTTACATGAAATAAATTTTGTATTTTTTATATATTATTATCTACAATTTTCATGTACAAAGTTTTTTTTTTGAGGTGTAAATAATAAAGAATAAAATATGTATCAAAAAGTAATTATTGGGATATTTTGTAGAACTGTTTTGTATTTTCTGTACAACTAGCTGCCCTATCTGACCCTACTTTATTCCTTATCGACTTAGTCATCATGATGACTCAGTCTTGGGGGCTAGGTCACTTTAGTGTCCTTGACACTTCGTTCTTTTTTTCTTTTCTTTCCTTTATTCTTTTATTTTGGCATAAATATAATAAATGTACAATATTGCATACATTATTTTGTACAAATTAATGAACGTCTATTTTGACAAATTACAGATATATGCATGCATTCAGCTAGGGTTTAAAGTCCAAATGAAAGAATAAAGGTGATGAAATGGAGATTCATCACCCCCCTATACTTGCCTTTGCTAGTCCCTAACAAAACTTATGCCTATAAGTGCAGAGAAGAAAATGAAGAAAAGAAAAGGAAAGAACTTGGAATAATTTTTAACTTTTAAACATGTCTTAATAATGTCAAAGTTTGGAGCTCAGAGAAAGCCTTAGGATTAATGATATGTTCGGAACCACTTTGAGGTTAGGATTTGTGACACAACAACCTTTAGGTTCCATACTCCTATTATTCAATCCAATTCACAACTAGGTCAAAACCATCCTCTCAGTCGTATACTCTTGCTACCTTGAAATGATAGAACTATGTGTGTGAAATTGTTCAGCTCTCCCCCGACAAAACCATTGAACCACCAAGGTGTCTGCTCTTTTGATAACTCATCCTCGTGGAGTTAGATATTTCCTTCTAAGGTCAGGAACTTCTAGTATTTACAACCAAATGAGATAAAAAGTTAGAAGAACCGGAAGAGAAGTGGGAATGGACCAGTGTAGTCATCATTCCCGTATGAAGTCGATCAACGTAACCGGATCTTCACCAAGAAGTAGGCTTTTTCTGAAGCTCAATTTTGTGGAATTTTTGGTTGAAGGCTTCTTTGGATATTTTCTTTGACTTTGCATAGCATATGCATTCTTGTTTATGCCATGGTGGATATAGCATAGCATCTTTTATTCCACCCACTATTTTGGGGTCTTAGAAAAAGTTACGCCGGTAGACCATCCCTCATCCGAAGCATTTTTTCAATCCATCTCCAGTTTTCAGATATCATTGTTATCGGAAGAAGTGGGTTAGAGTACCGGTGTCGGCAATCCCCAAGAATGATTCCTGAGCCACCCTTAACGAAGCGGCCTTACATCGTCCTGACTTAGACCCCAAAATTTTTCAACAGACCCTCTATGTTGAGCTAAGTGTTAAGTGTGAGGTTTCTAGTCTAGTCACTATCTCAAGAGTCATATAAAATATATGAAGGATTCTATTTAGGCACATTGAATAGACTCATGAGCATAGTCTTATGGAATCCAAAGAATTAAGTCAAAGTGGCCTGAAATATCTTCAATCCAGTCCTCAATGGGTTCCTCTGAAATTAAGTGTATTAAGGTCTTCATAAAGCTCCAATCTTCAGACTCTTTGGACTTTTCAATTGCCTAGATTACGCCGAAAAATGTTCATGCTATGTACAATGCAGTAAAATATTTTTGTGATGCAATTTTTGGACTTTTGATCTTTTTATGGGTTTTTTAAAAGATGATGCAAATGCAGAGTGTTTTTTTATATTATGCAAATGTTGGTATTTTGGTTTTTCAAATGTTTTTGTGATTTTTGCAAACAAAATATTTTGGCTAAGAAAATAGGTACAATTATTTACACAGGGATGCATCTTATATTTACAGGAGTCATGGTTTTAAGAATCTACAAGGGATAAGTGATCAATGTTATGGAAACAAATATACATATACATTTAATAAAGAGTTTTAGAGTGATGTATATATTCCTCAAACTTATTTGAAAATGATTTTACAAAAATTTTGGAAAACTATAGTCCAAAATAATCTTTACAAACCATTTTTACAAACATTTACACACACTTGAAAATCGTTTTGCAAAGGTTTTTCAAACAGTATATATAGATTTTTCAAAATATTTTTGCAACCATTTTCCAAATATTTGCAAATCAATTTTTCAAACACTTTTATTTCACAAAAAGAAAATTTTCAAACATAATATTTTACAAAGGTTGAACACATTTTATAAAATATTTTTCAAACAATTTTCAAAAGATTTTTCTCTAGGATTTTCAAACTATTTTTCAAACATTTTGCAAAAGTATTTTCGCATGATTTATTAATCAGCTTGTACAACAATTTTGAGGAATTATAAACATCATTTTTATTAAATAATTTGATGATTTTGTGTATATATATTTTACTATGTTTTAGGTATATTTATTGAAAACATGAAAGTACGAGTTATGACTAAAATATATACGCAGTATATATTGACCCCCTATACTTAGCTTGAGTTATGTCCTCATAGATCGAAGAGAAGGGAAGATGCAACTCATACTAAGTATAAAAAATATACACAATGACTAAAGGATCAGAAGTCGACCGTCTCCCTATACTTAAGATCAATTAATCCTTATTATAGCAGTCTGTATACCAATGTAGTGAGGGTCGAGGGTGGGAAACGACCTAATGACTAACTCAATGGCTTGGCCTGTCTCCCCCTATACTTAGGGTAAAATATGCCTAAGTATAGGAAGAATGTCAAAAGTTGAGGAGACAGGAGAGGGATCAAGGAATGAACACTCGGATGTATTCATCCCCCCTATACTTAGGATGAAGCATATCCTAAGTATAGCAATGATGTATGGGACGAATACAACTTTTTGGAAGAATAAAATAATAGAAAATGAAAAGAAGAAAAGAAGAAAATGATTAACTATTCAAAAATGTTTTTGTTGGCCTCGTCTGCATGAGGGGATGTTGTGGATGTGAGTTGTTCATCGTGGACCACCTGAATTGAATTGACCGCGGACAAACACATGCCATGTTCGAGATATGGCTTCAGCAGTTTTCCATTGATCAAAAATGGATGTGTGTCAGCTGACAGATCGGATATGACGATACTTCCATTATCATGCACTTGCTTCACTACGAATGGCCATGTCCACTTGCTCTTCAATTTCCTTGGGAATAGTTTGAGCTTTGCATCAAACAACCAAACTTTCTATCCTGGCATGAGGGTCTTGCGGCAGATGTGCTTATCATGCCACTTTTTGACCTTTTCTTTGTACATTAAGATGTTGGCATATGCATACTCGTGAAATTAAAGGAGTTGATTCAGATCCAACTTTCTGTTCTGTCCTCCCTTCATGGAATCCAAATTACAGATGTTGATTGCCCATAATTATTTTTGAATAAGGTCCACGGGCAAATGGAATGGCTTGTCGTATACTAGGTGGTAGGGAGACATTCCTAACAGTAACTTGTACATGATCTGATAGGCCAAAAGTACTGAGTCCAGCAACTGTGACCAATTCTTCCTGTCGAGGTGTATGAGTTTCTATAATATTGTCTTCATCTCCCTATTTGAACACTCGACCAAACCATTTTATTATGGGTGGTATGGAGAGGTGATGCGATGTTCTATAACGAATTTTTGTGTCAGCTTCTTCACTTCTCTGTTGATGAAGTGGCTACCCCCATCGGATATCAGGATTTTTAGGATCCCGAACCTTGAAATGATGTGATCTCGTAGAAACCAGCAGACAGTACTACTGTATGTATTCTAGATTGGGATAGCCTCCACCCAATGACTTACATAATCGGCAATGATCATAATATACTCAAATCCTTTGTTATTAGGGAAGGAGCCCATGAAGTCAATGCCCCATGCATCAAACACGTCTGAAATCTGGATATACTTAAGATGCATTATGTCTCTCATTCCAATGGTACTGCCTAGTCTCTGACAGTCAGTGCAATGCTTGACAAAGTCTTCTGCGTCTCTGAATAGAGTTGGCCACCAAAGGTCGCATTGTAAAACTTTCATTGTCGTTCTTCTTCCAGAGTGGTGTCCTTCTGATTCTCTGGAGTGACAATGCTCGAGGAAACTATGGACTTCCTCCTAAGGAAGTGTCTTCTCCAGATGCAATATGCTCCCTCTCGAAAGAGATATGGATCCTCCCACTAGTAGAAATGGATGTCTGACAAGTACTTGTCTCTTTCTAGCTTAGGACAATCTTGGAGTTTTCTTAGATACAAGGTAGTTCACAATATCGGTGAACTAGGGGAGCGAGGTGACTAACATGATGGCTTCATCTGGAAAGTCTCGGTGATCGGTAATAGGTTCTGCTCAGGAGTGTCTGGCTCTGGCAATCTCGACAAGTGATCGGCCACCACATTTTTTACTCCAAGCTTATCGCGAATTTCAAGATCAAATTCCTATAAGAATGATCCATCTGATTAATCATGGTTTGACATCCTTCTTGGCTTGTAGATACTTGATGATCGAGTGATTTGTATACACTATGATCTTAGATCCAAGAAATGGGATCTGAATTTTCCAGGTAAATACTACTGCCAACGGCTCATTTTCAATAACAGTGTAGTTTCTTTGTGCTTCGTAGAGAGTTCTAATGGGCCTGAGTGATAGATTTTTAAAGGCAAAAATATCCTAAAATAGCGATTACATAAATAGGCCAAACTATTTTAGAATTTAAAAATAGTAAATAAAGCCAAAATTTTTCAAAACTATTTTTAATTAATACTATATAATAAAAAGAAAATTCAGAGATAGAAATGATTATTTTTGGATTTTTATGGTGATTTTTAATATTTTTTATAAATGATTTTGGAGCTTTTTAATTTTTAATCATTTTTCTATTTCTAGGGATTTTTACTCTAGAGTTACAAAATATTAAAAAAATAAAATATATTTTTTGGAATTTTTCAAAAAGGTTTTATAAATTTTTAGCCATTTTTAATTCAAATATAGACAAAAATATGTTATTTTGATTTTTGTAAAATAAGTAAAATGCCTAAAATGCAAAAAAAATTATGGTGGTGTGAAAGTACACACTAGAGGCATCTAACCCTATTTTTACATAATTTTTGGAGTAAAGATGTTATTTATAAAAATTAAAGAACAAGAACAAAAATTATTAAAATAATAGGGGTATATTTGTAATTAAAATTAATGTCAAGGGTTATGGTGCAAATTACCCAAAATATTACAACAAATATTTATACTTTAGGTACTAAACTGAAATTACCAAACTCGCAAGAGGTTTAACATGGCGCAGAACCAAACGTAATTATGCTAAAGATCAGGGGTTCATATGCAAATTTTCACAAAGTTTAAAACTAAATAAAAAAATTATAATAGCAAAATAAATGCGATAAAAACAGGGGTAGAATATGAAATTTACCCCCACTAAGGTGGTTAGATGACCGCAAATACTCCACTTGGACACGTGTCCAGCTCAGATCGCTCGATACCCCTTCGGGCACCGATGACTACGATTGGATCCCCAGATGGGATCGAACGATGATGGCGCTATGGATCCGACGGCTACTGTACATTCTGGCAGCTACTCTTGATCCAATGGTTGGTGAGGTGGTTGGAGGTACTGGCGAAGAACTCAGCTGGACCGAGCTTCGATCCGAAGGTGCATGCGACTCCGATGACCTGGAAGCTTCCCGATGGTCTCTCCTTGCTCCAGCTGCTACGACGAGTCTTCCTGATCTCTCAGATAGTTCTGGGGCTCGGTGATGGAGCCCTGGAGGTCTTCAACACCTGGAGGGTGTTCCTTGAGTTGAGAAGGACTCAGATGCCCTCTTCCAGACCTACAAAGAAGCTGAAAAGCATGACAACGTAAAGGCGACTAGGTATGGGTTGTTATTGGTGGAAAATGATGGTGGAATGATGAAGGCAGTGAGGTCTAAGGTGAGCGGCGAAGGAAGACCATGTTTCAAAGATTTGGAACTGATCTGCTAAAATGGTGGATTGGGAAGCATGGAGAAATGAAAGGGTACGGAAATGGGGTGTCTGGTGGAGTCGAAATAGGGGTGAATAATAGTAGAGATGTTCGTCGGAGTAGAGCTCTGATGAACTTCGAAGAGTTGATTTTACGCTAATATGAGTAATTAAACCTAAATCTAATGACAGGAAATGAAATGTAGTAACTAAAACTACATAGAAAACGAATAAAATCGAACCTTGAGTGGTCGGGAGCCACGAGATGGATCTCACGGCAGCGGACCGCCGGAGATGGTGGAGATCACCCCTACACCACATCCTCCCTGTCTTGGAGCTCAAGTCATGGAGTGCAAAAGGAGGAGGAGAAATAGGGCCAAAGGGATTCCAAAAATAGAAGAAAGTGGTGGAGGAAGTTTTGTATAGGTGACGAACATGGGAGGAAAATCGAGGTGGCTCGCTCGATGCAGTGATGCATTCCTTGAGGAGATGATTGAGCATGATAGAGCATAGATCAATAAGAAAAAGTGGTGAAGAAATCAATCTGAATCGATGCTTGTATCGATCAAAGAAAAAGGGAGATGAAGAGGTCAAACACATAGCCTGACAGGTCTAGACCGAGGTCGGAGAATTTGACCCAGGTCAACGGGGGGTGTGACCTGATTGGGCCAAGTCACCCGTAAAAAACAAAATAGGAATTAAATTTAAAGATAATTCAAAATAAATTAATATATGATTTATTTATTTTTGGTTAAAACCTAAAAATGTTTATTATTTTACGTAGTATTTTATCATGATTTTTATTTATTTTTATAGATTTATTTATTACAAGTTACTTTTTACAAGTATATTTATATGTATATTTACCAATTTTGTATATTCTATTTTTATTTTAAGTTTTTGATTTTATTATTTTATTTTATTAATTTATATATTTATAACTATTTTTATATTCACAAATATATTTTTATTGTATTTTTCTGAAGTATTTTGTACACTTAAATAAATAGATGTATATATTATATAGGTATAAGTATTGTATATCCATCTATGTATTTTTATATACTATTTTATTTTATTGATTTCTTTATAGATTTATTCTATTCTAAATATGTACAGAAGTTATAAATAATATTTACTAAATTGTAAAATAATGAAAAATATAAAGAATAAATAAAATGAATATTTTATTCAGGTATATAGTACAATAGGGGTCCAAAACCTAACGTTTGCATCTTAACTCCAAATTGAATGACACCTTTGTTAAATAGCTTATTAAACGTTATATAAATGAAAGGTGATTTTAGTGCATTTTGAGTTCGTATGGAGGAGAAATGGGTCTGGGAAGTTTGGGTTTTGGCTTTTTACTATGAGTATAAAAAGTACATTATATAATATTTTTGTGTGAAATCAATTTTATATTTTTTTATATATTTTTATCTACAACTTTCATGTATAGAGTTTCTTTGTTTGAGGTGTAAATAATAAAGAATAAATAGGTCAAAATGGATTATTCGATTATAAAAAAAAGGGTTTTTATTATGGATTTGACCCTTATCTCCCCTACTTTATTCCTTCACGACCCGATCATCAAAATGCTTAGGTCTCGGGGTTTAGGACCATAAAATACCTTTGGTATTAATTTATGCAAAATAATGATATATACATGCATTTAGCTAAGGTTTAAAGGCCAAAATAAAAAAATAAAGGTGATGAAATAGATATTCATCAACCCCTATACTTGCCTTTGCTAGTCCTAGAAAACACATATGCAATAAATGCATAAAAGAATCAAAGAAAAGAAAACAAAAGAACTTGGATTGATTTTAATTCTTGAACTTGTATTCATAAAAACAAAGTTTGGAGCTCGGTCGAACTTGTGGATTTTAGGTGCGGTCAGAACCTTATTGCGAATCGGACTTGAAACATAACAGTCTTTGAGAATCACAAAATCTTGCTCAAGTCTCCTCAATATCTAGGTCAGAATAAGTGAACTCACACGCTAACCCTTATGACTATGAATCTATCTTGGACAACATGTGTGATATGTAGATTTCCTTGGCTGAAACGGTAAAAGTCAATCTTCTCCAACATGGTGACCCTAATTATCCAACAACTCTTTCCTCGAGAAGCGGGGTATTCCCTTCTAAGATCAAGTACAACCGGCTCAAGAAGAGGAGGTTGAGAGAAGAATGGACGGTAACATATGTAGCTACCTATCCTAGGATGCTTTACCGATGTAGCCAAGTCATATGACTGCAGGCTCACATGCATATGACTTTGAAGCTCAAGCTTGCTTATTTGACTATACAAATATATACACTCCGGAAGGCATTTTATTTTCATTCAGGCATGTCCACTTTTTTGAAGTTTTTTATTTTTCCATTTTTTTGGATATTATATACAATAACATTTACATATGGGCTTTTTCCTATTGAGCTAGTAGACTACCCCTCTTTTGAAGCTTTATTGCAACCCACAACTTCTGTCTTTAGACCTCATGGCTACTGGATCGGGTTGGTGTACAATGGCCACGAAAGTGTGACTTCCGATGTTTCCATTGGCTTGTGTCTCATGTCGGAATATCCAGCCCTCTACCACGTCAACTAAGGTGAGCAAAGTGTAAAGTTAGGTGTGCAAGCTAGGTCATTATCAACAAGAGTCGTGTGTGTGCTCCAAGATATTCTACTTAGGCAGTCAAGACGACACTGAACTAAGTCTCGTGGTCTCAAAGAATTAAGTCTAGCAGACCTAAAGTATCTCAATTCCAGTTCCTATAAGGTTCCTGTGATTAAGTAGATTTAATGTCCAACCAAGCTCCAATCTTCAGATTTTATTTAGACTTATTCAATTATTAATTTCAATCTAAAAAAATGCAAATGCAATGTACAATGCAAGGAAATTTTTTTTGTGATGCAATTTTTTGCATTTTGATCTTTTATGGTTTTTTGAAAAGTTTTGCAATTTTTATGTAGTTTTTAAAAAGATTTTTCATATATTTTTGGGATTTTTAATTTTGCAAAATTTTAGGATTTTTCTCAAAATAAAGTTTTTGGGAAAAGAAATAAGTACAGATATTTACACGGGAGTGTGTCTTGCCATTTTCAAGAATTAGGTTTTAGGAATTTACAGTTTAAACAAGATCATTTTTATGTACCCAATTCTTAAAATAAATTGAAAAGTTTTTCACAAATATTTTGAAAACTTTTATTTTGTAAAATAATTTGGTAAATATTATAAATATTTACAAAATTTTAAAATCATTTTGCAAAGATTTTTGAAATAGTATATATAGATTTTTCAAAATAATTTTGCAATTGTTTTTAAAACCATTTTAAAAACAATCTATTCAATGTTAGGTGAGCGTGGCATGACATCCCTGTAGAAGTATGGAAAGTTTTAGGTGAGCGTGGTTTGACTTGTCTTACGAATCTATTCAATGTTATTTGGCGAAGCAAGAAAATGCCTGAAGATTGGAGGAGGAGTATCGTGGTGCCTCTTTATAAGAACAAAGGAGACATTCAAAATTGTTCAAATTACAGAGGTATCAAGCTGATGAGTCACACTATGAAAATTTGGGAACGTGTGATCGAAAGAAGGTTGAGGCAAGTTTCCCAAGTAAAAGAAAATCAATTCGGATTCATGCCAGGTCGCTAAACTATTGAAGCCATCCATTTGTTGAGGATAACAATGGAGATTTATAGAGCTAAAAGGAAGAATCTTCATATGATCTTTATTGATTTGGAGAAGGCTTATGATTCCGTCCCACGAGAGATACTGTGGAGAGTTTTGGAGAAGAGACAAGCACCTGTCCTATACATTAATCTCATAAAGGATATGTATAAGGACCCCGACGGGGAAGACTGACTATTTTGATATCAACATTGGTTTACCTCAAGGTTCAGCTTTAAGTCCATTTCTTTTTACTTTGATTATGGACGAGTTGACAAGTCACATTCAGGATGAGTTACCTTGGTGTATGTTATTTGCTGATGATATTGTGCTTATTGACGAGACTAGAGATGGAGTAAATGAGAAGCTTGAGGTTTGGAGACATGCATTAGAGACTAAAGGTTTTCGTATAAGTAGGGCTAAGACGGAATATATGGAATGCACCTTTGATGGAAGCAATGGTGAAGGAATCGAGGTTAAGATTGGTGACGATAACATTCAGAAGAGAGATTCTTTTAGATATCTGGGATCTATTTTGCAACATGATGGGGAAATTGATGGAGATATTACTAATAGAATAAACGCAGGCTGGCTAAAGTGGAGAGGAGCCTCCGCTGTTCTCTGTGATAAGAAAATTCCTTTAAAAATTAAAGGAAAGTTTTACAAAGCAGCCGTGAGACCTGCTATGCTTTATGGTTCTGAATGTTGGCCTGTGAACCATAGACATGTGCAGAGAATGGCTGTAGCAGAAATGAAAATGCTAAGATGGATGTGTGGACATACACGTAAAGATCGGATTCAGAATGATGCAATCAGAAAGAAAGTTGGTGTAGCTCCGATCGAGGATAAGATGCGAGAAAACCGCTTAAGATGGTTTGGTCATTTACAAAGAAGGTCAACTGATGCACCGGTTAGGAGATGCGAGTGTTGGGATGTTGAGCCGGCTAAGAGAGGGCGAGGACGGCCCAAGAAGTGTTGGAAAGAGACTATACGAAGGGATCTTAGTTTTTAGGATATAAGTCCGAGATTGACCCAAGATAGATCTGAATGGAGGCGAAAAATCCATGTAGCCGACCCTACTTAATTGTGGGAAAAGGCTTTGTTGTTGTTGTTGTTTTTAAAACCATTTTAAATAGATTTTCTAAACATTTTATTTCAAACAAAGAAAATAATTTTTTACAAACAAAACATTTTTACAAAGGTTGACAATATTTAACAAAATATTTTCCAAATAGTTCTCAAAAGATTTTTGAGAAGGATTTTCAAACTATTTTTCAAACATTTTACAGAAAAATATTTTTAAATTGATTTATTAATCAGTATATACAAAGAATTTGGTGTATGTTTTAATTTTTATTAATTATCCATATTATTAAAATATGAAAGTACAAGTTATGGTTAAAGTATATACAGAGTATATACTACCCCCCTATACTTAGCTTGAGCTTTGTCCTAATATATCAGAGAGAAAAGAGAAGACATAACTCGTAATGCGTATTGAAGAGCCTATACTACAACGACTAAAGAATAACGAATCAATAAATGAGAAGTCAACCATCCCCCTAGACTTAAGATGAAATAATCCTAAGTATAGCAGCTTGTATCTACATGCAGGGAGGGTTAAGGGTGGGAATGAACAGATCACAACTCGGTTGATTTCCCCCTATACTTACGGTGAGATATCCCTAAGTATAGATAAGGAAAGGAGATAGTTGGGGGGTAAAGAAAAAAACCAATAAAAAGAAAAAGAAAATATACGAGGGAAGAATGTACACATCATTCCCCCTATACTTAGGGTAAAAGAGCCCTAAGTATAGGCAACAATGAGAATGATGAAATAGAACAAAGAGTGAACATCCAGCTCATGTACCCCCTACGCTTAGGACAAAATATGCCCTAAGCAAGGAAAAAACATGGAGTGGTGTGGATGAGCAAAAACGATATATGGAAGGAAGAAAACGAAAGCGGATATACAAAGTGGTGGATGTACAACGATCAAGAAGGTAGAAAGTGTACCTTCTTGCGTTACTGCTGAGGAATGTATCTAACAACGTGCAAGTCGATATCGAGGTCATCAGCAGACAAAAACCGATCAGGATCGACCTGAGAAAGATCCTCAGTAGTCTCAAAGAGGAAAGGCACGAACTGGTCAGTGGAAGTAGTGTGGTTGTGCTCGGCCTGGGAATTCTCCGCTATGTCGGAACAAAAAAGCTTGAACTCATGGATGAAAGAAGTAAGGTCAATTTCAGCCTCTACAGTATCTAATATGTCTGCCCTATGCTCTAAAGTGCATCGCCACTCACCGGAAGGGGGAACTCCAAGGTCTATGCTTTTCGAATCTTCCTCACCAAAGAGGAATCCTCGGGTCTCGGAATCATCCATCAAAATGCAAACTTCTCTGATATCAGCATCATGGCCATAGTCCTCGGGGTCGGCTAACACTATCATACTCTCGTTAGATGCAGGTCCATGGTCAACAGGGGGTGCAATGATCAACACAACGCTCAAGTCAGCAGAACGAAAGTGAATCTTTCTAGATCCCTAACTAATAATGACTCAGGCGAGAAAGGGTCGTCCCAGGATGATCGAAGCATGCTCCACGGGGGTGGATGGTTCCGTGGGTGATAACGCTCCCGCACCCTGAGTTAATTCGGTCAAATTAATGTCCAAACTAATGTTAAGTGTTCGTTGCAGTCGGATACGAGAGGTTAATCAAAAACCACTTAGTGATTAATGTTAAGTGATTATATTTTTTTACTTGGTGGAGTCCAAGGTCGATCTCAGGGAGGCAACTGTCTCCTTAGGTAAATTACAGCAATTTTTCAAGTGTTGATGTTCGAGAATCAATTTTTTTGATCTTTTTAATTTTTATGCAGACATATACGGACAAGGTGAGCCAATTTAGCGTTTAATTTGATTGATGTATCAAATGAAGTCCAAAAATAATAAAAATTGGCCAGATGATTATTTATGATGAAAATGACCTACACTAATGTTTTTGGAATTTTTCGACTCAAAATAAATTTTCTGTGAATTAAATGAACAGACAGAGTGATTTTCAGTATTTAATTTTTAATAAATATCAAATCACAATTTTTTCAAGAACTAAAATTATCCTAGGTGGGTCTAATGATAAGGGACCTAGGAAAATTAACAGGACTTAAATTTACTTGAAATGAATTAATTAAAATTAATTCAAGAAAATCACTAAACTATTTATTTAGGCCTCGATATGCGTGCAAATGCTATGAAATTTTTATGGTGTGTTAGAAATGATGTCCTTAGGCTACTGTGATTTTTTCATAATTTTTGAAGGCACAGATAATTAATTAAAAATCAAAAGGCATCACTGGGCAAAATATGTCAACAATGAACCAATTAATTCATTAATAATTCAAATAAGCCCACAAAAATCAGATACGTGTACTAACAGATGGAGGACAAAATTTCCAACAACATGCAATTTTCAGAATCTCAAAATGATGAAAAATACACTCTAGGGACACGTGCAAACACAAGGGTGTAAATGCAATACTAGAAATTGAAACTTCAATAAATAAATATGCTGACAGGGACTAAAATGCAATTACCGATAACATGCAGGACTTGTATGCAATTTCTCCACGGAACATGTGCTCCTCACGTGGGGTCTGCTTCACAGGGACCTTTTTGTAATTTCCATAAGCTTCAGGGGCGTCTGTGCAAATAACCCAGGCCGCACGTGCTCCTCACGTGGGCGACCTAGGTTCGGAGGGCGTCGGAGGCTCGGAGCGAGGGTCGGGTCCTCTGGAGGTTCGGACTAGCCTCGGTGCAGCTTCGGGTCACCCGAGCCTAGGCTTGGGGGCTGAGGCTCGGACTCGTCTACGTGGCAGCCTGAAGGCCCTTGGATCAAGATGGATCCAAGGGATGTCGATGAAGTCGCGTGGCGGCTGGAGAGCCGTCTGATCCGAGGCGTGATCAACGGTCGCGGACGGGGGCGGTGAGTGGACTCGTGGCAGGGCGAGGACCGTTCGATCGGATGATCGAACGGTTGCTGCTGCGTCGTCTCGAACGGTCCTCCGCCACCTGAGGAGGAGAAGGCGGAGCTCCGGTGGGGCTGGGCTTGCTCCGCCTCGGTCGCCAGGCGTCGATGAAGAGCTTCGTCAGCTCCCACGTAGCTCGGAAGAAGCGGGAGTGCACGGCGAAGCCTCCGGTGGCCTCAAGATCCTTGGAGAGGTGCTGGAGCTCTGCGTCGATGAAGCTCGAAGGGAGCTCCGGCGAGGCTCCGGCCAATGAAGAATTTAGGATCTGCAAGGGGTTAGATGTATAGCCGAGGCGTGCAGGTGTCCGTGGAGGGGAGTGGAGTGATCGGCGAGGCCTGAAATGGAGTGTGATGGTCTGGCGAGTAAGCTCCGGCCAAACGGCGGAGCTGTTGGTCGGAGGAAAGTGAAACGTGTCGTCGGAGTGTGCGGAAGATACCGCGAGGATCGGAGCTTCGACGCGAAGCTCGTCGAGGTGATTTAGACGCGCGAAGATGGCTGGTGACGGCGAATAAAAACGGAGAACAAGCAAGAAAAAGAAGAAGAAGATCGGAGTACGAATGGAGGGGGTTACCTGGGGAATGGGGCTCAACTTTGAGCTCCAGGTCGTCGCTCAAGGGATCGGTAGGGTCCCGAGCTCGGGCAGCTGCTCGAGGGAGGCTGCAGCACGGCGGTGGCGGCCGTGGATCTCGCCGGAGTTGGATCTCTGTCTTCGCTCGACAACTCCACCAATTGCTGTCACCAATAGGTAGCTTGGAGCTCGAGGAACCTCTCTAGAGTGGCGGATCGGGGTGAACGGTGCCGGTGGCTGGATATTTATAAGGAGAAGGAGGTGATCTGGCTGGGTGAGTGGCGAGGTTGGTGGTCGTCGTGGGGCGAGTATGGTGGAGAGGGTGGTGCTCGAGGGAGCTGGCGAGGGAGAGGGACGAGTGGGGGACGTCGTGGGGAGGTCAGCGGCCGGAGGAGATGGCTGACGTGTGCCCAGAAAAGGAAAGGGGGCGCCCCTCCCGCAAGGCAAGGGACGTGGGGGAGAGGGGCGCCTGGAGGTAGGAGACGAGGTCTCCACCGTTGGATCTTGTGATCCAACGGTGGAGATCAGAGCGTGGTGAACGGGTATGATTAGATCTGGGGTGCCAAGATGAGGGGTTATGAGGGAGCCACGTGGCGCGTTGTGGCGAGGCGCGAGCGGATGGTTCAGATGAGAGGGTGGAGTTGATCTGAGGATCGAGACTCGCTGGAAGAGGGCGGCTGCGATGAGAGGATCGGGGACCTGATCAGGCGGCGCAGATGCGTCCACGTGGAAGGCTGAGAGCGCGGCGCTAAGGGACGGTGGAGATGAAGTGTGGGGCAGATCTGATGGCTGGGAGATGGATAGGTACGTGGAAAGCCCTGGGCCGTTGGATCTGAAGGGAGATCCAACGGTGGAAGGCGCGGGCGGATGAGGCGAGGGGCAGCGGGCCGCGTGGCGCAACCAGAGGGCGCCACGTGGCCTGCTGTGAATGGCTGGAGGAAGAAACACGTGTAGAGAGAAGAGGAAGCCGAATTTGGAAAAACTCAAAACATGAGAGTTGTAGATCTTGATGATATCTACAAGTTTCATGTTGACCAAAGACGGAGATAAGGTCAAATATGATACATAAATACAAGGATACATAAATATACATGTGTAGTATACAAAATGACCCAAAAACCCAAGTTTCTCATACAAGCTCCAATTTCAATGAAATTAGTCTCATTTTGAAGGTCTTTTAATATGTAGTAATCTAAAAGTGAGTAGACCTAATTAGGAGATTGTATGAGGGCTTTATGTGTGTTTTAATGTACAAGGGTTTTCAGGATATTTTGGCTATTTTACAAGGGTGATTTTTGGCATTCTTCCCTATATTATTAAGGAATACATATGTATTATAGAGAAGAAGTTATTTTGGTGGAGTGGTATTTTACAGGGGATTTTTGGCTTCTTATTTAAATGCAGATGAGCTGCTAAAATGCATGAATTATGGATGCATGCATGAGTGTTATTTATGCAAGAAAAAAGGAAATATGCCTCTATTTTCTCGGGAACAAGGCTCTATTTTTGACTTTTGATGTGATGAATCACAGATTCATCAACCCCCTATACTTAAACCTTGCTCGTCCCCGAGCAACTAAAATGAAATGCAAGAGTGAAATGATTTTGGGTTCCATACCAAGGTCATGAACAAAAGTTGAAAAATGGAGCCTGACTCGAACTTTGGATTAATTGTATGGCGGAACCTTATTTGGACCTGGACTTAAGACCTAACAGACTTCAAGTTCCACAAGTCTTCTATTCAAGACGCCTCAATAGTCAGGTCAGAACAACTCCTCAAACGCAAATTTCTGATGACTATGATTCTTACTTGTACTGTGTAAGTGATTTGTAACTCTCCACATCAGAAATGGCTCGGAACCAGCCTCCTCTAACAAGGTAACTCAATAACCCGGTATAGTAACTCTTTCCTCGAGGAGCGGGGTATTCCCTTCTAAGTTCAAGTGCGACCAACTCAAGAGGAGGGGGTAGAGAAGAGAATGGACGGTAGCCAGTGTAGCTACCTATCCCGGGATGCCTGACCAGTGTAGCCAAGTCATCCAGCTGCATTTTCTTTTCTAATATACATACTCCGACAGGTTTTTTTTCTTTTTTTTTGGACCTGTCTGATTTTTTTTTGGAGTTCTCGCATTTTTTTCTTTTTTTTCTTTTTTTTTTGAACTATATACAAGGTGCAGCATGTACATCAGGAGTTTTTCCTCTTGAGCCAGTAGACTATCCCTCTTTTGAAGCATTATTGCAACCCACAGCACCCTGTCCTTAGATGTCAACACCACTAGACTAGGTTGAGACGCACTTCCCTCCCTAGAGGATGACGGATGTTTCCACCCGTGTGCTACTCCAAGTTAAAGGATTCTACCTCCTCACCACCTCATCAGTGAAGAGCTACGTGCATAGTGCTTGTCCAAGTTAGGTCATTATCTGTAAGAATCCTGCGTATGCACGAGATATTCTACTTAGACTGATTAAGATGACATGTGAACATAGACATGCGGACTCAAAGAATTAAGTCTCTTGACCTGTGAAATCTTAACTCCAGTTCTTATAAGGTTCCTCTGAAATTAGGTGGATTAAGGTCAAATCAAGTCCATCCTCAATATCTACTCATAACTTGGTTCAGAACCCACTAACTTTTCACTTTGCATATGCAAAGTATGCAGATGAGATGAAATGTCATGCTATGAAAATGCAAGACTCTTTATATTATTATGCAGAGATGATATGCAAGAGTAAATAAGAAGCCTATATTTAAAGTTTTTTTTTCAACTTTTACCCACCCGTAATTATTGCAAAATATATACAAAAATACGCGAAAATACGTGAAAGTACGAGCTATGGGTAAAGTATATATGTAATATATACACACCCCCCTATACTTAGCGTGTGCTATGTCCTCAGAGAACGAAGAGCGAGGAAAAAGACATAGCTCGTGCTAAGCGTAGGAGAGCCAAAAAGGAATAGAAAGTATAGACGTCGTCTCGCCCCCCTATACTTAGGCTCTGACATCCTAAGTGTAGAAGAAGATCAGTAATGGGGCGGACGAGGGATAGATGAGTGTACAAAGCGGGCATCGGTTCCCCCTATACTTAGGCTTTAGTCAGCCTAAGTATAGGACAGGAATGAGTGTGAGAACCGATGTGATTTGGAGAATGTACAGTGAATCGATTCGGGTTACCCCTCCCCCCTATACTTAGGATTTGGTCATCCAAAGTGTAGTCCAAGATAATGGTTCGATGATGTGGGGATGGGTTACTAGAATCGTGGAGGTAAAGGATAGGATATACAGGAAGAATGAGATATATACAAATGAGTCAGTCTGAATCTTTTGAAGATGCTGCTGATGGCTGGATTTCATTGCTCCAAGGTCTCATACGCGGCCTGAGATGTATCTGCTGTATCTGTCTCGCGCATGAATACAATCTCCTCCACATGGACTAACTGTTCATTGGATTCGACGAAGTGCTTCAACAGCTGTCCATTTACTAGGAATGTCGGTGCGTCATCTGCGAGATCTGAGATCTCGACACATCCACTATCATACACCGTTCGGACAACGAATGGTCCCGTCCACTTAGACTTTAATTTGCCTTGGAAAGTCTTCAGCCTGGCATTGAACAACCATACCTTTTGTCCAGGAACAAAGGTCTTTCGTCTGATATATCTATCGTGCCAACGCTTCACTTTGTCCTGGTACACCACACTGTTGTCGTATGCTCGGTTTCTGACTTCCACAAGCTCATTCAGATCCATGTCTCTCTGTTTCTGCCCCAGGTGTGTGTTCCAGTTGACCTTTTTTATTGCCCATTCTGATTTGTGCACTAACTCTACGGGCAAATGGCACGGCTTTCCGAATACCATTCGGAATGGGGAGGTGCCTAACGGTGTTTTGTAAGCCGTCCTATACGCCCAGAGAACTTGATCCAAGATTTGAGACCAGTCCTTCCTGTCCGGGCGGACAAGCTTTTGCAATATGGTTTTCACCTCCCTATTGGACACCTCAGCCATACCATTAGTTTGTGGGTGGTAAGGACTCGCGACATGGTGTTCGATGCCGTAGTCCTTCAGGAGTTTCTTCACCTCCCGATTCACAAAGTGGCTACCCCCGTCTGATATCATCATTTTGGGGATCCCGAACCTAGAGATTATGTTCTCTCGGATGAATTTACAGACAGTCCTGCTGTCTGCGGCTCGGGTCGGGATAGCCTCCACCCATCTGGATAGGTAGTCAACCGCAAGAAGGATGTATTCGAATCCGTGGCTGACAGGGAATGGGCCCATGAAATCGATGCCCCAGGCGTCAAAGACATCACAAATGATGACCGGCTGCATTGGCATCTCATCCTTGGAACCAACGGTTCCTCCCATTCTCTAGCAAACTGGGCACGACTTCGCGAAGGCGGTGGCATCGCGAAACAGAGTCGGCCAGTAAAAACCACACTGAAGTACCTTCCATGCGGTCCTCTTCCCGGAGTGGTGTCCTCCTGCCTCTAAGCTATGGCATAAAGAAAGGACACTCTGGTATTCCTCCTGAGGAATACAACGTCTCCAGACACAATCCGGTCCTTCAAAGAAAAGGATCGGATCCTCCCAATGGTAGTGTCTAGCGTCCGACTTTAGTCGGTCGATTTGGCTCTTGGGCCAATCCTCGGGAACTTTCTTGGAGACAAGATAGTTTACGATATTGGCATACCATGGGAGTGAGTCGATAACAAAAATCGACTCGTCAGGGAAGGAGTCTCGAATTGGGGAAACCTCGGAAGTATTAAGATCTTCGAGACGAGAAAGATGATCGGCTACTACGTTTTTCTTTCCAGGTTTATCACGGATGTCCAAATCAAACTCCTGGATAAGTAAAATCCAACGAAGAAGACGCGCCTTCGCGTCCTTCTTCTCCATCAAGTATCGTAGTGCCGTATGGTCTGTGAACACAGTTACCTTGGATCCGATTAAATGAGATCTGAATTTGTCCAAGGCAAACACTACCGCAAGCATTTCCTTTTCGGTAACTGTATAGTTACGCTGAGCAGAATCAAGCACTTTGCTTGCGTAGTGAATTGCAAACGGGACGCCATCTCTTCTTTGTCCCAATACAGCCCCAACAGCATAATCTGAGGTGTCCGTCATGATCTCAAAAGGTAGAGACCAATCTGGGGCTTGTAAGATGGGTGCGTCCATGATCATTCCTTGTAACAGCTTAAAGGCCTCAAGACACTTGTGATCTACAATAAACTCCGTGTCTTTGCCTAAAAGCTCAGTTAGCGGTCGGGCAATTTTAGAGAAATCCTTGATAAACCTTCGATAAAATCCGACATGCCCGAGGAACGACCGCAACTGCCGTACGTTGGTTGGTGGCTGGAGTCGTCTGATCACGTCCACCTTGGCAGGGTCAACCTCCATTCCTCTCTTAGAGATGACATGCCCCAACACTATGCCCTCCGTCACCATGAAGTGACTTTTCTCCCAGGAGAGCACCAGATTGACCTCACAACATCTTTTGAGGACTCGGTCCAGATTACTAAGGCAGGAATCAAAAGAGTCGCCGTGGACCGAGAAGTCATCCACGAAGACTTCCAGGAATTCGCCGACCATTTCGGCGAATACAGCAATCATGCACCTTTGAAAAGTACCTGGAGCATTGCATAGCCCAAAAGGCATGCGCCTGAAAGCATAGGTACCAAAGGGGCATGTGAACGTGGTCTTTTCCTGGTCCTCCGGAGCTATGGCTACTTGATTGTAGCCCGAGAACCCATCAAGGAAGCAGAAGAATTCTTTCCCCGCTAATCTTTCTAGGATCTGATCAATGAACGGTAGGGGGAAATGATCCTTCTTCGTCGCGGCATTCAAGCGTCTGTAATCCACACAAACGCGCCACGACGTGGGTACTCTCTTCACGATCTCCTCTCCGTCCTCGTTGGTGGTCGTCTGAATTCCCGATTTCTTCGGGACAACATGGATTGGGGCCACCCATTTAGAGTCGGAGATTGGGTAAATAAAACCCGCATCGCACCATTTTTCTATCTCTTTCTTCACGACCTCTCGTAAATTTGGATTCAACCGGCGTTGGAATTCACGAGAGGGTTTGGCTTCATTTTCCAAGTATATATGGTGCGAACACAGAGCGGGATTTATACCGTGGAGATCGGAAATGCTCCAGCCTATTGCCTTGCGGTTCTTCTCCAGGATCTCTAGTAAGCGAGATTCCTGCTCCTCGGTCAATTGCGAACTGATAATGACCGGAAATTTCTTGTCTTGGCCCGCAAGGAAGGCATACTTCAAGGTTGTGGGTAAAGGTTTGAGCTCAGGAATAGTATGATCGTCTAGAAAGTCTGGCTCAATCTGATCTGGTTTGGTGTTGGAAGTGGCTGGATCAAGTTCTGTAATAGCTGCCACCAAGCGCGGCTCTGGAGTCGGATCGTCAAAAGTTTCCATGCAATCGGCAAACACCTCGTCCGACTCGTCATCCTCATCTTCCGATTGTCCTAAGGATGTCAGGACTGACAGGCCCAACTGGGCCTCTATGTCATCGAAGATGTAGGGCGATGCAGGCTCAGAGCTGTACTCGTTCCTGAAGATCTCGCAGACTGACTCATGCACTGGATCATCTTCAACGGAGATGGACACCTCGGTGCTGGTTGGGTTCTGTCTCCATGGCCCAACTAAGTCTACATGCTCACAGTCTGTTTCGAGAGAAGAGTATTCGGTGCTGGATTCGGAGTCCGGTCTCTACCATCTTGTCTGCTTCATCTCAAGTTCCTCATCTCCGCCTGGAGTTTGGAACTGAATTTTCCCATTCTTATAATCGAATAAGGCCCCTGCTGTTCTGAGGAAGGGCCTACCTAGTATGATCTGGGAATCTCTCCCATTACGAGGGGTGTCCATATCGAGGACAGTGAAGTCCACCATGTATTCTTGCCCCTCGACTTTGATCACAATGTTCCTTAACTCTCCTTGGGACCTCTTAGTAGATTTGTCAGCAAACTGAAGGATAGCTCTAGATTTCCTAAGAGGTCCAAGATTGAGCCGCTCATAGAGGACTGTGGGCATCAAGTTGATCGAGGAACCATTGTCCAGGAGAGTGCGTGTAAACGCGATGTCATCAACATGACTCACTACGTAGTGTGCACCCATGTCTCTTCGTTTCCGAGGAAACGAGTTTTTTATTGCACAAGTCGTGGCTACTGATAGAACGTGTTTCTCAACACGGCTTTTGGTCTTCCTGCTAACCCTAGTAGGTGTGCATCTCACCTTAAGGTATTTTTGGAATGCAGGGGTCATTTCCACGAACTTGTCAAAGGGGATTGTGACCTTGATGTGTTTATTGCAAAACTCAGCCATCTCAGGGTCATCTTTTTGGATTTTTTTGACTTTCTTCTTCCCACCCTTGAGAGCTTGGGGGAAAGGGATTATTAACTCAGGTTCTGGAACTGAAATATCTTCATTCACTGCTGGAACTGAGTTCTGAACAAGACTCTGACTCGGACTTTCATACAGACTCTGACCCGGACTCTGACAAAAAGGAAAATGCTTAGGCGAGGCCGGTGACGCTTCTTCCGCTTCTTCTGGACGATCCTCCTCAGATGGAGGTGCGGGCTCATCGGTGTCGTCAGACTCTGGATGACTGCGGGGCTGGTGCTTCGAGGACTCAGATGTCCTCTTCTTCTACTGGCGGTGACGGTGGTGCTCCTCCTCTTCCTCCTCCGAATTCTCCTCAGGTAGAGTTTCGGAGGTTCCTTCCTGTTGTGTTCGTGCCCGATCAGGTATGGTCACGGTCCTTCCGCTCCTGAGGGACATATGATTAACATTATCGTATGAAAGGATCTCATGTTCAGATAAATAATTATCTGAATAGTATACCTGATCTCGGGGTCGGTTCTGGCCTTGCTGTACGCTATTTGGGTTGGCCTGAACCTGTGCGGGAATTGGAGTCCTTGGCGCCATTTGTTGGTCCTGAGCACGAGAGACCCGATTGATGTTGGTTCTCATGTCTAGGTAGTCATTTTGCATCTGTTGGACCCTATCAGACAGGGTCTGAATTGCCAAGGTGAGGGACTCCAATTCGGTGGGCTGGGCTGGCTGCTGAGTGGATGCGGTCCTGTACTGGCCCTGCTGGCCGTGCCGATACTGCTGCATATGGGGCGGTGCTGGCCCTTGCTGGTAGGTGCGCTGCTGCGGCTGGTACCCCTATTCTGGCCTGGACTGGTATCGTGGGATTGTGATGGGCCTGGTCTCCTGGTAGACTGGGGTTGGGCGATGTGCATGATCCTTCCCCATCTCGATTTGCCGGACTAGCGGGTCACGGCTATACCAGAGCCCGTTGATCTCGTAAACGGGCGGAGGCTCCTCGTATTCGGTTTCCACTGGTGGGGGTGCATGATGGTTCGGTTGGGTATAAGTCTGATCCCAGCTGCTCTGAGACCCCGGTGCCTGTTCCTGTACAAGATGGACTCGATGTACAGGTACAGGTGGTGCAGAAGGGGTGGGTAGCTTAATCTTGGCTACCTTTTCAGAGAGTTCCTCCACCTTCTTGGGAAGGCTCGAAAGAGACTCCATCTCCGCGACTCTCTTGTGGATCTGCTCGACCATGGTATGCTTGTCTGCAATCATCCCCAAGCTGGGGATGAGGTCCTCAGTCAGATCTGCAACAGTTCTTCTAGTTGTCTCATTGGATAGAATCGAGGGAGACAACTGATAGGCCCTTGTGGCCTGTGACCTGCCGGTTTCTGCCATCTGCTCTAGGATTTTCCACACGGCGTGCTCGTTCTTGTTCAGATAGCTTCCTCCACAGGCGGCACTGACTAACCCCTGCATCTCTGGGGTTAGACCGCAGAACAAGGTCTGTACTAAGATTGCCTTAGAAATGCCATGGCATGGGCATTTCTGTACTAAGTCATTGAACCTGTCCCAAGCCTCATGGAACGGTTCGCAGGGTCCCTGGGCAAAGCTGGCAATCTTCGTTCGCATCTGATTGGTTCTACTGAGAGGGTAGAACTTCTTCAAGAAGAGGTCCTTGAACTGCATCCAGGTAGTACATACCACCCCTATGTTTTTTAACCAATGTGCAGCCTTATCTCCTAAGGCAAACGAGGTGGCCTTCAGCCGGATATAATCTTGGCCAACATTGGGATGGCTAAGATTGTTGCATACTAATTCGAAGTCACGGAGGAAGGTGTAAGGCTCTTCGCTGAGGTTTCCGTTAAACTTCGGCAGCAGGCTCAGGAAATGGGGCTTCAGCTCGAATGCCTGGTCGGGAACTGCAGGTGCTAGCCAATTTTGGATCTCGTTCTCCGCCGGGTTATAGGTGTCGACCATTGGTCGGTCGATCCCTTCAGCTACTATTATCTGCCCCATTCGTGCAGTGAGATCAGCATTTTTCTGTTCGGCTTCAGCAAGGCGTCTAAGAATCTGTCTCATCTGGTCCTCATCGGGCGGCATCCTTGGCGGCATTTCTCCCTCTAGTTCTGGGGAATGGAAAATAAGATCGGTGTTAGAGGGTGAATCAAGGAAGGGATTCCCGAGGCAATGGTCTTCCTCGGTAATCTCAGAGGAGATAAAAGGGTTGGTTTGAGAGTAACCACCCTGAGCATGAGGGAACCAGGACTCAAGAGGGTCATGAGTCCTGGGTGGTTCGAGGTGCGCTCGGACCGAGAAAGACGAGTTACTTGGGGGACTCATAGAGAGATCAGTGAATAGTGCGTTGAGATCTCCCCAGTCACTCATCTTGGTGAAGCAAGAAGAAGATAGGATTTTACTCCTACCTGAAGCAAGCACAAGATCAATCCAAGACCCTGGATTCACACTCACACAGTGAAGGACTCAAAGTTGAGTCCAATTTATCTTGTAGTTTTTAAGTGTGAATTTCAAGCAAATCTAGCAAGGATTACGCGGCCTAGAGGGAAGTCGGCTCAGAGCCGGATGCGTCTTCCCTGTTTATCCTGTCGTCTAAGATACCGCCGCTCCTTCCTTTCTTCGCTCCTATCCCAAGCCGATGGATTCAGTGACCACGCCCCTATCTACCTGCAAGCAGGCGGAGGCTGACAAGGCCGGAACTTCACCCCGGGGGGTTACTGGCAGCTTGTCGCGAAGTACCGCAATTTCGCCCCTATCTACCTGAGACAGGCGGAGGCTACTTGGTACTAGTCAAAGAATCTGAAAATATCCGGCTCGTGATATTTGCTAGGATCAGTTAGAGCGTGATATGGAAGACGGGGATTTGGGCTCTACCTTAGGGTGTTCACACACACTCAGGTACCCTCACTCAGCCTGAAAACAAGGTCGGGGATTAGTCTCCCGCAAACAATTTTCAGCTTTTATTCCTTTTTTTTTGGTCAATACTGTTAGCAGTCCCGATTTTAAGTTAAGTTATCACTTTAATTTATCCACCACAAAGCACGCCTATCGGACAGTCCCAATTTCCTTTTTAATTTAAGTGAGAAAATCAGAGGGGGAAATCGAGAAAAGCCGATGCAAGTTGAAATCAATGATGCGTATGCTAAGTAGAGAGTACTTACAGTGATCCCTTCGCTTGTTGATGCAGGATGCAATACAGAATTGAAAACTTTATTCTACATGCAAATGCAGGCGATGAAAGCCGCTCCTAGACAGGCAGTTCTATTAGCGTGAAGAACGGTTTACTTTTGACTAAGTCCTGCGGTCTAGGTGCGTCTTTTAAGTGTGTTGTGTGGTCCTATTGATTACGAGCACAAACAAGTCCTAGAGTGGCTCGAGGAGCCGCTAGTGCAAGCTAAATTACCAATCACCCACACAGCACACGGGACACGGTTTCCACTATATTTACACGCGCGAGATCCCAAACGGGAACCGCTGGAAATAATGCAAAAGAAAAATAAAAAGTACAATGCCTCTCTTTCTCTCAACACAATTTAAATGCTAAGTCCTCGAAGCGTCGCCGACTCCTCGCGGTCCTCGCACAAAAAATGAAATGGAGGTCAGAGAGTGACACACAAATAATGCAAAAAGAAAATAAGAGAAATAATTTACAAGAAAAACCGGGGGTCAGACTACCCGGGGATTGGAAATCAAACACTCAAAAATATGCTACAATTAACCTAAGTCGTGCCTCCCCGGCAACGGCGCCATTTTGATAACGCTCCCGCACCCTGAGTTAATTCGGTCAAATTAATGTCCAAACTAATGTTAAGTGTTCGTTGCAGTCGGATACGAGAGGTTAATCAAAAACCACTTAGTGATTAATGTTAAGTGATTATATTTTTTTACTTGGTGGAGTCCAAGGTCGATCTCAGGGAGGCAACTGTCTCCTTAGGTAAATTACAGCAATTTTTCAAGTGTTGATGTTCGAGAATCAATTTTTTTGATCTTTTTAATTTTTATGCAGACATATACGGACAAGGTGAGCCAATTTAGCGTTTAATTTGATTGATGTATCAAATGAAGTCCAAAAATAATAAAAATTGGCCAGATGATTATTTATGATGAAAATGACCTACACTAATTTTTTTGGAATTTTTCGACTCAAAATAAATTTTCTGTGAATTAAATGAACAGACAGAGTGATTTTCAGTATTTAATTTTTAATAAATATCAAATCACAATTTTTTCAAGAACTAAAATTATCCTAGGTGGGTCTAATGATAAGGGACCTAGGAAAATTAACAGGACTTAAATTTACTGTGAAATGAATTAATTAAAATTAATTCAAGAAAATCACTAAACTATTTATTTAGGCCTCGATATGCGTGCAAATGCTATGAAATTTTTATGGTGTGTTAGAAATGATGTCCTTAGGCTACTCTGATTTTTTCATAATTTTTAAAGGCACAGATAATTAATTAAAAATCAAAAGGCATCACTGGGCAAAATATGTCAACAATGAACCAATTAATTCATTAATAATTCAAATAAGCCCACAAAAATCAGACACGTGTACTAACAGATGGAGGACAAAATTTCCAACAACATGCAATTTTCAGAATCTCAAAATGATGAAAAATACACTCTAGGGACACGTGCAAACACAAGGGTGTAAATGCAATACTAGAAATTGAAACTTCAATAAATAAATATGCTGACAGGGACTAAAATGCAATTACCGATAACATGCAGGACTTGTATGCAATTTCTCCACGGAACATGTGCTCCTCACGTGGGGTCTGCTTCACAGGGACCTTTTTGTAATTTCCATAAGCTTCAGGGGCATCTGTGCAAATAACCCAGGCCGCACGTGCTCCTCACGTGGGCGACCTAGGTTCGGAGGGCGTCGGAGGCTCGGAGCGAGGGTCGGGTCCTCTGGAGGTTCGGACTAGCCTCGGTGCAGCTTCGGGTCACCCGAGCCTAGGCTTGGGGGCCGAGGCTCGGACTCGTCTACGTGGCAGCCTGAAGGCCCTTGGATCAAGATGGATCCAAGGGATGTCGATGAAGTCGCGTGGCGGCTGGAGAGCCGTCTGATCCGAGGCGTGATCAACGGTCGCGGACGGGGGCGGTGAGTGGACTCGTGGCAGGGCGAGGACCGTTCGATCGAATGATCGAACGGTTGCTGCTGCGTCGTCTCGAACGGTCCTCCGCCACCTGCGGAGGAGAAGGCGGAGCTCCGATGGGGCTGGGCTTGCTCCGCCTCGGTCGCCAGGCGTCGATGAAGAGCTTCGTCAGCTCCCACGTAGCTCGGAAGAAGCGGGAGTGCACGGCGAAGCCTCCGGTGGCCTCAAGATCCTTGGAGAGGTGCTGGAGCTCTGCGTCGATGAAGCTCGAAGGGAGCTCCGGCGAGGCTCCGGCCAATGAAGAATTTAGGATCTGCAAGGGGTTAGATGTATAGCCGAGGCGTGCAGGTGTCCGTGGAGGGGAGTGGAGTGATCGGCGAGGCCTGAAATGGAGTGTGATGGTCTGGCGAGTAAGCTCCGGCCAAACGGCGGAGCTGTTGGTCGGAGGAAAGTGAAACGTGTCGTCGGAGTGTGCGGAAGATACCGCGAGGATCGGAGCTTCGACGCGAAGCTCGTCGAGGTGATTTAGACGCGCGAAGATGGCTGGTGACGGCGAATAAAAACGGAGAACAAGCAAGAAAAAGAAGAAGAATATCGGAGTACGAATGGAGGGGGTTACCTGGGGAATGGGGCTCAACTTTGAGCTCCAGGTCGTCGCTCAAGGGATCGGTAGGGTCCCGAGCTCGGGCAGCTGCTCGAGGGAGGCTGCAGCACGGCGGTGGCGGCCGTGGATCTCGCCGGAGTTGGATCTCTGTCTTCGCTCGACAACTCCACCAATTGTTGTCACCAATAGGTAGCTTGGAGCTCGAGGAACCTCTCTAGAGTGGCGGATCGGGGTGAACGGTGCCGGTGGCTGGATATTTATAAGGAGAAGGAGGTGATTTGGCTGGGTGAGTGGCGAGGTTGGTGGTCGTCGTGGGGCGAGTATGGTGGAGAGGGTGGTGCTCGAGGGAGCTGGCGAGGGAGAGGGACGAGTGGGGGACGTCGTGGGGAGGTCAGCGGCCGGAGGAGATGGCTGACGTGTGCCCAGAAAAGGAAAGGGGGCGCCCCTCCTGCAAGGCAAGGGACGTGGGGGAGAGGGGCGCCTGGAGGTAGGAGACGAGGTCTCCACCGTTGGATCTTGTGATCCAACGGTGGAGATCAGAGCGTGGTGAACGGGTATGATTAGATCTGGGGTGCCAAGATGAGGGGTTATGAGGGAGCCACGTGGCGTGTTGTGGCGAGGCGCGAGCGGATGGTTCAGATGAGAGGGTGGAGTTGATCTGAGGGTCGAGACTCGCTGGAAGAGGGCGGCTGCGATGAGAGGATCGGGGACCTGATCAGGCGGCGCAGATGCGTCCACGTGGAAGGCTGAGAGCGCGGCGCTAAGGGACGGTGGAGATGAAGTGTGGGGCAGATCTGATGGCTGGGAGATGGACAGGTACGTGGAAAGCCCTGGGCCGTTGGATCTGAAGGGAGATCCAACGGTGGAAGGCGCGGGCGGATGAGGCGAGGGGCAGCGGGCCGCGTGGCGCAACCAGAGGGCGCCACGTGGCCTGCTGTGAATGGCTGGAGGAAGAAACACGTGTAGAGAGAAGAGGAAGCCGAATTTGGAAAAACTCAAAACATGAGAGTTGTAGATCTTGATGATATCTACAAGTTTCATGTTGACCAAAGACGGAGATAAGGTCAAATATGATACATAAATACAAGGATACATAAATATACATGTGTAGTATACAAAATGACCCAAAAACCCAAGTTTCTCATACAAGCTCCAATTTCAATGAAATTAGTCTCATTTTGAAGGTCTTTTAATATGTAGTAATCTAAAAGTGAGTAGACCTAATTAGGAGATTGTATGAGGGCTTTATGTGTGTTTTAATGTACAAGGGTTTTTGTTGAGCGCGAAATTCGAGGGATTGGTGATTAATTGTAAAAATGTCGTTGTTTTTCCCCAAAATCCCGCGCCAACAAAAAATATTTTTTTTTTGATTTTTGCTACTTATTAACCTGTATAGCGGACAGGATCGAACTCAGGGAGGCTACAATTCCCGAGGGTTATTCAATTAATCAGAAACTAATTAAAAGAAAACAGGAATCTCAAAGGACAACTATCCTTGGTTTTTGTGATTTTTTATCTTTTCTAAATTTTTTTATATTTTTTTTATTTCTAATTTTTTTTAATATTTTCTGATTTTTAAATTTTTAGTGATTTTTATTTTGCAAAATTTTTTTTTATTTTTCAAAAATAAATGAGATCAATGCACGAAAATGATTAAATACACACCACGACTCTTTTTGCGATTTTCAATTAAACCAAAAATAATCAGAAAAATTCAAAGAAAATATTTTTGTGTTTTAAAAGTTTTGAAATGTTTTTGAGAAGTTTTGTGGAATTTTCAGATGTTTTTGTATTTTTCTAAAAATCAAATAGTGAAGAAATGAGAAAATGTGGCCAGCCTGGAGTAATTTGCAATTTAAAAATCTTTTAAACGTCCAAAACTCCTGGATACTATTTTTAAAGCAAACTAGAAGAAATTATCTACAAACAGAAACTGAAATCACAATTTTTGGATTTTTGTGGAATTTTTTATGATTTTTAGAAGATTTTTGGTATTTTTCAATTTTTTTGGGTTTTATAAATAATTAATGCATGAAAATTGGTCTGAAACTAAAAGATAATGAAATACAACTACTCTAATTTTTTTTAGAATTTTTTGAGCTATTTTTGAATTTTTATGAATTTTCGAATTTCAAATAATGAAAAAGACACTGTTTTTGATTTTTTTAATAATAATAAATGGGGTCAAAATGCAATGAAAAATTTATGCTAATGAAATAATCGCATGAAGAGCATAGCACAATTTTCTCAAAATTTTCGGGGCACAAATGATATTTATTTCAATTAAAAGATCAAGCAAAGTCAATTCATGCAGTTCAGGGACTAAAATGTAATTACTGTGAAGTTTTTGGACTGAAATGCAAATATTCCAAGTTTAAGTCTCAAATAAGTAACAGAAATAAATGGCAAGGTATAAAGCGCAATTTTACCCACTAATCATGTGCATGTCACGTGTCTGAGGCTCTGGCGGGGGCCGTTCTGCAAATATGAAATCTTCTGGGGCTGATCTGTAAATTTCAAATCTTTTGGGAGCCTTACTGTAATTTCTTCAAATAAAATAATCAAACCCTAAACAGGGTTGCGTTCTTTGCTTGCACAAGGGGAAAGGGGGCCAAAGGGGCGCCGCCCCCTCTCTTCTTCCACGCAAGGTGCTGCGGCGCGGAGGGCGGCTAACGGGTGCGCGACGGCGACGAGCGCGTGTCGGCGACGGCAGTCGGGGCTGCAGGTGGCTGCGGAGAAGCTAAGGCGGCGCTGGTGGCGTCAGCGCCAGGCGGGGCCGCGCGGGGCTCTGCGGAGGAGGGGCGGCTGGCGACGCCTGGGCGAGAGGGGAGGCGCGGTGGTCGCGCCGCTGGAGCGGTGCGGGGTGGGGCTGGAGATCGCTGAGCGGGGGCGTCGGGGATCGCGCGGGGCGCGCTACGGCCTCGACTGGAGCGGTGCGTTGCTGGAGCGGTGCGTTGCTGGAGCGGCCGCGTGCGCCGCTGGAGGGGCGCGTGCAGCAGTTCCGGCGGCGATGGAGTGCGTTGGTGGCGGTGGGGGGTGGCGACCCCACTGCCTGCAGATTTTTTTTTATTATTTTTTTTTTTGATATTTTTTATTTTGTTGTAAACAGTAAATAAAAGAAAAAAAAACTTTTTTTTTAATTTTTTTTTTGTAAATCCGAAAAGAAGAAAATAGGAAATGAATTTTTTTTCTTTTTTTTTATGGTTATCCTGCAAAACAAATGTGAGAGAAAATAGAGAAACAAATTTTTTTTTATATATATATCCTGCAAAACAACCGTTAGAGCAAAAAAAACAATTTTTTATTTATCTACAAGATTAGAATGTGGGTGGAGATTCGGCGACGATGAAGGAATGAATCCGATTCTCCGACCACCGTACGTGGTCGGAGTTGAGAGATCGTGGACGATAGAATAGAATGCGTGGGGATCGAGAAAATGAGATGGAAAATTCGAGCGGTGGCGGATCGAAAATCGTGATGAATTTTTTATGATCTAGAAGAACAAAATGACAAATAAAAATGCGATAAAATAAAAAACGATTAAACTAGGATAAAAATGCGAAGACAAAGTACGGATCTCACCTTAGGAGCGGAAAAATGGATCGTAATCGCCTCGACAAGGCCGACTCGCTGTCACCGGACGGCTTGAAGGCTCGACACCTTTTCTTGACGAAATTTTCTCTCGGAGATCGGGCTCCTCTCTCTAAAGATTGATCAAGTTGGAATGAGGGAGAAGGAGCCATATAAATAGAAGAGATGAAATTTGAATTTTTTTTGAAGAGATAATGGAGATGAATTTTTGAATTTTTTTTGGTGGGAGGGAGATGAAATTTGAAAAAGAAACTAAAAGAGAGATAAAACTAATTATAAAATTATCTAATTTTTTTGAATTTTCGTCACTTTATTTATTGGAATTAAAAAAATGTTATTTTTTTATTTTTTTATGAAGGTTAGTTAAAAATAGCAACCATATACATGTACTATATACATATATGACATTATATACAAGGATAAATGACGAAATTGGCCCTTTTTTTGTGTTTTAAAAATTTATTATTTTTTTTAATTTTTATTGTTATTAAAAAGAAATCAGTGGGATTAATTTACAATATATACAAATACAATATACACAAAATACATGGGAAAATTGCACAAACCACCCCAGAAAACCGACTTTTCAACCGTAACTCCAAAAATTATGAAAATACAGCCATTTTGAAGATAATTTAATTTCGAGTTCAATGGAACTGAGATTGATTCAATTTGAGCACATATGGAGCCGGAATTGATCTTTCAATTAGTGCTTAGTGGCTTTTTCCAAGTGTGGCTACTTTTATTCTGTACAAGATTTAATTGTGCAATCAATTTTAGTAATTAGAACACATTTCTATTTACAACTTTGTTTTTGAATGTTATTTGATTTTGAGTCAATTAAGGTACAAATAAATTAGTGTCAGTTTTATACAGATATACACAAAATAAGTGAGAAACACACATTTTTTTTTTGGATTTTCTGGTTGAGGACCCTATCTCCCCCTACTTTATTCTTGGTCGATCAGGTCACGTCTTGACCTTCTCTCGGGGTTCGGGTCAGCCTGTACACAGTCTTCCTTTTTTTTTTTATTTATTTTTTTATTTTCTTTTCTTTATTTTTCCTTTCTTTCTTTATTTATTTATTTTAGGTTAAAATTAGTAAGAAATGTACAATATTTACACACAAATGCAAGTTAGTAAGAATATGGAGTTAGCGTTATATGCATGTGTTTTATAAGGGATTTTAAGCTAAAATAAATGAATAAAGATGACGAATCGCAGATTCATCATCCCCCTATGCTTTACCTTTGCTAGTCCCTTAGCAAACACTTATTTGAAAGAATAAGTGAAGAAGAAAAAGAAAGGGAAAATAAAGAAAGTAGGACAATATTGAGTATTAACTTATCTTCATAAAATTGTAGTTTGGAGCTCTGTCGGACCTTTGGATTATTTGTGTGTCGGAACTTCTGTGAGACTTAGAATTTTAAAACCAACAGCCTTCAAGTTCTACACATCATTGTCACAGTTTTGGCCCAGAAGTCATCTTAGATCGATCCTCTTCCCAAAGCATACCCTATGAACATTGAATAATCGACTCATGTGTGTGAAAAATTTTTAGCTCTTCCCATCCAGAATGCCGGACTACCATGCAAATCTCCTCTCCAATAACTCGTCCTCGGGGAGTCAGGTATTTCCTTCTAAGGTCTGTCGTGCTGTGTTCACAATCGAATTGGGGGAGAAGTTAGAAGAATGAGAAAAGAACTGGAGGGTGGTTTGGTGTGGTCACCTCTCCTTGTGAAGCTGGCCAGTGTAGCCGAGTCTCCACCAAGATCTGCAGGTTTTCTTGAAGCTTGGACCTTTTTGGTCAGATTTTTATTTGGTAGTAGCTTCTTTGTATTTGGAGTTTTGGTGGTTCTGCTTGGATCTTGTTGTGCCCCTACGGATATAGCATCTTTTTATTCCGTACATTTTTTGGGGTCTTAGAAAAAATTGTGCCCAGCCGTCCATCCCTTTTCCGAAGCTTTATTTCAACCCGTTACTCCGGTCTTTAGATTTCCACGCTACCAGAAAAGAAACTCATACAGTCTTCCAACATCCCGTCTGAGTTGAGCTAAGTGCATAGTGCAGGAGTACAAATTAATTCGCTATCCTAGAGTTGTACCCAGAATGAAGAGACCAGGTTAGACACTAAGAGTCAAATGCTGCACATTGTCATGTGGAACTCAAAGAATTAAGTCAAAGACCTGAAGCTTCTAAAATCCTATTTCTCGGTGAAGTTCCTCTTAGAATTAGGTGGATTAAAGTCCAACTAAGCTCCATTCTTCAATTTTATTCCAGACATAGTTTAAATATCAATACTATCCAGAAAAATGCACATGCAAATGCAGACTATGGACAATGCAGAGAGTTTTTTTTTTTTAAGGAATGACGCACATGTGAAAAGAACCATTTTTTTAAACAATTTTCTAATTTTGAACTTCTTATGGATTTTTGGAGAAAAATGCAGATGTGAAAGAAAGTTTTTTTTTTTTTATACAAATTTTTATGATTTTTGGTTTTGTAGTTTTTTTTTTTTTTTTAAAGGAGAAAAGGTTAGTAATATATACAAGTATATACAAGAGACTTTTTTTATGTTTTTTTTTATTTTTTTTTTTGATTTTTTTTTATTATTTTTGTTGTTTTTTGTTTTTTGTTTTTTTTTGTGTTTTTTTTTGTTGTTTTTTATGTGATTTTATAAAATATACACATAACCCTCCAAATAAATATATTTAAAAGTACGAGTTATGTCTAAAGTATATATACAATATATACGACACCCCCCTATACTTAGCTCGAACTATGTCCTCATAGTGATCAGAGAGCGACAACGGAAGACATAACTCGTGCTAAGCAAAGAAAGGTGAAAAGACTCCTATGCTACAACGACTCAAAGAAAAGATAAAAATGAAGAGAAGTTGGTGATCCCCCCCTATACTTAGGATCAAGTAATCCTAAGTATAGTGGAATGTACAAAGGGGAAAACCGATGAAGAGAATGTACAGACTCACAGAGACACGATATGAACAACATCACCCCCCCTATACTTAGGGTAGAGTATCCCTAAGTATAGGCAACAACAACAAGGGTGATAAACATGCCGAATATGAACAACACAAATCCTTCACCCCCCCTATACTTAGGATAAAGCACATCCTAAGTATAGCATATATACACACACACACGGAAAAGGGGTGAATGATAAAACGGGAGAAGACGGAGTGAAACGAAAGGATATACAAGAGGTGTGGAGCTTATGTATCGGACGCAAAAGGTGGAATCAAAAGATCATCGTCTGATACCAAAGATATAGAATCCACAACGGACAGGAATGTATCATGATCTAGATATGGCTTCAGCAACTGTCCGTTCACAACAAATGGCTGTGCGTCAGATGACAACCCAGATATGACAATACTCCCATTGTCACGCACAGCTCTCACGATGAACGGTCCTGACCACTTGCTTTTCAATTTTCCTGGGAATAACTTCAACTTAGCATCAAATAACCAAACTTTCTGATCAGGGGAGAAAGTCTTTCTTCGAATGTGTTTATCATGCCAGCGCTTGACTTTCTCCTTATACATAAGTGAATTATCATATGCAAAGTCTCGGAATTCCAGTAATTTATTCAAATCCAACTTCCTGTTCTTTCCTCCTTTCTCATAATCTAGATTGCATACACGGAGTGCCCATAAAGATTTGTGAATTAATTCCACTGGCAGGTGGCAAGGCTTTCCATATACTAATCTGTAGGGAGACATACCCAAAGGAGACTTGTACGCCGTCCGATAAGCCCATAAAACTGAATCAAGCATCTGGGACCAGTTCTTCCTATCTGGACGTACAAGTTTTTGCAATATCGTTTTGATCTCCCTATTTGAAATTTCTGCCAAGCCATTAGTCTGAGGGTGGTAAGGAGACGCAACTCTGTGCTCAATAGCGTACTCCTTCACAAGCTTCTTTACATCTCTATTAATGAAATGGCTTCCCCCATCTGAAATCAATATTTTGGGAATACCGAACCGTGCAATAATATGGTCCTTAAGAAAGGAACACACCGTACGACTATCTGCGGTTCGGGTGGGGATAGCCTCCACCCATCGACTAACATAATCCACGGCGAGCAGGATGTACTGAAATCCCTGACTGACAGGAAATGGGCCCATGAAGTCTATGCCCCAAGCATCAAAAACATCAGAAATCTGTATATATCTTAGGGGCATGGTATCTTTGGAACCAACTGTTCCTCCCATTTTCTGACAATCAATACAACCTCGAACATACTCTGTAGCATCCTTAAACAATGTGGGCCACCATAGGCCACTCTGTAAAACCTTTGCTGCCGTGCGTTTCCCCGAATGATGCCCACCAGATTCTAGCTTGTGACAGTGCTCAAGTACACTGGTGTGTTCCTCCTGAGGAATGCACCTTCTCCAGATACAATCCGCACCCTCACGAAATAGGTACGGATCCTCCCACTGGTAATAATGAATCTCTGACAGAAATCTGTCTACTTTGTACTTCGGCCAATCTTGTGGAACTTTCTTGGAGACAAGATAGTTCACAATATCAGCATACCATGGAAGCGAGTCCACAGATAAAATGGACTCATCTGGAAAGGTTTCAGAAATAGGAATCATGTTCTGCTCAGAAGTCTCGGTGTCTGTGATACGGGAAAGGTGATCTGCCACAACATTTTTCACTCCAGGTTTATCTCGTATCTCTAAATCAAATTCCTGGAGAAGAAGGATCCATCTGATAAGGCGTGGTTTAGCATCCTTCTTTGCCTGTAAGTATCGTATGGCAGTGTGATCCGTGTATATAATCACGTGTGAACCAATGAGGTAAGATCTGAACTTTTCTAAACCAAATACAACTGCTAACATCTCCTTCTCTGTAACTGTATAATTCCGTTGTGCTTCATCCAGAGTCTTGCTAGCATAGTGTATAGCAAATGGTACCCCATCCCTTCTCTGTCCTAAGACTGCTCCAACTGCGAAATCTGATGCATCCGTCATGATCTCAAAGGGAAGAGACCAATCGGGTGGTTGTAAGATAGGAGCACTAGTAACCATTTCTTTCATCTGATTGAATGCAAGGAGAACTTTCTCATCGACAATAAAATCAGTCTCCTTACACAAAAGCTCCGTCAAAGGTCTGGCGATTTTGCTGAAGTCCTTTATGAATCGCCTATAGAATCCTACGTGTCCCAAAAATGACCTTAACTGCTTCAAATTCTGCGGTGGCTCTAACTTGGAAATCACCTCAATCTTAGCCGGGTCAACCTCCATACCATGTTTGGAGATGACATGGCCCAATACAATCCCATTAGTCACCATAAAGTGACTCTTCTCCCACGAGAGCACTAGGTTTACCTTACAACAACGTTGAAGAACTCGGTCTAAATGAGCAAGACATGTGTCAAAACTATCCCCGTAGACCGAGAAATCGTCCATGAAGACTTCAAGAAAATTACCCACCATGTCGGCGAAAACGGCCAACATACACCTTTGAAATGTAGCGGGGGCGTTACACAATCCAAAGGGCATCCGTCTAAAGGCGTAAGTGCCAAACGGACAAGTGAAAGTAGTTTTCTCCTGATCCTCAGGAGCGATAGCAACTTGGTTGTATCCCGAGTACCCATCCAAGAAGCAAAAGAACTCTTTCCCTGCCAACCTCTCAATAATCTGATCAATAAAGGGCAGTGGAAAGTGATCCTTCTTGGTAGCTGAGTTTAGGCGTCGGTAATCTACGCAGACACGCCATGAAGTAGGTACCCGGGTCGGAATCTCCTCACCACGGTCATTCTTTACGATCGTAATCCCAGATTTCTTTGGGACCACATGTAAAGGACTGACCCATTTGGAATCTGAAATGGGATATATAAAACCAGCATCACACCATTTCTTGATCTCCTTCATGACAACCTCCCTTAGATTTGGATTTAGACGGCGCTGACATTCACGGGAGGGTTTACAATCATCCTCTAGGTAGATATGATGCGAGCACAACGCTGGATTGATCCCATGGAGATCCGAGATATTCCATCCTATGGCCTTGCGGTTTCTCTCAAGAACCTCTAGCACGCGAGATTCTTGTTCAGCGGTCAACTGCGAGCTGAGGATGACCGGAAACATTTGGGGGGGACCCGCAAGGAAGGCATATTTCAACGTTGATGGTAAAACCTTGAGCTCAGGTGGGGTCTGAATCGTTTCTGTGATAACCTCTGCTGCTGTACTGATAGATGGTATGTGATCTATGCTCTGTAGACTATCCACCTTGGCTATCGACGGCTCAGCAAATAGAATATTTGATAGATCTGCGATGAATGATCTTTGCTCAGAGAGGAATGGCTCATCAGGATGGTCAATATTATTATCAACGAACGGCTCAGATATCTCAGCAATAATCTCAGAAAGATGTCTCTCATCTGTGCATAAATCAGGAAATTCAATGAATGGCTCAGATATCTGGACCTCAGAACTCTGCTCAAACTGCTCATCGGCAACTATCTCAATTGGGCCACCAAGGGAGCTCATGTCGACTGTGCTTTCCAGAGAGTCCTTTTGGGGAAAAGACTCCTGTGTATCTATAAAATCCGTGAAAAGGTCTGTCTCTTTGAATTCAGCAAGAAAATCACAGTCATCTGGTTCTGATATTGCTTTCTCTGTATCATCTGTTGCTGGTGGCGGTGATGGTTTAGGATCAGAGATCGTCTCAATTTTCACCTTGTCACTACGAGAGTGAAAGATGATCTCTCCAGTACCATAATCAACTGCTGCTTCGGCCGTTCGGAGGAACGGTCGACCTAGTATGATCGGGGTATGGAGTAGCGGTGCAGAGGTGTCCATATCCATTACAACGAAATCAACAGGGAATTTCATTCCCTGCACCGTTACAATAACGTCCTCTAAAATGCCTCTTGGCCTCTTAATCGATCTATCGGCAAACTGAAGGATCATTCTGGTAGTTTTAAGAGGCCCTAACTGGAATTCAGTTAATAGAGAGGAAGGCATGAGATTAATGGAGGAACCGCTATCGAGAAGAGTACGATCAAATTCTTGATCAAAGATATGGCAACGGATGTGAGGTGCTCCCTTATCTTTCTTTTTTGGCGGAAGGTTGCTGATGGCATGAACTGTGGCCATGGTCAGGATGTGTTTCTCTGTTTCCTTTCGTCTGTTCTTCCTTGGTTGACGCTTTTGGGTACATGCCTCTTTCATTCCCTTTTTTACTGTAGGCATGTATTCCATGGCTTTAAGTAGTGGCATCTTTAAAAAGATATTCTGTAAGATCTCAACCACTCCAGGATCAGATAGTGCTGTTTTTAATTTTTGAATTTTTTTAGCTTTGAGAGCAGAAGGAAATGGCACAGAATCAGAATAAACATGCAAACGTTCATTTCCTTTATTCAGAATGGAATCATCATGTACAAGAGGACAACTAGAATCAGTCTGTATAGTGTTGTCCAATCTAGGTGAAGGAAAAACAGAATCTAAAACAGGACGGAATGCTGCTACTGGTGAAGAGGAAGAATCTGCGACTGGTATATTCTCCCTTGCTGATGGTGATCTGCATCTGTCTGGTGAAGGTGGTGGTGAAGGCGGTGAAACTCCAGATGTGGGTGCTGCTATACTGGGCCTCTCGACTATTGGTGAAGGAGATGATGTAGAAGATGAAGCTCTCTCAGTGGACCGATCTCCCAACCCCAACTGCTGCGCAGGCAGCTGCAATCTCCTACCGCTCCTGAGATGAATGGTGTCAGATAAACATGTAAAATCAAGGGACATACCTGTCTCGGGGGTGGGTGGGCTTTTAGCTACCTGCTCTTTGCGTTTGAAATTATTGGGGTTGGCTTCGACCTGTGCTGGAATTAGTGTCTTGGTGGTAGTCAGGTCATCGATCTGCTGAGTCAGTTCATTCATGTTCTTCATAATCAATGCAAGTTGGTCCAGTGGTGGATTGACTGAAGGGGCCTCAGGTTGCTCATTGACTGGCTGTCGCTGAGACTGATAGTGCGGAGGCTGTTGGTACCCATACGGATTCTGGTAATGAGGAGGAGGGGGGGAAGGATACTGTCCATAATATGCAGTCTGCTGCTGGTTCGGCTGAGGGAAATACATGGACTGCTGCTGTGGCTGGCCTTGTCTCCAGTTATGGAACTGAGGTGGAGACTGATACTGAGGCTGGAACTGCTGGTGCTGGTACTGGTACTGTGGTCTGCCTCCTTGAAGCTGGTGGGTGGGCCTCTGACCCTGCTGTGAACCCAACTGGCCTTGCCCTGACGGACGGGGCTGGTTTCGCTCACGGTCGAACCAGATACCATTCACCTCCTGAATGATAGGTGGAGGTGGAGACTGCTGCTCAGGAATGTAGGTCACTTCTTGTTGGTACGGAACTATCTGATGTGCATGCTGCTGAGCTTGATCAGGTGTCTGCACGTAGTAGACATGCTGGACTGTAGATGGTCCTCTACCATTTTGCTGAGTGGAAAGAGTATGCTCCCTAGTAGAGGGGTCTACTGCTGCAGTTGTATTGTGGACTGCACTGATTGTACTCACAAGAAGTTCCAAATGCTTTGTTATCTCATCCAGCTTATCCAGGTTCTTTGTCCTCTGCTCGATCACATGAAGCTTATCGAGCTCCTTGGATCGCTTCTCAATAATGTCTACCTTGGATAGGTGGTTTCCAATGATAGCCAAGTCTGTGTTATCCACCTTATCCACTTCTTGTATTGACGTCATTTTGACATCCTTGTGGGGTACTGCAGGGGCGGTGACAGGGTGCTTCTGAAAAGCACGTGAAGAAGAAAGAGCTGCTGAACTTTCTGCCATCTCCTCAAAAATTTGATAAAGGACATCCTCATCCTTGTTAAAGTGGCTTCCCCCACAAGCGGCATCTACCAGCTTCTGGTTCTCAATGCTTAAACCCCCAAAGAAATTTTGTACAAGACTGGTCTTTGGAATATTATGATGGGGGCATTTCTCCGTCAGATCTTTGAAACGTTCCCACGCCTCGTGAATAGGCTCTTGGGGCATCTGGGAGAAATTAGCAATCAGGGATCGCATTTGGTTGAGTCGTCCAAGTGGATAATACTTGTTCAGAAATGCAGATCTCAACTCTTCCCAAGTGGTGACAACCTTCCCCAAGTGATTTAACCAGTACAAGGCTTTTCCCATCAGGCTGAATGGAAAGGCGGTCATCTGCACTACCTCTAATGGAACGTTTGGGTAGTGTACTGTTCCACAAATGCGATCGAACTGCTGGAGGTGTATATAAGGTTCTTCATTAATATTTCCATGGAATATTGGGAGAAGAGGTAAAATAGTTGGCTTAAGCTCAAAATGCCCATGAACCGCAGGGATTTGTATCCACGAATTTGTCTGCCCTGCCCCTGGATTATAAGCATCTTTGAGTGTAGGCTTAGGCTCTACATGAGGTTCTTCTCCATTCCCACCTCCAGGGTTTCTGTTATCCCCCCCTCTCCTGTCTTCTCTTTCTTGTCTTATCTCGAGAATCATCTCTCTCAATGTGGTTTGGAACTTAGCCTGCTCTGTTAACTGTGCTTGGATTGATTGAATGGAGGCTAACATGGTACTGTTGATCTCGCTTTGTTCCGACATGGCTCCCTTTCCCTTTGGTGGCATTAAGTATTCGGCTTCTGACTCTGAAAATGTATATGCCACTCGATTAGTGCTCAGAATTGATGGAATCTCAGATATTAATTCGAGATTAAAGCCAATCTCAAATAGTGGATTTATGGATGTTGTGAATTTTGAAGTGGGGAAAGAGGAATATTCGTGAAGTGAGTCTCCCCGAATAGAAGGTGAACGGCTCGGAGCGTAGAATGAGTTCGCGGAGTCCGAACAAGAAATACTCCGGGCCGACATCTTCGAAATCAATAGGCAGGATGCGAGAGCACGAATGTCAATGCAAGAGTGAAAGTGAATGAAGGCGCAAATTGCGCAGAGGGATCTTTAGCACTAACAAGCAAACACAATACAAACCCCCAGTTCACCAACTCAACTCAATGTGAAGACCGTGAAGGTTCGGTCAATTATCTTGTTGATTTTAGAGTTTGGTGATAATTACAAAGTTGTACAAACACTTAGGCTGAATTATGGGATTTGGGCACTAACCTTAGTGTGTGCGCGAGCAAGTAAAAACGAATACAATGAGGGGGTTACTCTCCCCAAGACAATGATTTTTCTTTGTATTTTTTTTTAGGGTCGAGTTTTCTTTAGCAGTCCCGGTTTTAGGCAGTTGTCACTTGGTTAAGATATTTTCAAAGAATCGCCTACCGAGTGTCCAATTTCCTTTTTAACTTATGTGAGTGAAAACAAGGGAGGAGATCGGAAATGCCAATGCGCGATTAAAAACGATGATGCATGCAGGGGTTAGAAATGCGTACCTTGTCGCAAGCACTCTACATGCAAGTGATCCGCGCAGAATTTAAATACAGAAAATAAACTAACCTATATGCAATGCAAGTAAACCGTCCTAGATGATAACTTCTATTAACGGGCAAGAACAAGTTAATTTGACTAAGTCCAAATTACGATTTACTCTATAGGCACAGAAATTCTTGTTTAGGGTGTTTGGACCTAATTAATTACCTGGCTCAAGCAAATTAATTAAAGCAATCAATAGGTGGCTTTCGAAATCCGCGAAAAACAAAGAAAATAAAGGCGATGAAAACAAATCCGGTGAGGTCCCCCAAGTGCACCGGCACTTGGCGAAACAGACCCCGCAACAAATGAGTGTCCGTTTACAAGAGTTCAAATGCTAGAAAATAAAGACTCTCTCTTCTCTCTCTTTTTTCTTCTTTTTTTTTTTCTATTTTTTTTCGGCTCTTTCACTTCTTCCTCTCCTCTTCTCACGCTATCCTGCGGCTTGGTGAAGAATCAAGCCGCCTCCACGTCGCTTGGGTGCTTCGGCTCTCCTAGGATCGCCTCCTTCGCTCCGCGGGCCCTCGCAAGAAAAAGAAAAGAGAATGTGTAAGAAACACAATTTTCAAATAAGAGAAAATGAAGGAATAAATGCAGTGGATATAAACAATGAAGTGATGTGGCAAATTATGAACAAATATTTACAACCAAGAATAGCAGGTCAAAAGAGAAACCTAACTACCCTCGCCGTGCCTCCCCGGCAACGGCGCCATTTTGTTGAACGCAAAATTCGAGGATTGGAATTTTTAAATGGAAAATATTAGGGTCGTTGTTTTTATCCCCAAAACCCGCGTCAACAAAAAATATTTTTTTTATGATTTTTTTTTTCTCTCTTTCTCTCTCTCTCTCTTCCCATTTTTTTTTGTTTGTTTTTTTTTTGTGTTTTTTTTTCTTTTTTGTGTTTTTTTTTGTTTTCTTTTTTTTTGTTTTGTTGTTTTTTTTTTCTTTTTTTTTTTTGTTTGTTTTGTTTTTGTTTTTGTTTTTTTTTTATTATTATTTTTGTGGATTTTATAAAATATACACATAACCCTCCAAATAAATATATTTAAAAGTACGAGTTATGTCTAAAGTATATATACAATATATGTCCAAAACTCCTGGATACTATTTTTAAAGCAAACTAGAAGAAATTATCTACAAACAGAAACTGAAATCACAATTTTTGGATTTTTGTGGAATTTTTTATGATTTTTAGAAGATTTTTGGTATTTTTCAATTTTTTTGGGTTTTATAAATAATTAATGCATGAAAATTGGTCTGAAACTAAAAGATAATGAAATACAACTACTCTAATTTTTTTTAGAATTTTTTGAGCTATTTTTGAATTTTTATGAATTTTCGAATTTCAAATAATGAAAAAGACACTGTTTTTGATTTTTTTAATAATAATAAATGGGGTCAAAATGCAATGAAAAATTTATGCTAATGAAATAATCGCATGAAGAGCATAGCACAATTTTCTCAAAATTTTCGGGGCACAAATGATATTTATTTCAATTAAAAGATCAAGCAAAGTCAATTCATGCAGTTCAGGGACTAAAATGTAATTACTGTGAAGTTTTTGGACTGAAATGCAAATATTCCAAGTTTAAGTCTCAAATAAGTAACAGAAATAAATGGCAAGGTATAAAGCGCAATTTTACCCACTAATCATGTGCATGTCACGTGTCTGAGGCTCTGGCGGGGGCCGTTCTGCAAATATGAAATCTTCTGGGGCTGATCTGTAAATTTCAAATCTTTTGGGAGCCTTACTGTAATTTCTTCAAATAAAATAATCAAACCCTAAACAGGGTTGCGTTCTTTGCTTGCACAAGGGGAAAGGGGGCCAAAGGGGCGCCGCCCCCTCTCTTCTTCCACGCAAGGTGCTGCGGCGCGGAGGGCGGCTAACGGGTGCGCGACGGCGACGAGCGCGTGTCGGCGACGGCAGTCGGGGCTGCAGGTGGCTGCGGAGAAGCTAAGGCGGCGCTGGTGGCGTCAGCGCCAGGCGGGGCCGCGCGGGGCTCTGCGGAGGAGGGGCGGCTGGCGACGCCTGGGCGAGAGGGGAGGCGCGGTGGTCGCGCCGCTGGAGCGGTGCGGGGTGGGGCTGGAGATCGCTGAGCGGGGGCGTCGGGGATCGCGCGGGGCGCGCTACGGCCTCGACTGGAGCGGTGCGTTGCTGGAGCGGTGCGTTGCTGGAGCGGCCGCGTGCGCCGCTGGAGGGGCGCGTGCAGCAGTTCCGGCGGCGATGGAGTGCGTTGGTGGCGGTGGGGGGTGGCGACCCCACTGCCTGCAGATTTTTTTTTATTATTTTTTTTTTGATATTTTTTATTTTGTTGTAAACAGTAAATAAAAGAAAAAAAAACTTTTTTTTTAATTTTTTTTTTGTAAATCCGAAAAGAAGAAAATAGGAAATGAATTTTTTTTCTTTTTTTTTTATGGTTATCCTGCAAAACAAATGTGAGAGAAAATAGAGAAACAAATTTTTTTTTATATATATATCCTGCAAAACAACCGTTAGAGCAAAAAAAACAATTTTTTATTTATCTACAAGATTAGAATGTGGGTGGAGATTCGGCGACGATGAAGGAATGAATCCGATTCTCCGACCACCGTACGTGGTCGGAGTTGAGAGATCGTGGACGATAGAATAGAATGCGTGGGGATCGAGAAAATGAGATGGAAAATTCGAGCGGTGGCGGATCGAAAATCGTGATGAATTTTTTATGATCTAGAAGAACAAAATGACAAATAAAAATGCGATAAAATAAAAAACGATTAAACTAGGATAAAAATGCGAAGACAAAGTACGGATCTCACCTTAGGAGCGGAAAAATGGATCGTAATCGCCTCGACAAGGCCGACTCGCTGTCACCGGACGGCTTGAAGGCTCGACACCTTTTCTTGATGAAATTTTCTCTCGGAGATCGGGCTCCTCTCTCTAAAGATTGATCAAATTGGAATGAGGGAGAAGGAGCCATATAAATAGAAGAGATGAAATTTGAATTTTTTTTGAAGAGATAATGGAGATGAATTTTTGAATTTTTTTTGGTGGGAGGGAGATGAAATTTGAAAAAGAAACTAAAAGAGAGATAAAACTAATTATAAAATTATCTAATTTTTTTGAATTTTCGTCACTTTATTTATTGGAATTAAAAAAATGTTATTTTTTTATTTTTTTATGAAGGTTAGTTAAAAATAGCAACCATATACATGTACTATATACATATATGACATTATATACAAGGATAAATGACGAAATTGGCCCTTTTTTTGTGTTTTAAAAATTTATTATTTTTTTTAATTTTTATTGTTATTAAAAAGAAATCAGTGGGATTAATTTACAATATATACAAATACAATATACACAAAATACATGGGAAAATTGCACAAACCACCCCAGAAAACCGACTTTTCAACCGTAACTCCAAAAATTATGAAAATACAGCCATTTTGAAGATAATTTAATTTCGAGTTCAATGGAACTGAGATTGATTCAATTTGAGCACATATGGAGCCGGAATTGATCTTTCAATTAGTGCTTAGTGGCTTTTTCCAAGTGTGGCTACTTTTATTCTGTACAAGATTTAATTGTGCAATCAATTTTAGTAATTAGAACACATTTCTATTTACAACTTTGTTTTTGAATGTTATTTGATTTTGAGTCAATTAAGGTACAAATAAATTAGTGTCAGTTTTATACAGATATACACAAAATAAGTGAGAAACACACATTTTTTTTTTGGATTTTCTGGTTGAGGACCCTATCTCCCCCTACTTTATTCTTGGTCGATCAGGTCACGTCTTGACCTTCTCTCGGGGTTCGGGTCAGCCTGTACACAGTCTTCCTTTTTTTTTTTATTTATTTTTTTATTTTCTTTTCTTTATTTTTCCTTTCTTTCTTTATTTATTTATTTTAGGTTAAAATTAGTAAGAAATGTACAATATTTACACACAAATGCAAGTTAGTAAGAATATGGAGTTAGCGTTATATGCATGTGTTTTATAAGGGATTTTAAGCTAAAATAAATGAATAAAGATGACGAATCGCAGATTCATCAGTTTTCAGGATATTTTGGCTATTTTACAAGGGTGATTTTTGGCATTCTTCCCTATATTATTAAGGAATACATATGTATTATAGAGAAGAAGTTATTTTGGTGGAGTGGTATTTTACAGGGGATTTTTGGCTTCTTATTTAAATGCAGATGAGCTGCTAAAATGCATGAATTATGGATGCATGCATGAGTGTTATTTATGCAAGAAAAAAGGAAATATGCCTCTATTTTCTCGGGAACAAGGCTCTATTTTTGACTTTTGATGTGATGAATCACAGATTCATCAGTGGGCAATACAACAAAGTCATCAATGAAGCTCGTGCCCTGAATCTGAATGACAACATTTTTTAGAATACTCTTCGGCCTCTTTATTGATCCATCAACAAATTGACAAATCATCCGGGTCTTCTTAAGAGGCCCTGGATGAAGAGACTGTACCAACGAGAAGGGTATTATATTAATCAAAGAATCACTGTCAAGGAGAGTGTGATCATAAGCATGGTCAGAAATGGTGCATCTCATAAGAGGTGGAACAATGTTCCCTTCCTAATGTGTGGACGGTGGCATTGGGATGGGTCGGCCCGGCCCGACCCAGCCCGAAGCCTAGCCCGAAAAGCCCGGCCCGGCCCAAGCCCAAATAGATAATGGGTCGGGCTTGGGCCAAATTATTGGGCCTGAAATTTTTTTGGGTCGGGCTCGGGCTTGGCTCGGCCCAGCCCGATCCGGCCCGAAGGCCCGGTCCGATAGTAGCCCGCTAGTGGCCCGAGGTCCCAGTCCGAAGAGAACCTTGTCGGCATTCCAGGTAGTTGTGGGTAAAAGTCTGTAAGATAGAGAAAACTCAGTCCTATCCCACTCACTGAACCCTGCAGGTGCATCAGCCTTTTCTTTCTTTTTGAGTTTAGTGAGCAAAATTGTCCGTCACTTCTTCCTCGTCGTCCCACTCTTCTCTTGAGCTTGCTTTTTGTACAAAACGACTGCAATGCCAACAATCAGAAGCGTGCCAACAATAGCTCCAATGGTGGCCCCTATAATTAATGGTCTGGATGTCTTATTTGAACTTGGCACGATAAGTTTTGTTGGGGAAAGGGACGATGATGGCACTGGAACCCTAACTTTGATATATGCTTTAGACGCATACTGTTTGCCTACCAAGGAAAAGATCTCGCGTGGTACGAGTCGCTAAATACGATAAATAATTCGTGTACGTTATAATACGTGTACTTAGCGAGTCGGTCAGAACCGAGAGAAGATCTCCGTGAAGAGTGTCTCGGCTTAATTTATATCCCGGGCAAGTCCGGGGTCGAACACAGGGAGGCAAAGGAACAACTTAGGTTTAATTTAAAAAAAGTAGATTTTGAGGCATTTAAACTATAACCCGATTTAAAGAAAGCAGCTCTGCAAGAGTAGTTGTAAAGGCATGCTTCCTTGCACCCCTCTTCGTTTATGATGCCGAGATATAATGAAGAATATTCATTATAAAGGAAATAGCCAACACCTGGAAGTGCAATGAGCTGGTGTTGCTGACAGGCTTCGCAAGATAGAGTAGCTAAATCTCAACCAAACAATCATGCTCAATCAATATTCGTGAACTATGTGCCAATCTTTCAACCTAAAAGGACTTCTCTTCCATGGACCTAGCACCAATAGATAGGCCGGCCTGGGCTTGGGCCGAATAGAAAAAAAATTGCGGGTCTGGGCCCGGCCCAAGGCTCGAATTTTTTAAATGGCTTGGGCTTGGGCCCTTCAGGGCCTGGCCCAGCCCGGCCCATGCCCATCCCTAGTCATAGTCCTTGGTGTCGGCTAACACTATCATACTCTCATTAGATGCAGGTCCATGGTTAAAAGTGGGTGCAATGATCAACATATCGCTCTCGTCAGCAGAATGAATGTGAATCTCTCTAGATCCCTAACTAATAATGACTCTCGTATAGGTGAGGAAGGGTCGTCCCAGGATGATCGAAGCATGCTCCACGGGGGTGGATGGTTCCGTGGGCAATACAACAAAGTCATCAATGAAGCTCATGCCCTGAATCTGAATGACAACATTTTCTAGAATACTCTTCGGCCTCTTTATTGATCCATCAACAAATTGACAAATCATCCGGGTCTTCTTGAGAGGCCTTGGATGAAGAGATTGTACTAGTGAGAAGGGAATTATATTAATCAAAGCATCACTGTCAAGGAGAGTGTGATCATAAGCATGGTCAGAAATGGTGCATCTCACAAGAGGTGGAACAGTGTTCCCTTTTCTAATGTGTGGACGGTGGCATTAGGCTGGGTCGGCCTGGTCCAGCCCAGCCCAAAAAGCCCGGCCCGGCCCAAGCCCAAATAGATAATGCGCCGGGCTTGGGCCAAAGTATTGGGCCTGGAATTTTTTTGGGTCGGGCTCGGGCTTCGCTCAGCCCAGCCCGATCTGACCCGAAGGCCTGGCCCGATAGTAGCCCGCTACCCGGCCCGAGGTCCCAGCCCGAAGAGAACCTTGTCGGCATTCCAGGTAGATATGGGAATTCTTCTTCCTCGTCGTCCCACTCCTCTCTTGAGCTTGCTTTTTGTACAAAACGACTGCAATGCCAACAATCAGAAGCATGCCAATAACAGCTCCAACGGTGGCCCCTATAATTAATGGTATGGATGTCTTATTTGAACTTGGCACGACAGGTTTTATTGGGGAAAGGGATGATGATGGCACTGGAACCCTAACTTTGATATATGCTTTAGACGTGTATTGTTTGACTACCAAGGGAAAGATCTCACGTGGTAAGAAGAAGAAACCATTTGAGGCATTTAAACTATAACCCGATTTAAAGAAAGCAGTTCTGCAAGAGCAGTTGTAAAGGCATGCTTCCTTGCACCCCTCTTCGGTTGTGATGCCAGGATATAATGAAGAATATTCATTATAAAGGAAATAGCCAACACCTGGAAGTGCAATGAGCTGGTGTTGCTGACGGGTTTCGCAAGCTAGGGTAGCTAAATCTCAACCAAACAATCATGCTCAATCAATTTTCGTGAGCTATGTGCCAATCTTTCAACCTAAAAGGACTTCTCTTCCATGGACCTAGCACCAATAGATGGGACGGCCTGGCCGGGCCTGGACTTGGGCCGAATAGAAAAAAAATTTTGGGCCTAGGCCCGGCCCAAGGCTCGAATTTTTTAAATGGGCTTGGGCCTGGGCCCTTTAGGGCCTGGCCCAGCCCGGCCAATGCCCATCCCTAGTCATAGTCCTCGGGGTCGGCTAACACTATCATACTCTCATTAGATGCAGGTCCATGGTCAACAGAGGGTGCAGTGATCAACACATCGCTCTCGTCATCAGAACGAAAGCGAATCTCTCTAGATCCCTAACTAATAACGACTCCCGTATAGGCGAGAAAGGGTCATCCCAGGATGATCGAAGCATGCTCCACGGGGGTGGATGGTTCTGTGGGCAATACAACAAAGTCATCAATGAAGCTCATGCCCTAAATCTGAACGACAATGTTTTCTAGAATACTCTTCAACCTCTTTATTGATCCATCAACAATTTGACAAATCATCCGGGTCTTCTTGAGAGGCCCTAGATGAAGAGACTGTACCAATGAGAAGGGTATTATATTAATCAAAGCATCAATGTCAAGCAGAGTGTGATCATAAGCATGGTCAGAAATGGTGCATCTCACAAGAGGTGGAACAATGTTCCCTTTCCTAATGTATGGACGGTGAATGGTGGCATGGTCAGTGGCCATGGTCAGAATGTGTCACTAAAATCGACTCATTTTCTTTCTCTTCTTGGATTTAGGAGCAGATAATTGGGTCATGGACTAGCAAAGTGGGGCCTCAATAATCTCATGAATAGTTGCCACCACTTCAGGTTCAATCAATATTTTTTTAGATTTTAGATCTCCTCCATACAAGGGAGGAGATCGGAATCATCATGTACACAAGAATGACTAAGAGTAGTCTATACAATGTCATCCTTGAGGTCAAAGGTAGGAACCAGGGTGTGTGTATGTGGGGTAAAGGATCTGGCATGGGTGCCCTCTCCTCACTAAATGACTCGGCTATGTGTCTCCTGGGTTCTTTTTGGAATTTTAAATTTTTCTCATTTTTTTGTATTTTGGGTGATTGCAAGCTCTCATATGTGTCCTCAAATGAATCTATGAAATCAGATGGTGAAGCGGCATTGTCACTCTTACATATACTAGTGAGGTCATCAATCCTCTCCTTCATGTTCTCCATCATCTGGGTCAAATGCTCAAGAGTGGTCTTCATGAGAGATGACTCCCACACTTCAGTATCAGGTGAGTGAGATGGAGGAAAATGTGTGGGTGGCGGTGGGTAAAAGTTTGATACCTAAAACAGTGGATTAGGCATATATGTACAAAAAGAATAATCAGGAGCAAAGTCCTCCTAGAAAAATAGAGGTGGATCGGCAGGAGGGTACGAGGGATCCGCAAAATCCAGAAAAATCACTCCAATCGGCCATCTCCAAGAACAAAAGAAAGGGATCGGGAGATCACGATAGTCAAATCAAGATATGCAAGAAAAAGGTACAAATGCACGGAGAAGATCGATTATGTACATAAACAAACACAACTATAAACAAACAAAAATCCCCTCAATTCACCTACTCAACACAGTAATGACCGTGAAAATTCGGTCGTTTTATCTTGTCAATTTTAGAGTTAAGTGAATTTCACAAATTTATACAAACATGTAGGTAGGCTTAGGATTGGGGCACTAATCCTTAGTATGTACGTAACAAATAAAATGGGAATACAATGAGGGGGTTGCTCTCCCCAAGACAAAGATTTTTTTTTTTGATTTTAGGGTCGAGTAGAGTTAGCAGTCTAAATTTTATTGGTTATCACTTTGTTTTGGACTCAAAGCTGAACCTTGATGTAAACCAATGTTGATGTCAAAATAGCCAGTCTTCCCAGACGGGGTCCTTACACAAGATAAAGCCCTATCATACATGTCCTTTATGAGGTTAATGTATAGGACAGGCACTTATCTCTTCTCCAAAACTCTCCACAATATCTCTCGTGGGACAGAATCATAAGCCTTCTCCAAATCAATAAAGTTCATATGGAGGTTCTTCCTTTTAGCTCTATAAATCTCCATTGTTCTCCTCAGCAAATGGATGGCTTCAATAGTTGAGCAACCTGGCATGAATCCGAATTGGTTTTCTTTGACGTTGGAAACTTGCCTCAACCTTCTGTCGATCACACGCTCCCATATTTTCATAGTGTGACTCACCAGCTTGATACCTCTATAATTTGAACAATTTTGAATGTCTCATTTATTCTTATAAAGAGGCGCCACGATACTCCTCCTCCAATCTTCAGGCATTTTCTTGCTTCGCCAAATAACATTGAATAGATTCGTAAGCCAAGTCAAATCGCGCTCACATAAAACTTTCCATACTTCTACAGGGATGTCATCCGGTCCTACACCTTTCCCATTTCTTATAACCTTCAAAGCCTCCTCTACTTCCTTTCTTTGTATCCGTCTATAGCTTGCACGATTCAAGTAACTTTCACTACTAAAGTGATCTCTCTATTTCCTTCCCTAATGAAGAGTTTATGGAAGTATTGCTCCCATCTAGTCTCTATATCCTTCTGAGTAACAAGCACGTGACCTTCCTCGTCCTTAATGCATCTCACTTGAGAAAGGTCTTTGGTCTTTCTTTCTCTTGCTTTGGCCAACCTGAATATATCCTTCTGGCCCTCCTTAGAGTCGAGATTTTTATACAAAACTTCATAATCTTTTGACTTAGCTTCGCTTACAGCCTTCTTTGCTTCCTTCTTTGCTATTTTGTAGTTTGTGATTGTTTCCTCTGTTATATCCTTAGACATAGCTTTAAAGCATGCTCTTTTAGTTTTTAGCTTCTCTTGCACCTCTTCACTCCACCATCAAGCCTCCTTTTGACCCCGGGCTCCTCCCTTTGACTCGCCTAGCATCTCTTTGGCTACCTTTCGGATACAAGATGCTACTGCCTCCCACATCTCATTTGCACTTCCACTACAATCCCAAGATAAATCTTCTAAAACATTCTCCCTGAAGCTCGATTGCTTCAGTGGAAGATTCCACCATCTAGTTCTAGTGATCTTAGGAACCCTTCTTTTCTTTATCAGCCCTTTTATTTGTACATCTAAGACTAACAAGCGATGTTGGGTTGTCAAACTCTCTCTTGGGATTACTTTGAAGTATTTACAACATAATCGATCTCTTCTCCTCAATGCAAAGTAATCTATATGTGTTCTCGTTGTCCCACTCTTATAAGTAACTAAATGCTCCTCCCTCTTCTTGAAGAGAGTGTTTTCTATGAAAAGATCATATACCATTACAAAATCCAGGATGACTTTTCCCTCTTCATTTCTATCCGCAAAATCATATCCTCCATGAACACTAGCATACCTGTAGCATCTTTTCCCACATGTCCATTAAGATCTCCACCTATGTAAATCATCTCTCTTTGTGGGATTCCTTATAAAATCTTATCTAGATCCTCCCAAAAAGATTGTTTAGTCCTTTCATCTAAACCAATTTGCGGTGCACAAACTGAGATTATATTCAGAATTTCTTCTTCAAGCATCAATTTTAGCAAAATAATCTGATCCCCGAATCTTTGCACCTCAACCACACAATCCTTCAAATCCTTATAAATAACCACTCCAACATTGTTTCTACCCTTATCTTTACCTGAATACCAAAGTTTAAAACATGTCTTCTCGATTTCTCTTACTTTCTCTCCAGCCCATTTAGTCTCTTGAAGACATAGTATATGAATCTTCCTTTCCATTGTATCCACTATCTCCATCAATTTTCCAATCAAAGTGCTAATATTCATACTACCAATCCGCAACTTCCGTTGCAATCTCTTTGGGACTAACTTCTTTACTCGCATGCATTCATTAGCATGCATTCCTCATGCGAGAACCCTTGCAGATTTTGAACTACATCCAGACTACGATGTAGAGGCCCTTGCCAATTTTTCATTGCATTCGAGTGATGCAACGCGTCGCAAGTAGGGAATGCCCCAACGAAATCTGTGTGTTTGCTTAAATCCATGTTGAAAAGATACGACTGTCATGAGGCAACATCCTAAATAATATTTTTAAAAAAAATATTATTTAGGAAGTTGTCTCTGACTATTTTAAGCTTGTTGTCGGCTACCTAATGCAGCCCTCCTCATTTACCCGAGCTTGGGACCAGCCATGGCTGAGTTGACAAGTCACATTCAGGATGAGTTACCTTGGTGTATGTTATTTGCTGATAATATTGTGTTAATTGACGAAACTAGAGATGGAGTAAATGAGAAGCTTGAGGACTGTAGACATGAGTTGGAGAGTAAAGGATTTCGTATAAGTAGGGCTAAAACAAAATATATGGAGTGCACCTTTGATGGAAGCAATGGTGAAGGAATTGAGGTGAAGATTGGTGATGATAACATTTAGAAGAGAGATTCTTTTAGATATCTGGGATCTATTTTGCAACATGATGGGGAAATTGATGGAGATGCTACTAATAGAATAAATGCAGGTTGGCTAAAGTGTAGAGGAGCCTCTGTTGTTCTCTGTGATAAGAAAATTCCTTTAAAAATTAAAGGAAAGTTTTACAAAGCAGCCGTGAGACCTTCTATGTTCTATGGATCTGAATGTTGGCATGTGAACCTTAGACATGTGCAGAGAATGGTTGTAGCAGAAATGAAAATGCTAAGGTGGATATCAGATTCGGAATGATGCAATCAGAAAGAAAGTTGGTGTTGCTCCGATCTAGGATAAGATGCGAGAAAACCGCTTATGATGGTTTGGTCATTTGCAAAGAAGATCAGCCGATGCACCAGTTAGGAGATACGAGTGTTGGGATGTTGAGCCGACTAAGAGAGGGCAGGGACGGCCCAAGAAGTGTTGGAAAGAGACCATACGAAGGGATCATTGTTTTGTGGATATAAGCACGGGATTGACCCAAGATAGATCTGAATGGAGGTGAAGAATCCATGTATCCGACCCTACTTATTGTGGGAAAAGGCTTTGTTGTTGTTGTTGTTTGTATCACTTTTTTGGATTTTTAATAAAAATGCATGAACCAAACGAGGAGTCAATTCCTTTAGAATCCTAGGTGGTTAAATCAGAGGGAGAGAGTCGGAAAGGTAATGTGAGCCGAAAACAATGATGAATGCAAAGTAGAAATGCTTACCTTGCCTCTAGCTCTCTTCATGCAAGGATGCTAAGCAGAATTGAAAAATATCTATATGCAATGCAAAGCCGATGAAATCACCCTAGAATAGAAATTGATATTATCATGAAGCACCAGATGCTAATTATCTAGAAAAGAAACCTAAGGTCCAGTCTTGGAAACCTCCCAGTGCCCACCACAGTGGGTCCTGCAAGCGCTATATGAGGTTTCTCGCGGCGCATGGTCTCAAGTCCAAATAATCAACAATTTGATTTGACTAAATCCAAGCACGAATCTATTGGTACATGCAAACATAATAAGGGATTTGGACCTTAATCTATCGACAAGTAAATCCTACACTAGGGATCAACCACACAAAATAAATAAAAAGAAACCATGAAATAAAGAAAAAGAAAAGCGAAGAAAACACGATGCAAATCAACGAGGCCCCCAAGTGAACAATCACTCAGGCATCGGACCTCGTGAAGTTGCAGTGTCCTGGAGAGTCCAAATTATTACAATTATATGTGTCTCTCTCTCTCTCTTTATATTACTAATAAAAATAAAATTAAAAAGAAAAGTGGACTGCTCTTCAAATTTTCCTAAGTCTGTCCTTGTTGCTCTCTCCTATCAGCTAAATTAGAAAGCAGGCTCTGCCTTTCTTCGGTACATAGCCCTCCTAAGAAGTCCTCCCTCACGTAGAGGCCCCTCGTAACAAGATCAAACAAAGGAAGAGGTCAGAACAGTTCAAAAAAATATCAAATGAAAATAAAGAAATAAAGGTATACATGCAGAAAAGAGAGAAGAAAAGAAGAAACAAAGAAATGCAATCAATGTGATGTTGCTTCCTAGCAATGACGCCATTTGTTGAAGAGAATTTTACAAGAGTTGGCTAATCAAACTCAATTAGCATTGTTGTATTGACCACTCACGCAACCCTGCTCTCTACAACAATTAAGCCACAATAGATATAGCAATTAAAAAGGAAAATAAATGTGGAGTTAAAATTTATTTTAACTCTATAAATATGTGTATAGATGTAACTATGTGTAGAGTATCAAACACAGGGAGCAAACGATAAATTGGGCAAATCAATGCGCAAAATTTGTTCTTTCTCTCTTCTCTATTTATTATCTTTTTTATGTGGGTTTTAATTTTATATATTTTTGTGGATTTTAATTTTTATATACCCTTTTATTGTTTTTAGTTTTGTATTTTTATTTTCTTTTTATATTTCTGATTTAAATTTCTTTTTCCTTTAATATAATAATATAGTAATATATATAACTATATTTACAATATAGAGTAATAGAATTATAAATACAACTAAAAATAACCAGAAAATCACAGAATAAAATATTTTGTGTTTTAAATATTTTTCTACTATTTTTGTGTTTTTTTATGTTTTTGCTATTTTTTTTATATTTTTAAAGTCAAAAATATCCCAAAATATGAATTAAATAAATAGGTTGAATTAATTTGGAATTTCAAAAATAGTAAATAAAGTCAGAATTTTCCAAAACTATTTTTAATTAATACTATATAATAAAAAGAAAATTCGGAGATAAAAATTAATTTTAGATTTTTGGTGATTTTTTATATTTTTATAAAGAATTTTGGAGCTTTTAAATTTTTAGTCATTTCCTTTTTTTAATTTTTAGGGATTTTTTGTCTGGAGTTGCAAAATACTAAATAAACAATGTATATTTTTTAGGATTTTTTCAAAAGGGTCTTGCATTTTTTGGTAATTTTTAATTCAAACATAGATAAAAACATGTTATTTTGATTTTTAAAAAATAGGTAAAATGCCTAAAATGCAAAAATAATTTTGTCGCGTGAAAGTACTTGCTAGAAGACATCTAACTCTATTTTTGCATGATTTTTGGAGCTTGGGTGTTATTTATAAAAAAAATTAAAGAACAAGTACAAAATTGTTGAACTAGAAGGGGTATATTTGTAATTAAAAATAAAGTCAGTGGTTACGATGTAAGTTACCTAAAATATTACAATTAATATTTAAACTTTAAGTACTTAACTGAAATTACCAAACCCGTAGGGGGTTACATGCAAAATTACCACCTCCCGTTGTTACGGCACGTGAGGTGACATGGTGCGGATCCAGACATAATTACGCTAAAGTTCAGGGGTTCACATGCAAATTTTCACAAAGTTTTAAACTAAATAAACAAATTACTGAACCAAAATGAAATGCGATAAAACCGAGGGTAGATATGAAATTTACCCCTACTAAGGTGCGATCGGACGGTTGCAGATACCCCACTTGGACACATGTCCAACTTAGATCGCTCGATATCCCTTCGGTAGGGATGAGCATTGGGTCGGGCCAGCTCGACCCGACCCGCAACCCGACCCGATAGACCCGAACCCGTTTAATGTCGGGTCAGGCTCGAGCTTAAAAAATCCGTCGGTTATTATAAAGGGTCGGGCTCGGGCTTCGTAGAACCCAGCCCGAGGCCCGACCCGCTAGCCCGGCTCGACCCCCACCCCCCCCCCCCCCCCCCGACCCAGCCTCCCCTCCCCCGAGCCCCATCCCGCCCGACCCGAACACCCCCACGGCCCCCACCCCACGCGGAGCCACGCCCCCAACCCTAAAACGCAAAACCCTATCCCACTTCCCAGAATCCCAGTCGTCGCTCCCTCCAGGGCCCCCACCCAACATATCCCCACCCCCTCCCGGGGCCCAACCTCCTCGACCCCCCTCCGACTCCGGGCCTCCAGCCCCGTCCACAGTTCCACTCCCTCTCGCGTCCCCTCTGACGCCTGCCCTCTACCCGCCGCACGGCCCAAACCCTGACCCCCGCCCTCTTTTCGTCGGCGCCCCGACGTCGTCCCACCCCCGAACCCCTTCCATGCTCCCAGCCCTGCCCCCTACCCACAGCAGCACCGCTTATTCCCACCTCCCACAGGCCACAGCCCATCCCTGCCCCCTTCCCGTCACGCCCCGACGTCACCCCGCCCCCGACGCTACCCCTTCCTACTTCCCAACCCAGCCGGCTGCAACCCCTGTGCCCCACCACCACGCCCCGACGTTGCCCCGCCCCCGACATCGCTTTGGGTAACTCCACAAAGGTGATATTCAAATTCAATTACGAATTTAGATGAAGAATTTATTCATATTACTAGTTGTTATTATTAATTCGTAATTATGTGTGTACTATAATTTGTTAGTAATATTTTCTTATGAGTAAATGGTGGTTAAATAGATAATTTTATTTGAATTTTAGATGTCAAACGCCCTAATAGAGGAAGAAGCAACACATATGTCTGAAGAAGATGTTACTAAGAATGCTTTAGATGTTGATGAGAAAGATCCTAGTACATGGAAAAGACAAGCTCGATCATGGATGTGGTCTCATCTCACTAAATTAGGACTTCAAAATAAAAAAGAAATGTGCAATGCAATTATTGTGGGATGCCATTAACATGTGAAGCTAAAAATGGAACGAAACATATTCAGCGACATCTAAATGATGTTTATACTCATTTCAAGAGACACTCAAAATCACATAGTATTCTAAATTACAAAGCTTCCGAACATGGAAGTACAATCACCACTTGGATGTTCAATCAAGAGCGGAGTAGAGAATATTTTACTGGAGTTGTTGTGGATTGTGAGCTTCCTTTTATGATTGTTGAACATCCAACTTTTAAAAATTGGATTGAAAATCTACAACCAAAGTGTAAAATGCATTCTCGCTTCACAACACAAAGGGATTGCATGAAGATGTTCGCAAATAAGAAAGAAAAGTTGAAGGATTATTTCAAAAATTCAAGTTTGAGAGTTTGCCTCACAACTGATATGTGGACTTCATTGCAAAATCTTAATTACATTTGTATCACAGCTCATTACATCAACAATCAATGGAAGATGCACAAGATTATCGTAAGCTTCAGTGTGTTCACTTCTCGTCACACAGGAGATAACATTGCTCAAGCAATCATTAATTGTTTGAATGATTGAAATATTGAAAAATTGACTAGTATTACTGCTGACAATGCCTCACCAAATGATGTGGTTGTGAGAAATCTTGTTGAGCATTATTCTTTTAATGGTGCACTTCTACAAAATGGCAATTTATTTCATGTTAGATGTTGGGCTCATATATTGAATCTTGTTGTTCAAGATGGCTTGTCTAATATTAAAGATATCATTGGTATGGTTCGTAATCTTGTGAAATATGTCAAGTACTCACCTAGAAGATATCAAGAGTTCCTTGAAGTTGCAAAACAAGAGGGTGTTCCAACAGATAGGGGTTTGAACCTGGATGTCTGTACAAGATGGAATTCCACCTACTTGATGCTTCAGTCAGTTTTGGTGTATCAAAAGGTGTTTAATCAAATGAAGTCTCGAGATTCACACTTTTCTGAGGCTCTTCCCATTGGTGAATAGAAAAGAGTAGAAAATGTATGTTCAAGTTTAGAAAATTTTCATAATGCAACAAAAGTGTTCTCAGGTAGAAGATATTCGACTACCAACTTGTTCTTTAGTTCGATTTTTGAGATTGAGAAAGACTTAAATTTGTTGTTGGACAATGAGGATGCTTTAATAAAAAATATGGCCATGAAGATGCATTCTAAATTTGATAAATATTGGAAGGATCTGAAATGTATGGTTCCTTTAGCTATTGCAACAATATTGGATCCTCGTCTCAAGTTGCAATTTTTACGATTTTCATATTCCGAGTTATATCTAGGAATTGAAGGTGTTGAATATATCTCAGAAGTGGAGAATGTTTTTTATGCACTTTTTGATGAGTATACAATGTTGTACAAGGATACCTATTCCGTCGGGCCTTCATCAACAAATATGTCAGAAGAAGGGATAGTGGATGCTCATGCTAGCAAGAAAAAGGAAGACATGGTGAGTAAGTTTAGAAAGAAAAAAAGAAACAGGAACATCACAAATGGTAAATCAGAGACCGAACAGTTTTGGAGGATGACTCTACAGACAACGATGAATATGAGATGTTTAATATTTTGAAATGGTGGGATGTCAACTCTTGCAAATGTCGTGTGCTATCATGCATGGCTCGTGACTTTCTACCTATTCCTATATCGACTATTGCATCAGAAAGTGCATTTAGCACTGGTGGTAGAATTATTGATGAATATCGTAGCAACTTATCCCCAAAAATAGTTGAAGCATTGGTGTGTTGTCAAGATTGGAGGCATGATGAAAGGCATGTTGATGCTGATGAGGATGACATTGACGATGAAGATGTTGAGAAGGAGGAGGGGGATGAGAGATTACTTGGTTAGTTGAATTATTTGTTCATTACTTATTACTGGTGTTTGTGATTTAAATATATCTTATTCATTAGTTACCTATTTTTGTTGTTATAGATTCATCAATGATTTCATGATGACTGAGGGAGATGTGATATTTGAAGAAAAATGGGAGAAGCGATAGAGCATTTCATGTAAGTGTAATTTTAAAGTGATGGCTTCTTGTTATAATTTCAATTATACATGCTTCTAATTAATGTTTACTTTTTTACAGGTTATTGGCATGTGAAACGAAGATCTTCAACTTTTAGATGGACTTTGGGCCATTGATTATAGCCTCTAATGTCCGATTTTTTAAAACCATCACTAGACTGCGTACTTTTGTAATAACTAGAAACTTTGTTTTGATTATGTTTGAACAATTTCGTTGTTTGAACTTACTTAATTTATGGTTGCCCATGATTAATCTTGCACATTTGCAGGTGTAGGTTCATGTTTGTATTGCATTTGCAGGTTTATGCTAGATCATTGAAATGGGGTGGATTTTGTCACGGCCTATTTTTTTCCTTATCTTATATTATATCATCGATGTGTAAGTTTATTTTTTTATTGCAGGTGCATGTTCTCATGTTCATTGAGCTTCACAGGTTAAATTTAGTCAAGAAAAGTTGAAATGCTTTATATTATATGTGATGCCAGATGTTCCTGAAGTATAAATTTTAGTCGTTTGATCACCAGTGACATGTTAGGGAAATAGTAAACTTCATGATAATGTAATCAGACATTTCAATTTTTTATTGAAATGTCATATAATAATCAAGATTCTTTAGTTTAATACAAGTTTTTTTAAGAAAATATTTTTTTCTTAAAAGGACATTTCCATATGAACTTTATAAAGTACTTGATATTTATATTATATGCCCTAGGAAAGCAATTTTTAAAGATAATATCATCTTTTTTATTAAAAAAATTGCTGGGCTGGCCCGACCTGAACCCGGCCTGTTTAACATCGGGCCAGGTTCGGGTTCGGGATGGCCCATCCAAAAATTAACGGGCCGAGGCCCGGCCCGAAACCTGATAATGTTAACGGGCTCGGGTTCGGGCTAAAGTCCACCCCGGCCCTCCCGGCCAGATACTAATCCCTACCCTTCGGGCGCCCACGGATGTTATTAGATCCCTTGATGGGATCGGATGGTGATGGTGTTGCGGATCCGACGACTCCTGTACATTTTGGCGGTTGCTCTTGATTCAACGGTTGGAGAGGTGGCTGGAGGAACTGGCAAAGAACTCGGCTGGGTCGAGCTTCGATCCAAAGGTGTGTGCGACTCCGACGACCTGGAAGCTTCTTAATGGAATCTCCTTGCTCTGCAGCTACAACGAGTCTTCCAGGTCCCTCAAATAGGTCCGAGGCTCAACAATGGAGCCCTGGAGGTCTTCAACACTTGGAGGGTGTATCTTGAGTCGAAAAGGGCTCAGATGCCTTCTTCCAGACCTGCAAAGAAGCTGAAAAGCATGGCAACACAAAGGCAATAAGGTCTGGATTGTTATTGGTGGAAAACAAAGGTGGAATGATGAAGGTGGTGAGATCTCAGGCGAGCGGCAGAGGAGGACCTCGGCTCGCAGATATAGAACTGATCTGGTTGGCTGGTGGATTGGAAAGCATGGAGAAATGAAAGGGTACGGAAATGGGGTGTCTGGTGGAGTCGGAACAGGGGCGAATCACAGTGGGGATTTTCACCAGAGTGGTGCTTCGGCGGACTTCAAAGAGTCGATTTTATGCTAATACGAGTAATAAAACCTAAAGCTAATGACAAGAAATGAAGTAGTAACTAAAACTACCTAGAAAATGAATAAAATCGAACCTCGAGTGGCTGGGAGACACGAGATGGACCTCACGATGGTAGACCACCGGAGATGGTGGAAATCGTCCCTACACCACCTCCTCAATCCAACCAAATTCTAGGCGAACTCCCTATCACGGAGCTCAAGCCATGGACCATAAAAGGAGGAGAACAAATGGGGCCAAGGGGATTCCAAAAATTGAAGAATGTAGAGGAGGTTTTGTACAGGTGACGAACAGAGGAGGAAAATCGAGGTGGCTGGCTTGATGCAGTGATGCCTTCCTCGAGGAGATGATCGGGTGTGATAGAGCATAGATCGAGGAGAAAATGTGGTAAAGAAATTAATCTGAATCAATGCTTATGTTGATCTGAGAAAAAGGGAGAAGAAAAGGTCAAATGTGTATCCTGACATGTCTAAACCTGGGTCAGAGAAGTTGACCCAGGTCAACGGGGGGCGTGACCTGATTGGGCCACGTCACCCGCAAAACAACAAAATAGGAATTAATTCAAAGATAATTCAAAATAAATTAATAAATTATTTTTTTGGTTGAAACATAAAAAATATTTATTATTTTATGTAGTATTTTATTGTGATTTTTTATTTATTTTTATAGGTTTATTTATTACAAGTTACTTTTTACAAGTGTATTTATAGGTATATTTGCCCATATTTTGTATATTTTAATTTAATTTGTATTTTTTATTTCATTATTTTATTTTATTAATTTATATATTTATAACTTATTTTTATATTCACAAATATATTTTTATTATAGTTTTCTGATGTATTTTGTACACTTAAATAAATAGACGTATATATTATATAGGTATAACTATTGTATATTCATCCATGTATTTTTATATACTATTTTATTTTATTATTTTCTTTGTGGTTTTATTCTATTCTAAATATGTCCATAAGTTAAAATATATCTACAAAATTATAAAATGATGAAAGTATAAAGAATAAATAAAATGAATATTTTATTTATGCATATAGTACAATATGGGACCAAAATCTAACTTTTGCATTTTAACTCCAAATTGAATGAAACAACCTTCATTAAATAGCTTACTAAAAGTTATATACAATTAAAGGTGGCTTTGAGTTCATATGGAGAAGATATGGGTCTGGGAAGTTTGGGTTTGGTAAAGTATTCTGAGTATAAAAAGTACATTGTATATTATTTTTTTGTGAAATCAATTTTCTATTTTTCTATATATTTTTATCTACACTTTCATGTATAAAGTTTCTTTTTTTAGATATAAATAATACAGAACTAAATATGTCCCAAAATGGATTATTGTAGACTAAAAATTAGGGTTTTTATTATGTATTTGACCCTTATCTCTCCTTACTTTATTTCTTGCCGACCCAGTCATCAAGATGCCTAGGTCTCAAGGTTTATGGTCAAAAAATGCCTTGGCATTTTATTTCCTTTTCTTTTCTTTTCTTTATTCTTGTATTTTGGCTTTAAACAATGTATTTTATAAAATATTTATACAATAAATAATGAATGTTAATTTATGCAATAAAATGATATATATACATGAATTTATACGGTTTAAATGCCAAAATAAAATAATATAGGTGATGAAATGGAGATTCATCACTTATTACTCAACACATATTTTTTTGGTTGTTGACCAGTGCATCCATCAAAAGTTGTTGCGTCATATGTACTTGTTTTCCTGAGAGTACACCTAAACTTGTATCGCTTACAATATAGAGCCATTTTTGAGGTATTAGCCCAACTCATTTGGCCTAATTAACTTTGGTCCAAGTGGACACTTTGAAATGGTTGGGAGTACTTGCCTTTGATGTAAGATCTTGATATTTGACTTTCTACTGAGAGAACTTTTATTTCAGCATTTCTTTCTTTTTATTTTCTTTTTGTCTAGCTCTGCTACTTTTATCAAGAGTTAGCACACACTGATCAACAAATATTTAGTTTCATCACACCCTGGCACATAGTTCAATATCAAAAGATATCATAAGAATGTGTTCTCATACTGGATAGTGTTTGCTGACCTCAGGTTTCATAAAGCTTTCATCGACTTTATCCATCCTCGAGCATCATTAAATCGGGTCTAGAACCCAATCTCTCAAGTGAAATCTCAACTCATCTCATCAATCATGTAGTTGTGCAGGTGATGTGCCAATCATATTCTTAGAAGGTGGAGATTGAGAGTACAATATAGCACTCATATCTTTGAAATTAAGGAAGTGTGGATTATTAAGTCTCAAACCCTAATGACCAAGGCCGATTAACTCTGAATCAAAGGGCGTTAAAACCCGAGTTTCTTTTATTCCTCAAGTCTTGAGTGATATTGATCTTTGATTTAATTTTTTTTAATATTAGCTTGTTATACCCGCCTAATTTTGTAAAAAGTTTTGAAAATAAGTAATTTTTGTATAGTATACACAATATACACAACTTATATCCATACCTAATTTTTGATGAAATCAATTAAAGTACGAGCTATGGATAAAGTATATAGAATATATCCCCCCCATACTTAGTTTGGGCTATGTCCTCATGACACAAAATGAAATGTAGACATAGCTCGTACCAAGCATAGTTGAGTGAAAAGAATTAGGAAGTCGATCCCCCCCACACACACACACTTAGGCTTTTGAGGTCCTAAGCATAGCAGAAGAGCAGAAATACGACAGTTGAGGGTGAGAAGAAAAAAATAGAAATGAAGTACACACAATGATATCGGTCCTCCTATACTTAGGCTCAGATCAGCCTTAGTATGATCGAGTACTCACAAGTGGGGACTGAGTAGATTTGATATGGGTGTACAAGGTCAAGGAGGTTTGCGACAAAACTTCTTGCAGAGTGTGGTGGGAGATAGTATGGAGATGGAGAGGGGGTGGAAGTAGGGGAGGATGAAGAGGTCCATCCATCGTTAGAGTCATCCTTAGAAGAATAATAGTCATATATAGAGGATCTCCAATTATTGTCAACAAGAGATAAGTGACCTTTGTTTACAACTGCACTTATTGCACTTACTTGTGGACCACTTCAGGACCCGACAAGGATTCTTCAGAAATCCCCTGGTTTCTAAGGTCAAAGGTGACTTTCTTCCTCAGCTTACTTCTATTAGAAGCATCGGGAGGAAGATGGTCAGAGTTCTTCTCCCTATCATGAGTAACCAGTGTAGCATTTATGGGTCCCTCGTCAGATGAATCTCCGTACAAATCGACCAATTCTTGTAGGATCATAACATGCTTTGGGCGAGGGAGCTTGTTCCTGGTGGCCTTGGTGGATGGGGATGTTGATGTCATCTTTTGAGTCAACTCCTTGTATGGTTCAAGTATTTCATGAATGACTGTCAACTCAAAGAATGGACAACTCAAATAATCATGACGATCTTCATAAACATGGTCAAATTCCAATATTATTTTGTCATAGGAGCAGTATCAGGGTAAGAGCTATGATGATAATCGAAGATCAATCCAATAGTCATTCTCTCGGGTGTTTCTCCTAGGGTTTGTGTCTATGTTTCATGAGCAGAGGTTCGGTCATGTGAAGTGCTCTTGTCCTGATCACAACTGTCGATTGATGGTTGGGTTGTCCCAGGGTCATGCATGACACTGATGGCTTATTCATTGTTGTCCATGTTCGGGAATCTTATTTCTTGAGTCTTGCAATCGATGATTGCCTTATCATAGGCTAAGAATGTCTTTCCTAGAATTATATAAGACCGAGACAACTTGTGGTGCTCAATGTCAACAACAATAAAGTCCATTTTGTGTTTGTCGCCTCGGAAGTTTACAACAACAGAAACAATTCCTTGCGGACTTTTGGTAGATTGATCTGGTAGTTGAACAATTACCCTCATCTTTTTGAGTTGTCTAAGCTTGACTTGATCAATGATGAACTTTAGGAGGATGTTTAATCCGGAGTCATTATCCAATCGAACATGGGTGAATATGGAATCCTCAATCTCACATGTGATTCGATTCAACCGCTTGACTTTACAGTTTTTGATTTTATGATTCATCACCAAAGAACTAGCCATAGATATGACATGATATTCAGTCCTTGGTCCTTTCTTGCTTGTCCTTTTATGATTCAATCGACTCTTCACAAATCTCATAAGATCGGGAAATGGCCTTGATTAATGGAAGTTCTAAGATCAGACTCTTGCAATATGCTTCCATTTCAGAATTGTCCATATTTTAGTTTCTTATTTTTCAATTTTTTTGTATTTTTTGTATGATGGTCAGTAGGTTTGTCAGACACAGTATTGAATGTGTCTGAGTGTACGTCACATAATGGATTTGTGGTTCATATGAAGGGGTTCTCACTTCTTCTTGATTCTTCATTGATTAAATGATATTATATATTATTCAGTCAAATTGTTTGCTCTGTGGTTGATCTGAGAAATATCATCCTCAAACATCTCATGACTTGGTGATGAATAAATGTACTCCAGATGCTATGACTCTGGCATGTAGTTCTGAGATGAGTAGTGTTTATCATAGTAGTTGTGGTTTGGTCACGAGTCATATTTCCTTGACTTTGTATTTCTCGTGAAGTTTGAAGGAAAAATGGTCGTACTCAGGAAGAGAGTCAACCCGTGTATGAGATGCTTCAAAAGGTGGGAAGTCCATAGTAACTGCAAATCATGATTCTCTGTCGAAATTGGTTACTCTATTTTCCATTCTCAAACTTGCTCTCTCGATTGTGTTCAGGTGAGAGTTAGAATGTGAGAGCGGCCTAATCCAAGAAGAAGAGTGGGCCTGGGGTGGAGTGTATGGGGTGTAGGAGAATGATGGACGAGGGGGATCGATTTCAAAGAGAGGGTTCACCTGGAACGAAGGGTATTGGGTCATGGTCATGTGCATTGGGACCACGGAGTCTAGATATGAAGACCAATGAACTGACATTTTCTCAATAGAGAGATGGGGAAGGGTTTGCAAGCCACAATATGGTTGTAATAACAAGGACTTTGACGCAGACAAGTCAAATAGAAAATAAACTCGTAGATTCATCCACTCGACATTTCTGAAGGCATATTAGAGTTCGGTCGCTTATCCTTTCAATTTTAATTTAGTGATAAAATAATCTTTGAGAAGATTAAGCGGAGCTTAGGTTCTGGAGAGTATCACAAAGACTGGACCGAATTCATACAGCTATTCGCATCTACTTTAAATCCGTATGGGTGTAAGTATGGATCGTAGAACGACTACTTGTATTACTTCAGGACGGTGTCTTACACATTGTCTTTGAACCACCCAATCTTCTAAGGGAGACCGTAGTTCCCTTACTGAGAAGTAGCTAGTAGTTTTTAAATTCAGTAATCAAAATGAGGCCCCCAATTGGCTCTACCCTACGTGTGTGATTCTTTTCGTACAAATAATGAGTGGGTTTCTCTCCACCAGTCACAAGGGTTGATTTTATGTCAATTTATTTACAATCATCTTGATTAGCAGACCTAATTTTAATTTAGGATTATCACTTAAGTTTTATGTGAGCATAGAAAAATCACACCTAACGAGTAGTCCCAATTCCTTTAAATCCTAAGTTGTAAAACTTAGGCAGGGAGGATCGAGAAAGCCAATGCAGGTGTGAACTCAATTATGCATGTTAAGAAGAAGAAGAAGACTTACAGTGATTCCCTGCGTTCTTTATGTGGGATGCAAGACAATGAATTAAAATTTACACTAAATGATATGCACAGATGAAAAAGCCCTAAACAGATAGTTCTATTAGCAGGAAGAATTGATTTAAAATTTGGTTAAGTTAAATGAGCCACTAGTTTGTCTTGTTAGTGAAAATGCATGGCCAAAAAACTATGAGCACAAGCAAGGATACATAACTTAATCTATTGTATGTGCACCTAATTTCTATGCCACTAAAGTCAGGTCCTAACTGCACAGAAGGGGTTGAAATAGACCCGACACACCACAAAGAGTTTAGTTCAAATTATTACAAAAATTAAGGTTCAGAGAGTCCCTGTAAATGATGCAGAAAATAAAAGTAATCTAAGCTCTCTCTCTCTCTTACAAAATAAAATTAAAGTCTTCTTAGCAGATCCTTGATTTTTGTCCAAAAATTCGTTCTGAATTATCTGCGAAGAGAGAAAATGTGATTAGTATCTGGAGTGAGAGAGAAACACAAATAAAATGAAAAAATGCAAACAAAAATAAAAAATAAAAATATCACAAAAATTAAATTTACAAAAGTAATTATAGAAATCTATTTAAAATCCTAAAATTACATCATTCCCCGACAACGACGCCATTTGATGAATGCAGATTTCAACTTCTTTAGTAATCGTTAATTGTAGTATAGGAGATGAAAAGTGATCTATCAAAAACCCCAATTCTTGAGTATTGTGGAGAATTTTTATTTGGTAAGTCTATCAAGGTCAAACATAAGGAAGAGACGATTTCTAGTTTCTTGGTTTTAATTAATTTAAAGTAATTGTGTCAGAAAATAAATCAAAAACAAAAGAAATGCGAAGATGAAAGTGCAATGCAATGTGAACAAAGTAAATAGAGAAAAAATGAAGCATGAGATCTGTGACCATATAATTTCAATCTTCATTTAAAGTGATCAGTTAATCCTCAAAACAAAATCACAGATCTAAAGAAATAAATTCAAGAAAGATAATCACTTTATTCCAAATTGTTGGTTATATAATCAATAATTATTAATCTAACAAGCTCAAAGATAAATAATATATTCTATCATGATTTCCCTGTAATTTATTCATCAAATAAATAATTCTTAATCATAAAAATTATCAGGGAGATTGAATTGATTCCTCAATGAATAATCAATAAATTTCATCCTTAGTTAAGCCCATAAAATAAGAGAACAAGCCCTTCATATTAGCCTGCACAAATGTATATTAGATTAAGAGTGCATATATCCTCAAACCTTATTACAATTTAATCAGGCTCCACTATGATCTAATCCTCAAGGAATAGTAAAGAAACAACGAGGAAATAAATCAATCACTTTCCTTTGAATAAGTTCCTGAAATGAGGGTCAATTTATCTTCAAAATATGTCTGCAAATATGTCAATAATCATCGCATCTAACCTGCACAGGTCAAAATAATATTCAGACAACAACAAGTGGTAAACAAAAGCCTCTAATATGATCTCAAAATATGTAATATGATAGAGCATTCAACGCGCTTCAAAATTTTGCGTAAAAATCAGAGTTCAAATGAGCACAATATGGTGAAATTAATTTATCGAGACTAAAATGCAATAAAATAAATAGTTTCCTTCTCAATTTAGTCCTTGGGGGACTTATATGTAATTAATAAAATCAAGAGAGGTCCTTTTGTAAATTGCCCCCGCACGCATACGCGGGGCACGTGATCTGGATGGTAGGGGCTTCCTTGTAATTTTTGGAACTGACAGGGGTGCAGGTGTAATTTTCCCCCGCCTGCACGTGCAGGTCACATACTAATCAACCTCGGGAGGAGGCGCAGGCTTGGGGGCCCTAAGGTTGAGGCTCGGGTGCTAGTCCTCCAGGTGGCAGGCGATGGGTGCTTCAGTGGCCCGAGCCTCAAGGCGTCGGTCGAGGCTCGGGGCTTCGGTATGGCATTTGGAGGGCCGTCAGATCAAGGCTTTTCCCTTGATCCGATAATGGATGGATGCAGGGTCTAGGGGCGAGGCAGCAGGAGCGTATGGCAGTCAGTGGCGGAACAACAGCCCAACCAAGGAGGAGCAGTGGCGAGGGCGAGTTAGAGTGCATGGACACGAGGGCCTACTACGGCGAGGTGATGCGAAGGTGCGCGGACGTCGATGGTGGGCAGCAATGCTCATGGTGGAGCTGCAGAGGGAAACGTGGCTGGAGGCAAGGGGCACAGCTTGAGGGTGAAGTGGAGGAGCTCAAAGAAGGTGATGGTGAAGGATGGAGATTGAGGAATTGGGCGAGCAACATATGGAGGTGTGTGGTGGAGGAGATCGGAGCAAGGAGAAGAGAGAAGAAGGATGAAGATGGAAAGAATGAGGAGCACTACCTGGAGGGGAGAGGGGTTGTCGGTGGAAGGCAGGAGCTCAGGCTCCAGGTGGTCGTCACTCGAAGGTCCTGGCGATGGGGGGAACTGAGCTCATGCAACAGGGGCGGTAATCAATGCAGCTTCAAGGTCCCTAAAGGAGCCTTGGATCATGCCGAGGAGTTGGAAGGCATGTTATCGCTCCGCTCTTTCTCTTGTATCTCCTCTATCATCGATGAAAGATTATGGCCTGGAGCCTTCTCTCTCGTATGTGGTGGATGAAGGTGGGAGGAGGTCGGTGATGAGGGTTTTATATGAGAGAGAGAGAGAGGTAACATCTTAGGGAGGTGATGCAGGGGAGGAGGGTGACGGGTATTATGCGGTGGAGGCGTAACGACCGAGGAAGGAGGAGGCAGGAGTTTGCGGGTGGTGGCGGAATGACTAGGAGGGGAGGAGGCGAGAGCACATGCATCGCACGTGCTGAGAGATAGAAGGGAGAAGCAGCGTCACGTGCAAGGTACGTGACCTAGAGAGGGAGAAAGGGAAGGGTGTGGATCATGTGATGAGCACGTGACCTGGAGAGGGAAAGGGAAGAGATAGGGAGAAGGGGAAAAGAAGACGGAAGAGGGAGAAAAAAGAGAGAAAAAGGTAAGAGCAATACAAAATAAAATTAAATAAAAGTGAAAATAAATGAAAATCGGTATTGAAATTAAATTAAATTAATAAAATAAAATTAAGGATTACATAAAATAGAAGAAATATAAAAAAGAAAAATCAAAAAATTGGTCAACATGAAAGTTGCTCGTCTCGATTAGATCTACAACTTTTATGGAGGACCCAAAATCAAAAGAGGTCAACTTTACAAAACATATTTTTGTAGGTACTCTATAGATAACAAAATATCGTATTTTTGCAATTTGTGATTTTTTAGTATTTTTACTTTGATTTTCATTAGTGAATTAATTTATATAGAATATATACATAATTAATCTAATTTTAAGGATTTTTTATAGACTAGAAAATTGCAAAATAAAAACGATAAAGATAAAATATGTGCAAATTTTACAATGTCGGGTTTTTGTATTTTTTTTCTTTGATTTTCTGATTTTTTTGGATTTTAATTCTTGATGCCAAGTTAGTCAAGTAATCAAACAAAATATTAGAGAAATAATTAGGTCAAACTTCTTTATTTTGTACATACAATAATGAGCTCAATCAAGATTAAAAATACATATTATTTAATTACAGAATTCAACCACAATTTTAGCACAATTAGTAAATATTAATTATAGAAATTAAGAGGATCAAGTAGTGAATTGTTAAGGGGATTTTGCTAAAACAATCCTCTATAGTAGATGAATCACGGTTTCATCAATCCTATGAACCCATTTCACTTTTGAATTAATCCACATTCAATTATCTACAAATCAAGACCAAATTCAAAAGATCGGAGTTCAAATATGAAACTTAGATTTTGGGTCTACATTGTATGTTGCACATATTTCCTAAACTTGACTTATCATTTTATGTACATAACTAACCCTTTTTAAGTTGTTTCCTTTTCATTTATTTTCTTTGATTTGTATTTTAATAAATTTTGCAAAAATCAAAATATAAAACAACTTGAAAATCAAAGAAAACACAACATCATGAGTATGTACATAGAGTCTGTACATAAGTCTATTTTACTTTATTTCTTTATTTCTAAATATCACAAAAAAATAGATTAATGTGTAAATATTTTTGTTTTGTTTTATTGGTTTTTATTTTGATGTTTTATATAATTGAAATCATTAAAAAATACAGATGTAATAAATAAAGTATTTTATATACATAAATACGACCAAAAAGTGAGTTCGTACAAATGATGTTTTTTGATCTTAGTCCCTTCATAAAAGTTGTAGCTCTCATTGAGACGAATAACTTTCATGAAAACCACTTTTTGATTCAAGGTCATGTACTCTTTTATTTTTATTTTTTGTTATTTTTTATTTCAAATTTTGTGGACGTGACACGTGACGAATCCTAGAGATGCCACGTGCCCCCCACTTACTCCAGTCACCCCATTATAGATAGTTGGATGTGGACGAGATCTAATAGCCATTTTTACTTCTCTTTTTAATCATTTTATTCGTTTATTTTATATATTTCCTTCACCACGCGTCACCTGATCGGTCATTCGAGCTCAACCAGACCTCGTATCATTCCTCTACCTCTCTCGACCAATCCCTGCGCATCCACCACTAATGCACACGATGACCCCCTTCGCTAGCCTCGCCACTCCATCTCGCTGCCCTCGGCCATTTGGTCAATGTCCTCCTGAAACCCCCGTGAACCCTAATTGTGAACCCGTAAAAACCAACCTCCGCTGTCAATCGGCATCTGCCACTTTGGAGAGAAGCGCGGTCATCCAACTCTAATTGCCTAGGACGGTGACAATGACCCTAGCATCATTGAGGAACGACGACGACGAGGTTCTTGGATGAGATCCAGAGCTGATCTTGAGCCTTGTTGCAGCTTGGAGTTCTTGAAGCTTTCTAAACTTCATTGCACATCGATAGCTCGAGGCCATAATCGGAGTAGAGATTCACTCATCCCACCTTGAGGCATTTTCTAGGTAAACTTCCCTATCCTTTCTCCTTCTTTCCTCGTGCTTTTACTCTCACATCTCTGCTACTGTTTGTCTCCTCCAACCTTTTCTTTCTTCGTTGTTCTGATCTGAACCCTTAAATCACCACCCAACTCCGACAATCGAATCCCTGGTCCCCCTTTATCACCCCTCATTTTCAATTCTATCTCTCACACCCCCCCTAATTTGCCTAGCTTCACGGATGGAGCTCTACTCCTTCCGAAGTTATTCAAGGAGCCAAGCCCCCATCCTTACTCTACTCCCTAACGCTATGGTTGAACTCTAGTTCGAGCTTCTTCTCGTTGTTCTTTTTTAGTAGGCCAAAGTCTCTGCTCGTCGACCACACCGATCATTTGAGGCAAGGTTTAAAAAATCAGACCGGACCAGCCGGTCGGACCGGTTGGACCAGGAACCGACCCCAACTCGGTCGGTTCGGCCGGCTCTTTATAATTAATTTCAAAAAAATAAAAATAAAAAATCGAGTTCGACCAGTGGTCGAATCGGGTTGACCCGAATGGTTGGACCGGATTGACCCGTATTGACCCAATTTTGATGGTTTAGTAATTTTCAAAAAATAATGGAATAATGGGATTTTTATCATGTATGCCCTTCTTAACTTCTGCGATATAAGGTATATCCCTCTCTTTTTTGGAATATACGTTATGTCAATACTTTCTTAGAGTAATTTTCTTGAAACAACTATAAATAAATGATTAGAATATTATATTCATAAATAATTCTAGAAAATGCGACTAACTTTGTGGAGTTTTACTGGAAATAGGAAATCATGTTATTCTATTTTAGGATTTGAAATTTCTAACGATTATTTCATTGATATATAAATACATACTTACATATGTGTATCTGGTTTTATTGGTTCAGAAAATCGGTTCGACTGGTCTAACCAGTAAATCAAGCCCGGTTTGGTTTTTTCCGAGTCGACAAGAATTATGATGTCGTGCTGACGTCATCACCAGTCCGACCAGTTTGGACTGACGGTTCGACCCAGTTGGACCAAACCGAAGACTGGTCGGTTCAATGTCCGGTCTGATTTTAAAACCTTGATCTGAGGAACAGAGAGGAGCTTCTTTATATTTCATGATCCCAACTTAATAGCATATCACAACTGGAGGAGAAGAAGCGCTTTAAACTCCATTCCACCGTCACCATTAGCTTGCTATCAAGCACCTCTACCACAATGAGATTCCCTACACCACCATACAGATTGAACCCCCTTGGTCTGAACAGAATCTCCACCACCACAACCACTACAGGCAGCCCATCCACGCCGCCGTGAGCTTCCGACATCGTCTAGTCCCTCCACAGCGTACGGTGGTCGTGCACAACACCTTGCAGAAGAAGAACTTGTAGTCTGCTCCGGCCCTAACCTGACTTCGTCCAAACCTCGTTGTCGCGCTGGAGCTGAACTTTGACAAGCCCCTTTTTCTCCTTCACACATCCACTGTTATTCAATCTCTCTTGTACAGCTCCATCCTCTACCACGATCGTCTTTTTCCATTTCTCTATGGAACCCACGATCAGGAGGAAGAAAGTGGTCCACAACCTTTCACGTGTCCGGCACATGCCACGAGAGAATTTGCACGGTTGCCCCTTGAAAGGTCTGCTCTCTACTAGGGATGAGCATCGGGCCGGGTTGGGCTGGGCTCACCTCAGCCCAACCCGAGACCGCTTAAGTTGGCAGGCTTGCGGGTCGGGCCTAATCCCGATTTGCTTTGAATAAATCAGCCCAAGCCCAAGCCTGACCTGCTGGTACTTGGGTTGGGCCTGGGCCGGTGGAAGAAGTATAAAAAGATGCATTTGTTTTCCTCTTTTTTCTTTGTATAAGCACAACTAGGGTGTCTATTAGTTTAATTGTAATCAATACTAGAAATTAACTTCTGCTAGATTGATTAAAATCAATTATATAAATTAACTTGACATATTTAGTAGATTTCTCATCTACTTCAGTAAATGCAATTTACAGTATAAAATTTGTTGATATCTCTTTCCCTAACAATAACACTAGAAGTCCAAGATTGTTCTGAAGATAAACTCGTGATGGGCATAAAAATACCACTACTTGAAGGTTCAGAGGTGGGGTATGGCGTCATGTGGAAAGGGTTTATGCACTAAGGACTGGCCTCGAATGATGGAGTGTGGAGTAGAGGGAACTGGTGCCTAGCAAGCTATGGAGGGAGAGTATAGCAGAAGCGTGGGCATCGTACCACCGTCGGGAGGGAGAACGGGAGGGTACATCGGCATAGATGGAGGGTCTGCTCGGTCCGATGAGCCATGGATGACGGAGGGGGAGGTGGGGGCGACGAGGTGTCGCTAGGGCACAACTACAGAGCGTGGGTTGTTGGTTGATCGAATTAGTGTTGGGGGATGTTTAATTCATGGTCCTTGTTGGACTCAACTCCACCTTGGATTGGGAATTAGGACCCAAGTCACCAAAGCTGGGAATCGGTCCTGCGTTCGGTTACATTTCATTCAGGCTTGGGGCATGTGTATCATTCCATACGAGCCCTCATTGCAATTGGGTTGTGTCATTGCGGGCTCAAGACGTGTCCACTGCGAGCTAATATTGGGGCCGGCCCATGGGCTTTGGGCTCGGGTCCCTCGTATCCCGAACCTGGCCTAAAATTGTAAATGGGCATAATTTAAGGCCCAAGCCTGCTCATTTAATGCATGGCTTGGGCTTGTCCCGGGCTTTAGCGGGACGAGCATCGGGCTGGGCCAAGCGACCCTACCCAATGCTCATCCCTACTCTCTACTACTCTCAATTAAGAAAAAAATATTATCATTTATAGCAAGTGACACGGAGCCAGTTAATAAAAAATAACACTAATAATATAAAAATTAATGTTAATGTGATCGATTTGATTATTTTACTTGGGCAAGTCCCAAGGTCGAACTCAAGGAGGTAAAATGGATTTTTATAGTTCTTTTTAATTTTAAAGATTTTTTGTGTGTGTGTTTTAAATAAAAAAGGTATAATTAATTGAGGCAAATATAATGCGTGAATTTTTTCAAATATTTTATATAATGAAAATAATGCGATGTACTGTGAGAGGATAAATAAATAATGTACTCTTTTTTAGATTTTCAAATAAATATGAATGAATGATGCAAAGAAGAAGCAGGCCACACGATTTAATCCACAAGCTCTTAACCATAATTAATTTCAAAAATATTAAATCAATTGATCTCAATTTAAGTCCTAAATCAATTATCCCAATTTTCATAATTTTAGTGAGCAAGAAATCAATTTCAAATAATGTAAAGCTCACAATTAACAAATAACTTCCTCTAATTTATTGATACTCAAATATGTTTCAAAATTTGAAATTAAATATATCAAATGATAAATAAAATCATGAGGTTTAATATGACACCAGTTTGTAAAAATCAGATGAGAAATGCTCAAAATATAATTGAGTGAAGTCTAAGAGCATAAATGTAATAAAAATAAATAAATGTTCTCAAATTGGACCTTCTAGGGGCTTGTATGCAAATTCTAAAAGTTGGCGGGGCTCCTTTGTAAAATTACCCAATGGCGTGGGTTTGGGTGTAATTTCCAGGAAGTTTTGGGGGACAAGCACATAATGACCAAATCATGTGTGTGATGCACGTGGCTTGGGATGGCTCAGAAGGCAAGGGCGGCTTGGTTGCCCTAAAGCTCCACATGACACGAATCTTTACTACGAAAGCCACTCGAGGCTGTAGGCTCCAGTGGCTTGCTTTGGTTGGCTCGGATGTGGCTGATTTGATTGATCCACTCCGAATTAGGTGTGTGTCGAAGGCTCTGATTAGAGTCATTCTTGATCAGATGATGGTCCTCTTGATCTTGAATCAATGGTTCAGATTGACAATTGGGACCCAATCCGAGGGCACTTGTACGTTCTGGAGAGATCTTCTCCTTCGACAATTCCAATCGAGCGATGAAAGAGTTCTTCCTCCTCTGGTGGCCGACACACGACCAAGGGATGTCGACGGGGTTCCTCATACAGGCCTTGCTGGTGAGTGTGATCCTGCTAGCAAAAGGGAAGACTCAAGGGGGGGCCTCGGCCCAGAGTTATGCACAGGTGAAGGAATTTGGGCGAGAGGTCATGCGTGACGATGGGAAGAGACCTAATCTCTCCGATCATGACTTGATCGAAGGTCAGAGACTATGGAGGAGAGAATAGAAGGTACAGAGATGCAGGAGGCCATTGTGATGGTCAGTGGTCAAAGGGGTATACAATGAAGAATGGAAGGGGGAAGGGACATAGAGTGGATCTTGCGAAGAAACTGATGGAGATAACTAAGAAGAAGACGAAGAAGATGCATAGAGGATATATCTGGGAGGGGGTAAACGTTCACCTGATGGGTTGGAGGAGGAGACTCAACTCCGGTGTTGTGATGCCATGCCCTGTAGGGAGAGCGTCGGACCTATCTCTCTAAGATCCAGATACTCAACAATAGCCACATTCATACATCATGATTAACATTCGGAATGTAAAATAGGAAAAGTAAATAATAAAATGCTCAAATGACATTTCTATATTCATGGTTCCCAAAATATTTCAAATTTGATATAGAGTTCACAATATATTATTACATGACTAACAACTTAAATTGCAGGAGTTACAAAAGTATAACAGTAACTAATACAAAACTACGAGTGAAAATGTTTGAGTCTGGTACAAATTGCGGAAGTTCAAGTCACTACTGGTGCTCAACAACCTGTAAACGTGGATGGGTTTCAAAAGAAGTGTGTATGAGCAAAAAGCTCAGTACGGCTAAAACAGGCTAACACTACACTAAGAAGAAGAGTAAAAGAGTAAAGAGAGGGATGCTCATGTTCCATTATTATTCTTGTAATTATGTTTCATTATCCCCATCATCTATAAGATGTTAATTATAAGTTTCATACAATTCTACAAGTGACAGTATTAGCATGTATAAAAGAGCTTATCAATTTTGAATTTACTTACATGAGTCATTGGGATTTAATCATATAAGTATATGTACATAGATATGCTATTTAGGATATCTTGCCATCAGTTGTTGAGTTCAAACATTGATAACGTGACCTCAACAGTCACAACATGAGCATTGGAGCAACCAGGTCAAGAAAACAACCACAACTCCAACTTCAACCCATTTCCCTAGCTTATCCGCCATGAGGGGAATGCCCGGAATGAGTACACCGCGGCCAAACGGGATCGCACTAGATACACGCCTTATGACAAAGTACGAGTCTTTAACGAGTGTCATACTAGGGATGCGGACTCACAGACTTTACCCGTAGAACTACGCTCAACCGACAGAGTCACGGAACACACCGACAGATCCACAGAACTAGAATTAACACTCCATCCAGGACTCACCAGAACCACAAGCGCTGCGCCCCAATCTCAAGTATACTAACTTCTCTAGGCATGACCAATGCAAACAATCATTGATAAAGAGGTTCAACTTAATTTCATTTATTAATTTAATATCCATTTTATAACACTACCACAATGATCATGAGATTTTCATCCATTGGTAAGATCTCACACTAGTATATAAATGCAAATATTTATATACAAACGTCGATCACTCATATTATTCAAGCACACACAAGTATGTAACTCGTAGGCCTCCATTACACGGGAACTTGATAGTCATCATTAGATAAACTCCTAAGGTGCTTTGTTCAGTCCAGAACAAGAAGAGTTGTAACCCAATCTCTGTAGCTGTAAATCACATTCGGGGACTAACACTCAAAGGAAAATGATCGATGCGGCAATCCTAGTTCTACTTTGATTGTATATATCATGTGTAAGTGTGAAATTAAAAATGCCAATGCACCCCCTGCTAACTCTGTCGAGCAACTTCGAATACAACCATGCTAGTAGGTGAAACGTGCTTCCCAGCTCGTATGTTGGGATCATGACAATGATGGTATCTAGTAGGGCCCAAGGATGCATGCCCCAATCCTTTGCAGCACCTAACTCTATCTATTTGTTCACCATGAAATTTCACTCGTGGAAAATACTTTCAATCCACTGATAGTTAGATGATCATAGTTCATGCAATTTATGAAAATGATGGGATTCAATACTAGATGGTTACTGGAAGGGTTATTTATGATTCCCACTCTTATGCATTCTTAATTGTAAGTGATGTTGCGCTGGAATAATATGATTCGCCACATGGCTCTTACATGATATGTCCAATTACAAGCTACTACAAGATGGACAAAACCCTGACTTAGAAACATGGTTAAGTTACACAATATAAATTTTGACTTACTACCGAGGAAGTCATATCATAGGTGTAACACATCACTAATATATATACCTGTCTATTTACAGATGGAGAACGTCATCATACTATATGCACCAAAAAAAGATTTATGAAGGTACGATCTACAACATTTAACATTTAACTCTTTGCTTTTATGATTTGAATATAAGAAACCACTGGCATATGAGAAAACTACATCTGTGAATTTATTAATCTACATTAATGTGATCAAGAGGTTATAACATCATTATAATTATTATCTACGGGTCAAATAATCTTATTTCCATAGCTACTTCAAAATTTACTAACATATCAATGCTCTTAATTAAGGTAACGGACACAAGTCTGAGGGTTTCGTAATAAACACTGATTTTTAAAAAAAAATACATGGAACTTAATAATGAATAAGAGAGGTACCCTTACGTGATTACACCAAAAAGTAATTAAAGAAGACGTTATCAAAACACATTAATATTACGAAGGCATGTTGATTATCATGTTATCTTGAGAGCTTATGCCATTATGCCAAAATACATTGTCAACATTAACGTCAAGACCTGCTGATTTATATTTATACGAAGAGTAATATGAATGCAAAAAATCTATTGTGTTTCATGGTTATAATATACCTGTTTTTTTATCCATTAATACATTTGGATGGGCTTCATTCAATGTAATATAATGAGCATACTCATCTACTATTGTTTAGTAATCATAGAATATATGTAAAAGCCGGTGTAGTTCATCCAACCAGCCAAGAAAGGTAACACCGTTATTTTCAAGATTATAGCCGTAAGAGTAATAATCGGTAAATACTATATAATTATGTCAAATCATACGATCACGAGTGTTCATATTAGTGTTAGAATGTAATGCTATAACTTCCTAAATTGTATGTTTCTTCATCTAAATACGCATGGATGGAAACACTGTGTCCGTTTACAACTTATACATTGGAGTTCCAAAATCCAGAGTTACATCAATTGATGCCTATTTATATATACATGAGAAGGACTGAGCATAAAAACTTATAACATATGAGAACAGTAGATAACCTGTCTCAGACTCATACTCATCGCATTTATAAGAGTATCGATATGAGGAAACTCAATCACAAGTATGATACTCTACAAGGATCCGATAACTCTACGGATATTCAATCAAATGGGTTTTTAATGAATCTTATGAATCCAACATCAAGGAGGGAAGAGGACATTATATTATATATACATCCGCATGCAAGTATCCTTAAGTTTTGTTTAGCTCAAGGCATAAAAATAAATTCGCACAATTAATCACGATGCATCCATTCCATCTTTCATTCACACACCTTTATTTAGCTTGCAATTGGATTTAGCAAAAATACAATTTAGTCTTATTTTATTGGGGTTTAATCAATTGTGCCCCTCCGAGATATCGCAATATCAGTTATGCCCCTATCTTTTTGGTAATATCAGTTGTGCCCCCGACTTCTTGCCAATATTTCACTTGTGCCCCTCAGAGGGGCATAACTGATAAAAATCTTTTATCAGTTATGCCCCTCTAAGGGGCACAAGTGAAATAGTGGCAAGAAGTCGGGGGCACAACTGATATTACCAAAAAGATAGGGGCATAACTGATATTGCGATATCTCGGAGGGGCACAACTGATAAAATCCCTATTTTATTTCTTTAGGAACATGAACAACTATTAATCACCACATCAAGGAGGAAACCCAATCCAGCAAGAGGGACACGAAGGTCTATGGGATACATACAAGGTGAGAAAACCACAAATAAATTGGATGGGGACCGTACCTATATGGGCGTTCTCGCATGTAATACCACAAATAATTCGCATGTAATACCACGTATTATCAAGACTACGACAACCTCTAAATCACAAAAATATTTTCTTAGATCTAACATATAAACAAAATCATGAAATACATGAAGAGGGAGAGGTGATCTTACATTTCTAGTGGTAGATCTGTGTAAAGGGAGATGAGGGGAAGCTCCTCTCCAAAATGGTGGTGATTTGCCCCCTCCGACGATGTTGTGGTGGAGTTCCGATGAGCCTGAGAGGTGGGAGACGGTTTCTTGTGGCTAGGGTTTGCAAATGAAAGGAGAGAGTATCCCAAGGATTCTTTTATATCCCTAAAATCAGAATTGGGCGGATCTCTTATGTGGATCCTGCTCAAATCTCGTATAACCACTTAAGAGTTGACCTATTTTCACTAAAATGGTCATATCTCGACTTGAAAATTTTCAGATGCGTTGAGTTCCTAACGACGACACGCATCCAATAAGCTTCTTATTTACAATCATATCAAAATAAAATTTCCCATAAATTTTAAATGGACTGCAACTATTTGATCATAATCAAGTTGACCAAGTTGCGGTACTAAAACATGGGTTTCACATCATAACAATCTTAAAACAAGTCTTGTCCTTGAGACTTCAGGGAATAGTAGGAGTTGCAATCACTCTTCGTTCATACCATATGTTATAACCATCTATGATATCATATCTAATATCCATTACACCATGTAATACCATGTAGAGATATTATTGGTATAGGACACATGTCTATTACAATCGGCAAAAGGCTATCTACAAGATCTTAAGGTTATCACTTTTGAAAAGAAAAAAATCCTAAAATGCATCTTTCTTAGCTTGAAGGTGATAACAATCTTAAAGGAATGCTTCCGATTTCTTATAGAGATGCCCTCGCATCTGCACTCTACTCATTACGAGAGTGATAACAATCTTAATAGAATCTTTGTCATCACGATCGATGATAACAATCTTAAGAGATTACAATTAGCACCTTCGATGATAATGACCTTAGAATATTCTCCTTGTTATTCAGGAAGATGCATCAATATCTAATTTCTTCTTATCACGAGAGTGATAACAACTTTAAAAGGATTATAGTCATCACTCGGTGATAAGAATATTAGAAAAGATTAAAGTTATCACCTTCAACTATAACAACAAATAAAAAAAGGTGTTATCGTAGACAACGATAACAATCTTAAAAAGAATCAAGCCATCTCTTTCGGTCCTTAAGCTTGTCTTACAATTTAGTAGACTACATAATGTGAGTTTCTATATCACATAACTAAGGTTTGGTATTTTCAACCTTTGGACTCATTTAGATTACCATCCCTTAAAAAATTAAGACATTAGCTTTGTCACAATTATAACAATCAAAATCATATAATCCATATGTCGTTGTTTTCTTTTTGACATACTCTATACTATCAAGCAATGCAAAAAGAACAACATTCATGTTCATACACATAAAACAACTTATTTAACAATATTTTTCATTTAGAATTACAAGAACTTTTAATAATCATCAGATTCATTACATCAGTCACATGCATTGAGTATATTTTTGTTCCTTTTCATCAACATGTGAATACACATCAGGTACAGCAACAATCCACTATTGGCTCACCGAGAACATTCAGCTTGACTATGGCCTCTCTGGCCACAGGTATAACATCTTGGAGATCAAGTACTTCCCCTTTGTCCATTTGTAGCAGAATGTGTTGTAGTCTCATTCATTGGTTCTATAGGTGGAGAATCATGACCAATGGTTGGATAAGGTATCAAAATTTCTTGGTCATCAGTGTCATTTTCTTGTAAATTTGTCCTTTTCATTTTTTTATCGTGATGAGGGTCTTCCATGCGAGATATGACTTCTACAATCTCGCGGATAATGGATGGTTGAGAAGAAGAGGGTCTATGTTGAATATCGAGGCGAAGTCCACACCAAAACTTTAGGATTTGTTCATCCACACAAATTTCAAGCATGGGTGAATGACGTGCTAGTTCATCAAATTTCATCTGATATTCTCTAGATAACATCGATCCTTATTTCAATTCATCTAATTCTTTCCTTTTTCTCCTAACCCGAAAATCAGGAAGAAACTGTTCTCTAAATGACACTACAAAATTGTCCCAAGTCAAGGAATGTGGTAAGTGTCGTGATAAAGTGCTCCACCACCTCTTATCATGCCCGCTCAAGGAGTATTCAGCAAATGGCACCCACTAATCTTCAGGTGCTTCAATAATCTTAAGAACTTTCTCAATCTTTTCTAACCAAACATCAGCATCCTCAGGAGTAGTATCTCCTACAAATACTGGCACATGGCCCTTACAATAGCTAGCAAAGATTTTCTGATGTTTCTGAAGAATATCCTCAGTAGATGGAGAGGGAAGTAGTACTCTAGTACTACCATTACTCTGAAGGGTATGAATGGATTCTTCAAATCCATCAAGTCTTTGCTCTACAGTTTGTGGTCTCCAATCCATACTTTTGAGGATGCCCATCATCATCGTCGATTGTCTAGTAATCTCAGCATCCAACAACGACATGATTATGCATGGGTCAATTACACGCATCAGTCTCTAGATATCTAATGTATCATTTCCTGAGACTCTTTTGGGGAAACCATTCCTGTTGGACAAAATATTTGTCAGAAGACTCCATTATAATACATACATTCTGAATATCATTAATAATCATATCATATAAATGATAGCTAATGGAGTATCATTGCTCTGATACCATCTGTGACGCCTCGCCCCGTAGGGAGAGCGTCGGACCTATCTCCCCTAGGATCCAGAAACTCAACAATAGCCACATTCATACATTATGATTAACATTTGGAATGTAAAGTAGGAAAGTAAATAATGAAATGCTCAAACAACATTTGTATATTCATGGTTCCCAAAATATTTTAAATTTGATATAGAGTCCACAATATATTGTTGCATGAATAAAACTTAAATGGTATGAGTTACAAAATTATAACAGTAACTAGTCAACACTAAGTGAAACTGTACCCTGAGTCTGGTACAAACAGCAGAAGCTCAAGTCACTATTATTGCTCAGCAATCTGTAAACCTAGATGGGTTTACAAAGAAGTACGTATGAGCAAAAAGCTCAGTACAACTAAAACAGGCTAACACTGCAGTAAGAAGAAGAGTAAAAGAGTAAAGAGAGGGGTGTTCATGTTCCATTATTATTCTTTTAATTATGTTTCACTATCTCCGTCATCTATAAGATGTTAATTATAAGTTCCATACAACTCTACAAGTGACGGTATTAGCATGTATAAATGAGCTCATCAATTTTGAATTTACTTACATGAGTCATTGGGATTTAATCATATACGTGTATGTAGATGGATATGCTATTTAAGATATCTTGCCATCAATTTGTTGCTGAGTTCAAACATTAATAATGTGGCCTCAACAGTCCCAACTTGTGCACTAGAGCAACCAACTCAAGCAAACAAACTTAACTCCAACTTCAACCAATTTACGCAGCCTACCCACCATGAGAGGAATACCTGGGAACGAGTACACCACGATCAAATGGGACCGTGCCAGATAAACCCTTATGACAAAGTACGAGTCTTCGACGAGTGCCATACTAGGGGCGTGGACTCGCCGACTATACCCATAGCACTATGCTCAACTGACAGAGTCGCAGAACACACCGACAGACCCGCAGAATTAGAACTAACACTCCATCTAGAACTCACTAGAACCACGAGAGTTGCGCCTCACTCTCGGGTATACTAACTTCTCTAGGCATGACCAATGCAAACAAACATTGATAAAGAGGTTCAACTTAATTTCATTTATTAATTTAATATCAATTTGATAATACATTACCACAATGATCATGAGATTTCCATCCATTGGTAAGAGCTCACACTGGTATATAAATACAAATATTTATATCCAAGCATCGATCATTCATATTATTCAAGCACACGTAAGTACGTAACTCGTAGGCCTTCGTTACACTGGAACTTGATAGTCATCATTAGATAAACTCCTAAGGTCCTTTGTTCATTCTAGAAAAAGAAGAGTTGTAACGCAATCTCTCTAGCTACAAATCACATCCAGGGACTAAACTCAAAGGAAAACGATCGATGCGGCAAGCCTAGTTCTACTTTGATTTTATATATCATGTGTAAGTGTGAAATTAAAAATGCCAACGCACCCCCTGCTAACTCTGTCTAGCTACTTCGAATACAACCATGCTAGTAGGTGCAACGTGCTTCCTAGTTTGTCTGTTGGGATCATGACATTGATGGTATCTACTTGGGTCCAAGGATGCATAAGCCAATCCCTTGCATCACCTAACTCCATCTACCCGTTCACCATGAAATTTCACTCATGGAAAATACTTTCAATCCACTAATAGTTAGATGATCATAGTTCACGCAATTTATGAAAATGTCAGTATTCAATACTAGATGGTTATTGGAAGAGTTATTTATGATTCCCACTTTTATGCTTTCTTAATAGTAAGTGATGCCGCACTGGAATAATATGATTCACCACATGGCTCTTACATGATATGTCCAGCTACAAGCCACTACAAGATGGACAAAACCCGTACTTAGAAACATGGTTAAGTTACACAATATAAATTTTGACTTACTACCGAAAAAGTCATACCACAGGTGTAACACATCACTAATATACATGTCTGCTTACAGGTGGAGAACATCATCATACTACATGCACCAAAAAAATATTTATGGAGGCACGATCTACAACATTTAACATTAACATTTAACTCTTTGCTTTTATGATTCGGATATAAGAAACCAGTGGCATATGAAAGAATTCCATCTGTGAATACAATAATCTACATTAATGTGACCAAGAGGTTATAACTTCATTATAATTATTACCCACGCGTCGAATAATCTTATTTTTGTAGCTACTTCAGAATCTACTAACATGTCAGTGCTCTTAAATTAAGGTAACAGACACAAGTCTGAGGGTTTCATAATAAACACTGGATTTTTAAAAAAATACATGTAACACATGTAACCTAATTATGAGTAAGAGAGGTATCCTAACGTGATTACACCAAAAAGTAATTAAAGGAGATGTTATCAAAGCACATTAATATTACGAAGGCATGTTGATTATCATGTTATCTTGAGAGCTTATGCCATTATGCCAAAATACGTTATCAACATTAACATCAAGACCTGTTGATTTATATTTATACGAAGAGTAATATGAATGCAACAAAATCTAATGTGTTCCATGATTATAATCTGCCTATTTTGTATCCACTAATACATTTAAATGGGCTCCATTCACTGTAATATAATAAGCTTACTCACCTACTATTGTTTAGTAATCTTAGAATATATGTAAAAGCCGATGTAGTTCATCCAACAAGCCACGAAAGGTAACACCTTTATTTGCAAGATTATAACCTTAAGAGTAATAACCATTAAATACTTTATAATTATGTCAAATCACACGATCATGGGTATTCATATTAGTGTTAGAACGTAATGCTATAACTTCCTAAATTGTATGTTTCTTGATCTAAATATGCATGGATGGAAAAACAGTGTCCGTTTACAACTTATACTTAGAAGTTCCGAAATCCAGAGTTACATCAATCGATGTTATTAATATGTACATGAGAAGGATTGAGCATAAAAACTTATAGCATATGAGAACAGTAGATAACCTATCTCAGACTCATATCCTTCTCGTTTATAAGAGTATCGATATGAGAAAACTCAATCGCAAGTATGATACTCTACAAGGATCCGATGACTCTATGGATATTCAATCAAATGGGTTTTTGATGAATCTTATGAATCCAACATCAAGGAGGGAAGGGGACATTGTAATACAAATACATTCTCATGCAACTATCCTAAAGTTTTGTTTAGGTCATGGCATAAAAATAATCCGCACACTTAATCACGATGCATTCATTCCATCTTTCATTCACACACCTTTATTTAGCTTGCAACTAGATTTAGCAAAAATACTATTTAGTCTTATTTCATTTCTTTAGGAACATGAACAACTAACAATCACCACATCAAGGAAGAAACCCAATTCAGCAAGAGGGACACAAAGATCCATGGGATACACGTAAGGCGAGAAAACCGCAAATAAATGGGAATGGGACCGTACCTATATGGGTGTTCTAGCGTGTAATACCATGTCTTCACTCTAAGCCATCTCCCACATATTATCACGACTACAACAACCTCTAAATCGTAAAAACATTTTCTTAGATCTAACCTATAAATAAAATCACGAAATACATGAAGAGGGAGTGGTGGTCTTACATTTCTAGTGGTAGATCTGTGTAAAGGGAGATGAGGGGAAGCTCCTCTCCAAAATGGTGGCAATCCGCCCCCTCCGACGACGCTGCGGTGGAGCTATGACGAGCTTGAGAGGTGGGAGATGGTGTGTGCTGACTAGGGTGGGAGAGAAGCTCAAGGATTCTTTTATATCCCTAAAATCAGAATTGGATGGATCTCTTAAGTGGATCCTGCTCAGATCCCATATAACCACTTAAGAGTTGACCCCGTTTCACTAAAATGATCATATCTCCCTCATTTGATTTGAAAAATTTCGGATGCCTTGGATTCCTAACGACGACACGCATCTAATAAGCTATCTTACTCTACAATCATATCAAAACTGAATTTTCCATAAATTTTAAATGTACTGCAACTATTTGATCATCATCAACTTGATCAAATTGCGGTACTAAAACATGGGTTTCACATGTGCTTGCTTCAAGGTCTGACGACTGTAACCGAAGCTTGGTCGAATCCAAAGATTGAAAAACAGCACGGAGCATGAGGGGGTGGCTCTGGATCATGTCTGAGATGGGTCTTCATTAGATATCTGACCGTTGTCACTAGCCCAGACTTAGCTCTCTATTTTTCTCTCCTTCGATTAATCTTGAAGATGACAGAGGGTACAAAGGATTCGGTGACGGTTGTCGGGAGTTTATCAGCTGGAGGTTGGGGATGAAAAGCAGTGGTTGTTGGATCGTGGCTCGATCCAACGGCTAAGGATGCGATTATGTGTGGAGCACGTAAGTAGGCTTGGTGTATGTAAGAGTGCCAGGGGCCGCCTAAGATGAGAGCACCAGGGGACAAAGGTCGTTGACCAGGGGGTACGTTTGACCTAGAAGATGAGGTGTCTCCAGTGAGGTTGAGACACGTGGGCAAGTGTTGACTCACAAAGTTGCCCAATGCATAAAAATAAAATATAAATGCATATAAAATAGAAAACGAACACCAATGCAAAAATGATAAAAATGAAAATTGCAGATATAAATGCTCCCTACTACATTCATGAAGGACTCAAATGTGCAAATTACGAATGTTTTGGTGATATTCTATATATATATATATACATATACAATACTATTTTTTTTAGTTTTGTAGTTTTTATTTGTTTTTTTAATTATGAATAATGCATAAAAAAATGATGTAAAATAATACGATGAACATAAATGGAATTTTTTATTTTTATGAGTTAAGGAAAGGTCAGAAAATGGATGATGTGAATTATATACATGTGTATAAAGTCAGTGAGCTCATCAGAATTTATATTTTCTTTGCTTTTCTATTTTTTGGATTTTTATTTTTATGTAACTAATTAAAAATGACATTAAATAAAGAAATGAAAATAAATAAATAAAAAGGGTCAAATGCGTACATGCGATAATAAGTCAAAAATAAGTATATAAGTACAATATACAGTTAGGTCCCAAAGATCAAATTTCACAAATGAACTCCGCTTCAATTGAATTTAGCTTTGATTTGTAGATAATTGAATGCACATTAATTCAAAAGTAATTAGAATGAAATTGGACATTATATGTGAGAGAGATCCACATTTATCGATTTTTTGTCATGGAATTACGGTATTTGGGTTTATCTCAAATAAATAAAAGTTAGTATTTTTTAGAATTTTTCATTGATTAGTAATATGCACACAATGGAAATAGTTTTACATCAATTAGAGTTGGTATTAAGTGAATAAAAATGGGTGAAGTTGTGTGAATATTTACAAATGAATATAAATGCAGAATGAAATACTAATTTGTGCAAATTATTTACAAGTGCATGAATATTAATTATGAGATATAAAAGATGAATGCATATATTTACTCAGGACGGAGCTCTATTTTTAGCTAATTAGTGTGATGAATCACAAATTCATCACCCTTGCAAATAAGGGTAATTAAAGAAACACATTATGTGCTATTTTGTTTTGTATTTGTTATATATTATTTAATTACAAACATACTCATGTACTCAAGTATTTATTTGACCATTGATTTCGTACCATATTTCTATTACAAAAGTTGCATATTGTAGCACAATTAATTCTCTTCATTTTGGGCATTTATTGGAATTTTTGGAGTATTTCTTGATTTATCATAATTATTGTGGTAGAGTTGGTCATATTTTACCTATTTGAGCTTCTGAAAATCAAAATAATTTGTACTTTGCTATAAAAATTTCTTGAAAAATCACACGTAGTAGAATTAGTTGCTCTCTATCTTATATCATGTTTTGTCATGGTTGCATGTGTTTATTATCTTAAATAAATAATTTGATGATTATTATAATTGATTTTTAATTGAACCATCACCTAGCATTTTTAAAGTTTTAAAGTTGTTATGGATTCTTCTTAATTAGAGCTATTTAGGATAATTTTGATTCTAGAAATCGTAATTGTTTGTTATTTATTAAAATCAATTACTCATAATCACTATTTATACATTAATAATTCATCAAAAATTCATTTCATATCAGAAAAATACCAAAATTTGAAAGTAGATTAATTTTGAATCATTTTATATTCAAGTTTCATAGGGTTTGAAATTGATTTGGCTAAAAATGTATGAATTAACCCATGAACTTAGTCACAATTCCATAGCATCGCATAATTTGCAAAAAAGTCTCTACAAAATCCTTCTCTTTAAACTAGCATTTATTCATTTAAATTAAATCTCAATGTTAATTTGATATTAATTATTAAAGTGGTTTTGACTGAATCGTGATTTGCCCGACTACAACTACAACATAATTCTCATCAGTTAACTAGGGCGTTTAGCGGTTAGGTAGTCATAAATTTTAAATATTTGCCAAGATAATCTACAACACACCTCAGTTAAATATCTTTAGTTTGCACAGATGAACCACTCTCATTCGATCATTTGTCTTTTTAGTTTTAGGTGAAAATTTCCAGTCTCTTGATAAGCATGCATACAAGGTGAGTCGCCTAGAATGCTTAGTGAATGAGCATGTCACCTCCCACTCAGAGGATCATTACTTGGGTTGTTGAGTTCAATATCGCGTCTTAAGGAAATGTTAGAGACTCAAACTAAATAACTTTTTATGATCGAAGACAAATGTGTGCATGTTCAAGGACTTGATAATTAAGTTCCAAACACTTGGGGTACAAGTCCAGCGATTTTTGGCTTTATCCTAGGCTATGTCCTCACTCTGTTTGGAAATTACGTACGTATAAAAATGTGGTTGCTCTCCCGTAAACAATGAGTCAAAGTTATTCTGGTTATTTGTCAATAATGTTTACCAATAATCCCTAGTTTTAGACAGCTATCACTTAATATGAAATCCATACAAACACATCTAATGGCCTATTCCATTTCTCTTGTTAGATGCTAAGTATGAAACACAAGTGAGGGAGATCTAAATGCTTATTGAAAAAAAAAAGGAAAAGGAAAAAAGATAGTTAAAAAGGATAACAGTTTCCCAAAAAAGATGAATGGATTGTTTTAAAAAGGAGGATTGAAAAAAAAGGAAAAAAGGGGGGAGAATTTGAGTATTTATTTGTATATCTCACATGGATATAGGAATAGGGGAGTATTGAACATGTTTAGTTGAAGCTACGTAGAACGATCTATCATGTCCTATTAGGTGAAGAAGTGTGTTTCTAGAACTACGAGCACAACAAAAACCCTATACGAGCTCTAGGATTCGTCATGCAACCTAGTTCTACGTCATGCACCACATCAATCACAAAGGGACACCTACCACTTTCGTAGGTTTTCCGACTAAAAAAGTGGCGAGTCATATCCTAATTCCAAATCCTTACTTGAGTTGTGCCTACCATCAAGGACTCGTACAGACATGTGGTGGTTCTCCGATGAGTTGTATGGATTGGTTACTTCTTACTTGTGATATGCTATATGGGAATTGTCTATACTGAGATCCATTTGAATTATCTGAATGATTACATTTGGGATCAAGTGGACTCGTATGAACATCAAAATGGTGAAAGCGAGTGAAATTGTAAAGTTAGCAAAGGAACGTATTGGGACTTAGTTAGGATGCAATTACTTTACCACGTGTCTACGGAGGCACCCCAACCTTAAGATACACAGTATCTTAGAGTCATAGTATGTGACCCTCATGCTGAAGACCACAGACTATTCCTTCACTAACAAAAGAGAGTAACATTGATAATAAAGATAATGGATTGTAATATGATAGCACTTACATAACCTTGAGGAGAAATAATAACTAACGTGTTAGAGTTCACTTGTAACGTTCGCTTGTGAGAGAATTTTCACGTTTATTATGTAATGGTTTTAGTTGCTCTTTGAGTTTCAGTTATTGTCTCTACTACAACCGATTACTTCTTTCCAGTTATTGTTATTGATTTGCAATCGAATAGAATAACTTTATATTGAGCAACGGCTCATAACGTACATCTCTTTAGTGTGGTCCAACAAGTTAACAGAACCCACCGCCATTTTAGTGAGCAGCTTTGAGCTTCTTGGACTCAGCTGCATCGTACAAGGTGTATGTCACATTTTAGTGGCTTTATTGTACGGTTTCTACTCCCACTTTACTTTTGTTTACTTGTGAGACACAATTATGATACATGTATTTTATTATGATGGCGTATTTGTATTTGTGGACATGGTTGATGTTGTTATATTTGTTGATATACTAATGAGAAGTGAATGCAACATATTTTCTTCCTTTTACTTTACTTATTCTCATACTTATCCGCTTGTTATTTTGAATGTGAATTTGATGCTTATGAGTTGGTAGATGAGTATCAAGGTCTTGGGGAAGACCACTCCATGTCCATATAGGTGGATCATCAAGTGTATACTTCTTTTATACTCCACCACATTCGGGATACGACGTCCACTACGAACGTGTATGTTCGATATCACAACTTTTGATACTATCATGTTGTACACCATTGGAATAGGGAATGATCGATAATATCTTCTAATTCGTCCAATGAATTATTTTCTAATATGAACCTTCTTCCTAAGATATGCAATGTCACGACCCCAGTTCTGAGTCGTCAGATCCTCCCACTTAATTACTCAGAAACAACTTTATCCAATAATTGCAACTGACATTTAGAAATAGACTGCAATAAAAATTCTACGTAGAGAGAATCTCACATTTTTCATTCAGAAAATAAGGCTTACATAGAAACATGTCGCATCCCATTCTTTTACATGTACATCAAGCTGAAAGAAAAGAACTCAAAAGAAGTACAAACTACCTTATACTATAAGCTACTATGGTTGGTTGGTTGGTTGGTTGGTTGTCTATCATGTTAAGGTACTTGCGATGGATCACCGACATCTATTATTTTCACGAAATTATAAGATAAAGATTAGCGAGCGTTAGTAACGAAGAAGATAAAATTAAATAAGTAGTGTATTTTAGAAAAACTTATTTTATCAGAAAGTTCCATTTCTTCTCATTAGATTGAGTCATATTCCTTCTATTTCACATTGAGGATTAGTCTATGTGATTTACCCCACCTCTCATGGACTCCGAAAATGTGGACACTTTGGGATTGGAGATTGTGTTGATCTGGTGAGCTTACATCGCTACACGTCACCTCAACCAATCCTCCAATGCTACTCTGATAATTTCCTTTTTATTTTATTATCTAGGGTTTCAAATCCTCATACTGAATAATAAAGAAGCACACCATCTGAAAAAAATCACCCGATCACTACTTTATTCGTGTAAAAAGAGAGAAAAAATTTTACGGTCGTTGTATCGACCGAGTGGGTTTTGTCAGAAAAGATTAATTCTGAATTAATCTTCTTATTTTTATTTATACTCCTAAACTTAAGTGTATAGCGGTTAACGGGAGTGTCGAACTCAGGGAGACAAACTGTTGGAAAACTAGGGGAAAGTATAGACAAACTAAGGTATACAGGTTTCTAATTTTTATTTTATTTTTAAAGAATTTTCTGGATTTTTATTTGAATTTTAAAGAATTTTATACTGGTTTTGTAATTTTTAAGTATTTTGTGATTTTTTTATTATTTTAGAAAATGTTTTATAATTTTTATTTTTATTTAAATTTTGTTATTTTTATGTTTTAAATTTATTTTCTATTTTTATGGATTTTAAAGGGTTTTACGGTTTTTATAGATTTTGGTTATGTTTAAAGATGAAAACTTTTTTTATTGAAAACTGTGACATTTTTCTAATTTTTAAGATAGAAAACAAGTCGAAAATATTTTTATTTTATTTTTATTCGAAAGAGAATGAAAATATCTTCAAAATGATAGGTTGTCGTTTTTAGGGGATTTTTATTTCTTTGGTTATGATTTTTACAAGTTTAACAAATTTTTGTGTATTTTATATTTTTTATTGGTTTTATTATTTAATTTTTTCTTTGTTTTTGGTTTAATATGTAAAATATGATAAAATATACTAATTGCAATTTTTATAATATTTTTAAGTAGGTTTTTATAATTTTTTATTTATTTTAAAGTTGGTTGTATTTTTTTGTGTTTTTTTAAGTTTGTTATCTTTTGGTATTTTTTTCAATGATTGATTAAAATAGAAAATCCTTTTTTATTTAAAATATTATTTTGATATTGTGTGTAGTGCCTATACAGTATATATGTGTATTGTCAACATTTTTTATTTTTGTAATTATTTAAGATGTATGTATTACGAATAGTAAATGTATACAATTAATAGGGGTATGGTTGTAACTGTATAAAAATATAGGGCGTTTGTACTAAAAAAAGAACGGAAATAGGAGGGTTGTGCGTGTAAATTGCAGAAGTTGGGACCAATTGCGCAATAATCCTAAAAATCCATGTGATTGTGCATGTGCTGAAGCTGTTCGAGTCATGTTCGCAGAGGACAAAAGTATTGAGGACTAGTTAGAAATTTAACCAGATATTTAGGCCATCGCATGTGCGGTCACGTGCTGCACCGCATCTATATACCTTATATAAAGCTGGGTTTTTCACCCGGCTGCTGCCATGTGGACAATCTCCCTGGTCGCTAATGGTAAGGGCCAAAACCCAGATCCTTCCGTCTTTCTCCTATTTTCTGACACCCTCTCCCTCTCTTTTCCCATTTTCTCCACATGTGGTTACAAATTTCTCCCCCTCTGCCGATATCTATATATATATACTATAGTTAAAGTTGAGTTTTTCATCTAATGTTTGACATGTGGATTATCTCAGGACTTTTGTGTGTCTCATTCACGTGCCCCCAAAAATATCAGGGCCCATTCTCCCATTCCCGTTAGCACTCTTTTCCTTCTTCGGGAAGCCCCTGCACGACTGCGCCATGCGACTTCTGGAGCTCCACGTCAAGTGGGTCCGATCACTGTCGGACAATGCTTCCGATGCCAGCGCCTTTGCCGGTAGTGACTGGAGGGGAGCAACAGCGGCAAAGAACTGCTTCCTGACAGGGGAGTTCCGCATGCAACTGACGATGGCGATCAGTGCATCAAACATATAGATTTTGGAGGCGATCTGGACAACGACCAGATCCGGGCAGCGGTGGAGGCCACTGTGGAGTCACTACAAGAAAAATAAGTTGTGGCTACAGAACTATGGCCACGGATATGGAGTTTGTGGCCACAAAATTGGGCTCTGGCCACGACACGTCGTGGCCAGTAGCCGTAGCTACAAGTCTCGTCGCGAGAGTTCTCTAGCCACTAATATGACGTGGCCATTACAAGTAGCCACAGAATTTATCGTGGCCACAACCTTATATGAAGACTTTGACCACAGATTGTGGCTACGAGAAACTAGTGGCCACGGAATTATCGTGGCCACAAGTTTTCGTAGCCACATTCCGTGGCCACAACTCATTTTTCTTGTAGTGAGTTGTTGAATATGGTCGTGAAGCCGGCCATGGTTGGAGGGTTCAAACTCCGCGTTTCCAAGGCCGACAAGGCCTTCGTGGATCTTGCCGAGAGCTACTGTGACGCTGGGGAGGTTGTGCCCTCTGCAGATGCAACTGACGATGGCGATCAGTGCGTCAAACGTAGAGTTTGGGGGCGATCTGAACAACGACCAGATTCGGTCAACAGTGGAGGCCACTGTGGAGTTGCTAAATATGGTCGTGAAGACGGTCATGGTTGGAGGGCCCAAACTCCATGTTTCCAAGGCCGACAAGGCCTCCGTGGATCTTGCCGAGAGATGCTGTGACGCCGGGGAGATTATGCCATCTGCCAAGGGCATTGTACCCGAGCACCTCCCGAGGTTCATCATCACCTACCGAGGTGCAATCAGCACATCCTTCTGTGTAGAGATCATCGAGTCTGCAGATGTCAACATCTTTGCCAGACTTGTCAATGACTACATCTCCATTGGGTATAGCTTTCTCCTCAGAAGGGGAAGGCCATCATCATGCAATCTGACATGGTGCATTTCTGTTGTTGTGTGTGTGTTGCTTCCATGTTGGGTTATGCCAAGAACATGATACACACACGATGATAGTACTGGATCGAAGTGTCAAAATTAGTTGGTTTATATTTTGGATGATGGGACATTCGATGAAAGTCCATCTAAATGGGGTTCACTAATTACAATCGTTCACCGCTCAAAGGGATTTCACATGAACTACACATGCATCGAGAAATTTTACATCTGAACCTTCTTATGTTTTGCAAGTCGAGACATGATTTCCATCTTCAGGCATCATGTGCTCCAGCACGTGAGCATTGGAACATTTCAATAATAACCCTTGGACTTCAATCTTTCCACAAACACGTCCATGTCCTTTTGTAGATCGCATTGCTCAACACTTCAGTCTTTTGGGATTTTTTCTTGATAGCCCTCCACATGCAACTATATCCACGCATGTTTTTAGTTTAGTATAATTACATGTAAAGCCTTATACAACGTCTTAAATAAATAATCTCTATTATGTCTATACTAAACAAAATAAGAGATAATACAATCTAATAAAAATAAATATCATTTAACAATCAACCCTATATACTAAATCAGATTTAAAAAAACTTTTAGTATATTTACTAAATTAAAAATAATAAATAAAATTTACTTTCAACTTTAAAATTCATAAAAATTTGAAAAGCTTGAATATTACTCTCAATGTTCTAAAAAAAGTTGTGTTACATAGATTTTATTTATAGTACAAACACAAAGAAATTAAAATTATCATATAAAAATGAAAATAAATCAAATATACACAAAACCTTACAAAATCATAAATAATTCTTGAAAATGATTGAAATACATATAATACCTTGATTTAAAGGTATTTTAATTATCGATACATTGCAGATAAAAAAGATTTTCTCAATATTTAGTTTTCGAACAAAATATTATTTAATAACAAATAATATTTGTAATCATATTTCTTACAACGATATGACAACAAATATTCAAATTATTCATTGCCTCAACAATTTGATAATAGGAAATATTTTTCTATTATGTCTTATATTTGGAGCTTATAATGAGAAAATATAAGTACTTAATCCAACTTATAATGAAAAATGTTTCACTATTGTATAACAACATTTGTTCAAAACCTAAAAAAATAAAAAAGATAATTACCACTACTTATCTCCGACCTCCTCCTCCCCCATCCCACCTCCTCTGTGTCGATCTTGCAGGAGATGAGTTCGACAAATGCATATACTTTTGCTTGCGGAGTTTTTTAATAACTTATGTTTTTAAATCCACTTCACTGAAAGAGACTCGGATTTAGTCAAGGTCCACCACCCGCATTCCCGACTTCTTAGTTGATATTAGAGTTCGGTGCTTGCTTTCAAGAAAAAGACCAGCTTATTAAGTGGGTCTTTGTATAGAGAAAAGTTTCGAAAAGCTGCACCTTTGAAAGTCGGGCTATGTACCTACTTACGTATAGAAGAAAGCGAAGAGCAATCTCCTAGAACTCAACATCCATAGTCATTCATTGATCCTGCTCTTTTCATTAAGAAAACTGAAAAGGATCTATTAGTCATTTAAACTTATCTTGATAATATTATTTTTAATGCTACAATGAAAATCTTTGTCACATACTTTCTAAGAAAATGTAGGATGATTTGAGATGAGCATGATGGGATAAATTGAAGTATTTTCAAGGACTTCAAATCAATCATATAGAGAATGGAATATTCGTGAATCGACACAAGTAAACTTAAGATTTATTGAAAAAACATGGATTGAGAACATCAGAAGGGAAAAAATACTTCCATGAATATTACAACTCATGTAGATACAAACAAAGCAAATAAGATAGTTGATGTAAAGCAATATCGAGCTATGATCTTTCCTCTGCTTTATTTAAATGCTTCTAGCCTAGTAATTTGCTTGCAACTTGCCTCTGAGAATGTATTAAAGCTAACCCTAAAGATCCATATTTACTTATTATAAAAAGAATACTTGGATATGTTTTTGCTACTGTATATTACGGCTTGCTTTATCCTAAAGGCGGTTCTTTTGATTTATACGCCTTTAGGGACATAGATTACATCGGTAGCTAGGCAAACCGCTAGAGTACTAACATAACATCTCTCCTTTTCAGTAATCCATTAATATGGTGGTTCTTATTGAAGCATAAATGTGTTTCTTTGTCTACTATAGAAGCTGAGCACATTGTTGTTGCTTTAGCGTGTACTTAAGTATTTTGGTTGAAGAAGACTATTTTAGATTTTGATATTTCATCTGATTCTATTATAATATTTACTGATGAATAAGAGTTCAGTTAATGTATCTAGAAATCCCATACATCACTCTTGAACTATACATATAAATATTAGACATCACTTTTTACGAGATAATGATAAACGGGAAGTTAATTTAGAGTTTGTCGATAGCAATAATCAACTTGCTCGTAATTTTACGAAACTCTATTATGAATATATAACTTTATTAATCTTGGTATTTGCAAGTTAAGTGATTTATAATTTATCAATATCGAAATTCAACCAAAGATTCATGAAAAAGGACATTAAAAAAGCTACGATTTCTATAGGAACGAAGAACCTAGCATATCCCTTATGGGTGTACAGAAACGGAAATTTAATGCTTTCCTCTACATTACCTAATGGTTTTGGTTGATAACATGGTGATTTCTATAATAACATATAAAAAATAATTTGTAATCTTATTTTTGGTATCATTATTTTGATGTGATTTATGAGATTTGATTTGTTTAGACTAAGTGGTCAAGTGGTCATGAGTTTGAATCAAACCCAAAACTGCATCTTTCTTAAACCCACATAAACCACTCTCCTCTTCTCCCTCTCAAGCAAGAAGAGAAAGACCTCAACCAGAAATGTTCTCTCCCTACATCCAAAGCTCTCCAAACCATCTCTGGATTTCGGATTTTATTCCAGGATTTGTTCTCGACCACGCAAAATTGTCGGTAACACCTTTAACTATTTTCTTTTTTAGTGTAGATCATATTTTGACTCTTGAAATGAAATATAATTTTCTTAGCTTTTTCTTTTTTGATCCTAAAATTTGTTGTTTGTGTGGATTTTTGTTATTTGACCTGAAGAGACTTGTCCTAAAACCCTTTATACAATCCCTAAACCTATTCTCACTCTCACATACGAAAATCATTTATTTCTCAACCCTATTTTCTTTTCAAAATCCTCGTGTACGAATTCATGTTGATTTACCAGTTAGTTTGTTGTCTACTTTGTTTTTCTATTGCATTTTCATAACCATGTTTTCATGAGGGTTATTTTCAGGTTATATCTCATGCCCCCATGTTCTCAATTATACTCTGAAGCATACTCCGAAGTTCCTAAAAAGTGATATGAAGCATTTGCCTCTTATCGCGTCATTCCCACTTGTTCGATTAAATTGAATTAGTTCCTCAAGTATTTCCCAAAAATTCACAAACTATCTATTGCTCATGGTCTTATCAAGTTTCTATAGATCACATTTTTACGATGGGGGTATTAGAAAGACATAACTTGCTTGTTCTATGTTAACCTTGAAAAGTCATAAAATGTTGATGGTTTTACGACCATGGTCAATCATCAACAATTCTCTTTTGATCTTGCTTGTATTTTTACTATATTAGGCATTGATTAATATGGATTTACTATTCGTGAACTCAAGAATGAGTATCAAAGCACTGAAGTCGCTATTCGCCTTGAGTTACTCTACCCTCTCATTGAATACTTATGGTGAACCTTCGCACTACAACTACTTCACAAATTCTGCCAAAATGATTTACCATATAATTAATTAGAATTTCTTTGGTCTCGAAGGTGATTTTTGGATAATATCCCTTTGGTCGTGAAGGTGAATTTTGGAGAATATCCTATGACATGGATGTTCTCATTTTTGTTATTCTAAAGAAGATTAATAAAGATTGGGAAGATTTCATTTTCCATGCTATGAAATTCATTACTTGCTTTTTCCCGAGATTTTTCTGCATCATGCATCATGTGAGTCTCTCTTTTGATAGGAGGATAACTCAATTCATTTTTTAGAGATTCTTCTTTTCGTCAGGAAAAGCTCCTTATCAAAAAAAGTACTTCTTCATTAAAAACTGGAAGTGGAGTCACCTCCACCAAACCCGATCCGTTGATATAACTTATGGTTCTTATAATCCCCAGCCACTCGAATCATATTTCCATGACCCTAATAATGGTCTCCCGCCTCTACGACCCAAGGACATTTGAGCCATGAATTCTACTTTGGCATGACATTTGTTCTGCATAAGAACCACAAGATGTATCAACAATCCACATATGGCATGATAAAAAGGAAAAGTCTTGAGGATCATGTTTCTCAACGTCTCTTTTCCATTGAGGAGATACAACCACGCTTTGAGGATTGGTTCGATTTAAGTGGTTATCAAGTAGGATCTTCAAAGCAACATTATCCACAAGACCCTCTCTTATTTGCATTGGTCCCCAACATTACATGATGGATAATAATCATTTTACTACTTTTTAAGAATTTTCTCAAGTGTTCTTTCTTATCCAAGTACAATATATTTCTAAGACAAACCCATACAACTCTTTTTATTTGTTTGCTTTTTATTCTCTCACCATATCAGATATTTTGTTTGGTTTAATGTTTATTATGTTTGTTTGTTCTCTACTGCATATTCTTTTATCTGTTATGCATTTTCTTATGACAAAAGGGAAGGAATTTATGGAGATTTTTTTGGTACGTATAAATTGAGAATGGAGTCTATAGGTTACTTGTGGAAGTAAATTTGTGCTTGTTATAGTTTTCTAATTTCTGAAAAGATACAGGAAAAACCAATTACTGTTTATCTCTATAACCCTTGGAAGTATAGCAGGGAGTGAATGTTGTCATGAAGCTATATTTTATGTTTCCACTAACCCTTGCAAGTGTGCAGAAGTTTTTGCCCTCAAAAAGTTTTTATGATTTAAGGACTTAAACACATTTCTTTGTTAGGCCTTTTGTATTGTTTTGTCATTTTCAAAAAGAGCTAGTTTGTTGAGACATCTTCCCTAAAATGTTTTTAATTACTCTCAAATTGGTTTGATTAATGAACGAAATGCAATTTAAATTCTATTAAAAATCAAGTTAAACGATAGTGAAGCCAAATAATTATTTTAAACTATTGTCAAACTGTGATTTAGGCTACAATGCATCAATCCTTTGAATAATACCGAAAAAAGAAAGACATATATCTCATGATCAGGATCGAAGCAGATGACTTGATCAGCGCTATTGATATTGTTGCCTAAGACAAAGCATCATCATGCACATTGTATCATCTTTTCTTTATTGAGTTAGTTGTAATAAAGTTAGATATAATGGTGTGCTGTAGAAAACCTTGAAAAACAACACACACATATTTCTTAGTGTTATACTGGTAAATAATCCATGTACACATTAGACACACTCAAATGTGCAAGTATTGCATAAGTTTGGTTACTAATGCATTGTAGTAGCCTTTTTGGGTCGATACACAATAATTATTTTATCGGTATACTTTATCACAACATTTCTTTCCTTGATAAGTTCAAATCCTAGAAATCCACTTACTATTGCACTGGTATATATCCATATTTATGGGTATATTTTTGACTGTTGGTCATTTGAACCATTCTTGTAACAATCATTGCATCGAGACACATTTTTTGTAAATCCTTGTACTATATTTCTTCATTGATGCATCGATACATCTCAGTTTGCACTGGTAAACTAATAAGTTGAATGTTTGCTCAACCGTTTTGATTAAGATGTTTTTCCCTTAAATTTATAAAGGGACCCCTGTATTCTTAGTAGATAGACCAAGAGAAAAATTTCTCTACTCACCACTACAGTCTCTATGTTGTTGTACAAAAATATTGTGTTCTTAAGAAGAGATTTAAACAGAGGAAGAGCTCTGTATTCTTTGTGTTCTTACTAAATCTATGCTCTTGATCTCATAAGCCTTATGTTATGAAGTTACTCTTAGTTTGCATTTACATTGCAACATATTTAAAAGGTTTTTAATAATATTTATATTTAATATTTATTCTTGGTAAAAAGGAATTTTGTGTAAAAGGACTTACTTCTTTAAATGTAGATTTTGAGTAAAAGATCTTTCCTCTGAAAAGAAAGGTAAATCCTTGTTGAGTTTGTGTATCTTGAGGCGTTTTGTATGAAAGCCTTTCTTCTTATATTTAAGATAAATTCAGTTGAGGTTATATACCTCCACGTAGGGATGAGCATCAGATTGAGCCCAACCCAGCCCAACCCGAGCCCGGTTCCAATCTCGGGGCCTGCGGGCCGAGCCTATTACTTTGCTGAAAACCCGACCCAAGCTCGATCCCAGCCCGCAAGTGCATGGGTCGACCTGACCCGCTCAATAACAACAAAGCCTTTTCTCACATTTTGTAGCGTCGGGCCGACCCTCTATAAAAAATTGGTGCTTAAAGTTGAATACACCATGAAATATTACAACTCATGATGTTGAGGACGCGATAGAAGTGAGAGAGAAGGGAGGGGGCACAATGGTGGTGAGGAGGAAGGAGGTTGGGGGGGAGGGGGGCAGGACTAGAGCCAAGGAGGAAGGCAAGGACGCAATGGAGGTGGGGGTCGGCGGGAACACTATAGTTTGAAGGTAAGGAAGGAGGAGGTGGCTGCAGCAGCTTTGCACCAGGGGGCATCCTGGAGGGAGGGGCAACACGAGCAGGAGGTGGGCGATGGAGGCTGAGACGATGAGGCGGAGCCGAGGATGGTTGGGTGGGGTGATGCTAGGGCTGGCAGAGGTGGGTTGGGAGGGGGTAAAACAGGGTTCTGTTCGGGACTCGGGGGAGGGGGTGCACACTTTAGGTTCAACATTGTGGGCTTCTCGGGCATGAGTCGGACCAGGCTTGGGTTGGTCCAACTCGGGCCAGCCTACAGGCATGGAAGGACATATCGATATCGATATCGTTTCGATATCTTGTCGATATCGATATATCGCTATATCTACGAATCTTTCTGAAGAAAATGTTGAAAATCGGATATATCGATATATCGATTTCGATTTCGATATCGTGTCGATACCGATATATCGGCGATATATCGCCGATATATCGGGATACGGCCTTCCATGCCTACAGGCTTCGGGCCCGCCTGCCCTAGCCTGAACTCATCCTTTTTTTTGAAGTCTAAAAGGTAGGGGGAAACACTCGATGGTGTCCGCCCCAAGTTTATTAATCAAAACAAAAGGGGAATAAAGTTTGAAAAACAAAAACCAACTACTCCCAAACCGTTACATGACCCACTCGTCTAACAAGCAATTAGCGAACATCCCCACATTTTCCTTGCAAAAACGATGGCTCGAGAACAGTAAGTCGTTTCTCCCTCGCCACACCGCCCAGAGAATGGCCAAGGGGTACAGTCGCTCTCTCCTTGGCATGTTGGTATTGGCATGTACCGAATCCCAAAAGCTTGGAAGTTGTCGTGGCGGCACCAGTCTGAGCCCACCTCCTGCCACAGTTGAGACACCAAAGGGCATGAGAAGAAAAGATGTTCCACCGATTCGATCGCATCATTACAGATCAAGCACCTGTCTGAAAGAACCCCCAGAAGCCTGAACCCATCCTTAAATTTGAATCGGGCCAAAATCTAGGCCCAAACTCGTTCGTTTACGGTTCGGGCCCAATCCTGAACCGAGCTACGCTAGGTCGGGCACTAGGCGAGACTGGGTCGACCCAAAAATGTTCTTCCCTGCCTCCACCTATTTTGTCTGAAAGCTTTTCCTCTTGTTTAGAAGATAAATTTTGATAACGAGTGTTTGTGAGATGCTCGAGACAACATAAAAATTTGTTCATTTAGTGAAGTGTTTGTTCGCCAAGCTCGGGCACATCATGTGCCCATGGCGAGTGAACCTGTATAAATCTATGTGCATCGTGAATTCTTTATTGCTATTTATTTCCTTCAAATAATTTATTTTTAAATTGATTATTATTCCACTTACATAATATTCTTCCCTGACTTTGACTTGTACATTTAGGAACCCACACTTCAACCTACAAGAGGAATCGACGTAGAAAGTTGGAAATCTCAATCAAGAGGATAGAAATTTGAGGCAACGAAGTGGGTGGGTGGGGGAGGGGGAATAAGCTGTATATAAAGGCTCGTTATACTCTAGTTTTTGGTTGGAAGTTATGCTGGATGATAGAGGTGCAATAGGACTCAGAGACTAACTTGAACCACACAATAACATAGGAGTTTCTCATTAGGATAGAGGATTGGTCGATAAGGCCTTAAAATTGGTCCTTATTTCTCGATAATGCCTTCAGTCTTATAAAGGTTTTTGCCGCACCTGCATCCGACCCTAAATCTCTGGCACTTTTTCTCCAACATCCTCCATTTTCTCTCATAATCCAAAAGGTTCTGAAGAGTAGTTAGGGAGATTTGGGGGGGGGGGGTTGTTGACGTTACCAAGAAGCGATGAAATGTATTAGGTATCATGTGGAATAAGTTTGTATTAATGTATATTTAACTAAAGGGAAATGCTGAGAAAAGACATTATAAACCATGTTAATGTATGTTTATATGTCAACTTTGCTTGATTATGGGGGCTATAAACATGACATATGGCACTTTAGAAGTCCTTGAAGAATGACAAGAGGGCACTTCAAGTAGGGTAGCATGAGTTAGGGAGATGTGGTGGCATTGGTAGCCATGAGTTAGGGAAACGCATAAGGTTTAAGTGCGGGAAGTGGGGTGCTTCTGAATACGACGCATGGAGGAATTATGACCGTGCGATCAACAAATGCGTGGTGAGATTTGAAGCCGAGGATAGTTCGACGTAAATCTGGAACGTCCAATGCTAATCCAACAGCTTGAAATTAGGACACGATTGGACGACTCAGTTGAAGCCCCTCTTCGATGATTAGACGGTGAATAAGTGATATGGAACAAGGTGGTTGTTCGTCCCCAAATCGATGAAGAGGGCGATTCAAGTGGTGGATTCGAGTCTCCGATATTGCGTTTTTAATCTCCAGACGGTGGTCATGGTGGATCTACGAAAAATTATTGAACCTTCGATGATGGATCTGATCTGCATGTAGCTCTCGAGGTTGATTTGTGGACGGCAGTGTTACAACGACGAGCAGCGAGTCTTTGTCAGAGGCGGCATTTCGCTGAAGCTTGAGCTGGGTCTGCAGGTACTATTGATCTAGGCAATGACCTTTTCCAACCTGGTGGTGATATTTGGAAAACTGTGTCCATTATGCTTGCATGCGGAACCTGTATCTGGAAAAAAAATGGGGCTCGAGGAATCTATACCTTGGCTAACTATTACATGTAGAAAGGGAAGTTAGTGGAGGAATTGGTCGTTGAGATCAGAAGCTCCAATTGCTTCAATCACAGAATGTAATGGAAGGGGAGTTAGATCTGACGGGAAGATGGATTTGAATTGGATTTTTAAACGAAATCAAGTTGGAATGGAGTGAATCACAGAGGAATAGTAGAAGAGAATGATAGAGATGAGAGGAGAGAGAGAAGAATTTGAGAGGGTAAGATAGAGGAAGAGGATAGAATAAGAGGAAGCCTAACCTGGAGATGAAGCGGATGGGAAAACAACGCTTGGGAATGGAGCTCGGAGGAACTCCAGGGTCCTCGCCTCGATGCAGCGGCGACGCAGAGGCTCGTGCACAGTGGAGTGGAGCTCTCGCCGGCGGCTGATCACGCCCGCCCCTCTCTCGACCTCGCTCGACGGACGCGGGACGAACTCCTGTCCCCAGCTCTCGCCTCGCCGGAACTCGAAAGTAGAGGGGGCACAAATGGCGGATGGGCTCAAGTGGGGAGTCCGGTTGGGTATAAAGGTAGAGTTACTTTTATATTTGTATTTTTATATACAATTTTAGATGATTTAAGGAAAAAGAATTAAGTTAATCGGGTTTACGGTTATTTAATTAAAAACCCGGGAAGTTTCTACATATAGTACAAATAGACAACGGGTTCAAAAAGCCGAAACCCACTGATTTATCCGATTATTTTTCTAATATTTTTAATAAATAATACTAAGAATAAAATGGATTTTAAAGTGAGTTTGTTCAATTTGGAGTTTTCTGTAAATAATTATGAACCTTGGAAGTCGGCTTTTGCGGCTTTTACGGTTCATTGCGGTTATTTTATTTTTATTCCGAAATATTTTTCTGATATTTTTATAAAATAATATATATTTTTGTGAACAACTTTTATAAAAGAAGTGTTTTGATTTGAGATAGTTTTGATGATAAGTAAAATAGGTGAAGTATTTTATAAAGTGAAAATGGGTAAATTATATTTTGGTCTTTATTTTCTTGATATTTTTATAGGTTATGATTCTTATCTCCCCCTACTTATTTATTTTATCGACCCGGTCAATATTGACATGGTCTCGGGGTTAGGATCAGTCTGTATATATTCTATATACATCATTCTTTTCTGTTATTTTTTCTATTCTTTTATTTTGGGTAAAAATAAATTTTTAATTATATAATATTAATCTTTGTGGTTAGGATGATAATTAGTGGGAATTAGTGGATATTTACATGTATTTTACCAAGGATTTTAGCCAAAATGAAAGAATAAAAGCGATGAATCATGGATTCATCATTCCCCTATACTTTACCTTTGCTAGTCCCTTAGCAAATACTTGTTCTATAAATAAGTGCAAGCAAAAAGAAAAATAAAAATAAAAATAAAATAACTTAAAATATGTAGTTTCTTTAAACCGAATTTCTCTTCACACTAAATCTGAAGCCTGGATTCAGACCTTTGGATTATTAGTGTGTCGGGACTCTATTAGAATTAGGATTTAAGCCTCGACAGCCTTCAAGTTTCACAAATCCTTATCCAGATCCACCTCAACATCCAGCTCAGATCCACCTATTCTCACGTTCATCACGCAAACTTTTCATCTTTGAAAGCAATTTGTACTGTATATGAAAAGTTTTAGCTCTTCCCGCTCTAGAGAAACGAAGAAACCACCCATCCAGCTACACACTCCCATTGGGCCCTTGTCCAGCAACTCAGTCCTCGAGGAGGGAGGTATTTCCTTCTGAGGTCAGGTCGTGCTGTGTCCACAATCGAATGTAGAAAGAAGATAGGAAGAATTGGAAGAGAACTAGAGTGTGATCGGTGTAATCACATCTCCTGTGAAGTTTGGCCAGTTTAGCCAAGTCTCCACGAAGACATGCAGGCTTTTCTGAAGCTTGGAACATTATGGTCATTTTTAGAATTTGGTGTATTTAGCTTCTTTGGTATAAATGATTGTTGCACTGCATAAGTCTTTTATGCCCCGAAAGATATAGAATCTTTTTATTCCGTCCATTTTTGGGGGTCTTGAAAAAAATTGTACCAGCAGATCCTTCCCTCATCCGAAGCTTTATTTCAACCCCAATCTCTCCCGTCTTAAGACATCATCACCGCCAGACAAGGATAAAACTCACCACCGGAATGGGTTGCCCTTCACAGCCCCAGGCAGGTCGAGCTAAGTGCAGAGTATATGAGTTCAAAATTGGTTCAAAAGGAGAAGAGTTAAACGGATGACACCAGGTGTCCTACTTAGGCACTTTCAAGTTGAATTCCGAACATGGTCTCATGGAACCCAAATAATTAAGTCTAAAAGACCTGAAGAGTCTCAATTTCAGTTCCTAATAAAGTCTCTTTAGAATTAAGTGGATTAAGGCTTAAACCAAGCTCCATTTCTCGGACTTAGATTCATTTGGTTCAAGAATCGAATTTGTTCTGAAAAATGTGAATGAATGCAACAATTCTTTTTATGAGGTACATTTTTTTCGGCTTAAATATTTTAAGTGGATTTTAAATATTTTTGTAAATTTTTTATTGAATTTTAAACTTTCAACTTTTAGGGGTATTTTTAAAAAGTTAGTAGATAAATTCGATTTATACAATTTTTACACGGATTTTGTGTATTTTACAGAGGATTTTATACAACTTTTATACACAAGTTTATGCAGCTTTTATATAGAATTTACAAGGATTTTATTTTTCGAATTTTTAAGGATTTTATCAAAGAATTTTACAACATTTTTTATATACAAATTTTAAACTTTTTTTATAAAACATTTTTACGGTTTTCTTGCGGTTTTTAGAAACCCAAAATCTACACCCAAACTTCTAAGAAGCCTTATTATTAAAAATATGATAAAGTACGAGTTATGACTTCTAAAGTATATATAGAATATATACGATGTTCCCCTATACTTAGCATGAACTATGTACTCATAATGACCAAAGAAGTGGCAAAGGAAGACATAACTTGGGCAAGTATAGATTGGTGAAAAGAACCTATACTGCAACGACTCAAAAGAATAATGAATGAACGAATAGAAGTCGGTCATCTCCTTATACTTAGGATCAAGTGATCATAAGAATAGCAGACTCAAAACCGAAGATGATCGAGGTCAAGAGAATGTACACACTCAATGGCTCGGCTTGTTACCCCTATACTTAGGGTAAAATATCCCTAAGTATAGAGATGATGATCAAAAGGTGAGGGACAAACGAGGGATTAGACGATACACAAATCGAAAACTATCAAAAGTCAGAACGAGCGAGATCACCCCCCTATACTTAGGGTAAAGCACACCCTAAGTATAAGCAACAACAAGGGTGATCGAATCAGGACGAAAAAATACAACGGTGTCTACACCCCCTATACTTAGGATAAAGCACATCCTAAGTATAGCAAAACTAGATAAACCTAAGGGTGTAAGACAAACAGAAGGAAAAATGATGAAATCAAAAATATATACAAGAGATCTTTGGAAATCAGGTATGAAATGCATATGTAAGAATGGAGAGCACATCTCATACAAAATGTATCTAGGCAACTTCAACGATCGGCGGATCACGATCGAGAAATGGTTTCAATCGATGACCATTGACTCGAAAGGTGGACTCAGAAGACAACTCAGATATGTCGATGCTATTGTTGTTGTACACCTTTCTGACAATATACGGGCCTTTCCATTTGCTTTGAAGTTTCCCTGGAAATAATCTTAGTCTTGTGTCAAATAGCCATACTTTCTGACCAGGCTCAAACTGCTTGTGGCTGATGTGAGCATCATGCCACTCTTTCATCTGTTCCTTATACTGCAGGCTACTCGTGAAGGCTTCGTCTCTCAGTTCTTCCAGGGCTGCCAATTCAGTCTGCCTTTGATCTCATGCATCATCTAACCCAAATATCACTTTTTTCACTGCCCAAAAAGATTTGTACTTGATTTCCACATGTAAGTGGCATGGCTTGCCATAAACGAGTCGAAAGGGAGATGCACCTAATGGAGTTTTGAAGGATGTTCGATATGTCCAAAGAATCGAGTCCAAAAGCTGTGACCAATCCTTTCGGTCTGGACGAACAACCTTCTGCAAGATCGTCTTAGTCTCTCGATTCGAGACTTCGGCTAGACCATTCGTCTGAGGATGATACGGAGTAGCAACCCGATGATCTATACCGAACTCCTTAGCAAGAGCCCATACCTTATCGTTGATGAAATGGCTACCCCCATCTGAGATCAGAACTCAAGGGACCCCGAACCACGTAATGATGTGATTTCTCAGGAACTTGCAAACCATGTTCGCATCCGCGACTCAAGCAGGAATAGCCTCTACCCAACGACTCGCATAATCCACAGCTAAAAGGATATACTCGAACCCCTGACTTTTCGGAAATGGGCCCATAAAGTCGATACCCCATGCATCAAACACTTCACAGAAGTGAATCAGCTGCATCGCCATCATGTCTCTATGTCCACAAGTGCCCATCTTCTGGCAGTCAGTACATCTTTTTACGAATGCATGAGCATCTACAACGAGCGTAGGCCACCAAAGGCCAGATTGGAGCACCTTTTGTGATGTCCTCTTCCCTGAATGGTGTCCTCCAGCTTCTAACTATGACAATACATGAGGACACTCTGGTATTCCTCCTGAGGAATACACCGTCGCCAGACGGAATCTGCTCCTTCATGATAAAGGATTGGATCCTCCCAATGGTAAGACTTGGCTTTCGCAAGGAAGATCTCAAGTTTCTGTCTGGACCAACCTTGTGGGACTTTCTTAGCAACAAGAAAGTTCACAATGTCGGTATACCATGGCAACGAGGTGACAACAAGAATCGCTTTGTCGGGGAAGGTCTCCGTGATGGGTGCATCAAACTCAGAAGTCTCAGGTGTTTCTAACCGGGAGAGGTGATCCGCCACCACATTCTTGACTCCAGGCTTATCCTTGATAACGATATCGAACTCCTAGTATAGAAGGATCCATCTGGTCAGACGCGGCTTCAAATCCTTCTTGTCCATTAAATACCGTATGGAGGTATGATCAGTGAAGATTGTGACTTTCGAGCCTAAGATATGGGACCTGAATTTGTCTAAGGCAAAAACTACAGGTAGCATTTCTTTCTTTGTAACCGTGCAATTCTGCTGCATGGAATCCAAAGTCTTGCTAGCATAGTGTATGGCATAAGGAAGGCCATCCCTCCTCTATCCCAACACAGCCCCAACGACAAAATTGGAAGCGTCTTTCATGATCTCGAATGGGAGAAATCAATCAGGTGGTTGAAGGACAGGAGTCTCTACAACCATATTCTTGAGAGTTTCGAATGCAGAAAGACACTTATCATCGATAATAAACTCGGTGTCTTTCGCAAGAAGATCAGACAACGGCCGGGCAATTTTACTGAAGTCTCGTATGAAACGTCGGTAGAAACCGACATGCCTGAGGAAAGACCGTAGTTGTTTCAGATTGGATGGTGGATTGAGTTTATTTATGATATCCACCTTGGCCGGGTCCATCGCCATGCCCCGATGATGCGACTAAGGACCGTCCCCTGAGTCATCATGAAATGACTCTTCTCCCACTAAAGCACGAGGTTAACCTCCGTGCACCTCTGAAGCACGCGGTCTAGGCTAGAAAGGCAAGAATCAAAATCATCACCGTAGACCGAAATTTCATCCAAGAAGACATCCAAGATATCACCCACCATGTCCACGAATATCAAAAGCATGCACCTCTGGAATGTAGCCGGAGCATTACATAGTCCAAAGGACATCCGTTTGAAAGCATACGTTCCGAACGGACAGGTGAATATTGTCTTTTCTTGATCTTCTGGAGCAATGGTCACTTCATTGTATCCCGAGTACCCATCAAGGAAGCAATAATAACTCTTTCTGACTAACCGTTTGATGTCTGATTGATGAACGGTAGCGGGAAGTGATCATTCTTGGTGGTCTGATTCAAACGTCTATGGTCCACACAGATGCGCCAAGAAGTCGGTACCCGGGTAACGATCTCGTCTCTGTCCTCATTGATCATTGTAGTGATACCTGTCTTCTTGGGTACCACATGTAAAGGACTAAGTCATTTCGAGTCAGAGATGTGATAGATAAAATCGGCACTCCACCACTTGGATATTTCCTTCATAACTACCTCTCGAAGATTCGGGTTCAGCATGTGCTGAAACTCACGAGATGGTTTGACGTCATCCTCGAGAAAGATGTGATGGGAGCACAGAGCCGGACTAATCCCGTGGAGATCTGCTACGGTCTATCTGATTGCCTTGCGATTCTTCTCAAGAATCTCCATCAAACGAGATTCCTGATCTTCGGTCAGATTGGAAGAGATGATGACCGGAAACATTTTAGATTCACCGGCAAGGAATTGGTATTTCATTGACTGGGGTAATGGTTTGAGTTCAGGGGGAGAAGGAACATGGAGGGTGGGTTTGATTAGAGCCTGGGTATAGGCTGCTAAATCGATATGCATGAGCTATGCCTGCTCTGACTCAGAAAGATCTGGAGATGGTTGAATATTCTGTTATGATTCGATATCTAGACTAGTTGTAGGCTATGTAGATGGAGTCTGAAGTGATAGGAATTCGGTGAAGCGCTGCCAATCAGCATCGTCAGAATCAGAATGATCTGCGGATGACTGATGGCTATGAGTGTTCACTTCTGACTCGGAGGGATATAAAATGTCCGAATGATCTGAGAAGGTATCAAAATCGTCTCCATCAAGAATTTCGATGTTCGGTTCTAGGACTGTGCTCTTCATTCTCCCATCCTCAGATATCTGAATCTCGGCTTCAACTGAAGGTGGAATGAAAGATTGGGTACTCGGTTCGGCCCAGACGGCCTCATCATCGGTTTGTATGAAGTCACAATCCTGATGATTGTTGGGCTCGTCATCAGATGCTCGCTCTTATTCAGTTGATAGTGATTTCTGGTCTTGGATCGTCTCTATATGTATACTTTCTCCCTGGACGCGGAAGTACACCTTCCCGGTTCTATAGTCGGAAACGGACTTTGTTATAGCCAGAAAAGGTCGTCCTAGTATGATCGGGGTATCGGTCACACATTCAGGGACCACCATATCCAACACGACAAAGTCTACGAGGAATTGCAAGCCCTGAATGGTGAATATAACGTCTTTGATTAAACCCTTAGGCCTCTTGACCGATCTATCAGCAAACTGCAAGACCATTCGGCTTGGTCGAAGAGTCCCGAACTCGAACTTATCGAGTAGGAAAGATGGAAGGAGATTAATCAAAGATCCGCTATCTAATAGAGTCTGATCGAAAGTCTGATCGAGGATCTCGCATATGACATATGGTGCCCCTGAATCTGATCTCTTGGCTGGGAGTCGATTCTGAATAGCATAACATGTATCCTTGGTCAGCACATGGATCTCAGAATAGTGATTGTGCTGCCTCTTCTTTCTACGGACGGTGGTTCGTTCTTTTAGGCCTTTCTGAAGAAGAGGTATGTGAGCCAAGGCTTACGAAAGAGTGAGTTGGATTGTGAATTTATCGAGCATCTCTTTCGTCGGATCATTCATCTGAATCTTTTTGGCGTTTTCTTTTTTTACGCATTTTCCCAAGCAGAGTGCTTTGGGAAAAGGAATATGTACATCCTCCGGGTTAGTCTATACAATCGGAGGATCGGAAGAAGAATAAGGAAATTTTTTTAGAAAACGGGGACTTGCTTTCTTCGAATCATCAGAAAGATAAAGATCTTGATCAACAATCTTTTTATTTCTTTTTCTATTTCTTCTCTTTTGTACATTTTTATGCAATTTCCTATCATCATCACCAGAAACAAAGAACAGTAAAGCAGCTACATCTGCGTTCGGCTCTAGCTGCTCTTCAGACTTGGTGGACTCAGCACCACCATCTCCATCGTCAAAGGGCACGGCTTCAGCACCACCATCAATGTTTTCTACATGCTCGCTTGTGTTATCCAGAATATCTTCTTCGATCCTAGAAGAATCTCCGCCTACTGGAATCCTACCGCTCCTAAGAGAGATGAAATCAGAGTCACCACAGTAAAGATAGTCATCGGAGAATACATGTGATTGGAGGGTGGGCTCGGTCAAATCTACCTGCTCTGACTTTCGCTTCAAGTTGTTCGGGTTGGGCTCTATCTGGGCAGGCAAGGAGGACTTCCCCTTGACGAGATCGGTGACATGTATTTTAAACTCATCCATTTCTTGCCTAAAAGATGCATGTTGATCAGTGATCAGGTTAGAGAGATATTCTAATGATGGGTTGTCATGGAAAGGTCCATGAGACCCGGATGAGTCGCCTCGGTGATACTGAGGCTGCTGCGGAGCTGGATGCTGCTGTGGAGGATACTGCTGTTGATGCTGAAGCTGGTAAGTACTTTGCCTCCACTAAGGCTGCTGATACTGATGAGGACCGTAATGTTGCTCCTGCTCTCTATTCTGCCCCATTGGTGCATGCGGTTGCTGCTGGGAAGAGGCACCTCCTGTTGACCAATGGAAATCAGGGTGATCACGACGGATTCCTGGTTGTTGTGGACGGTCGTACCAAATCCCATTGACCTCTGTCAATGGCTCAGGCATCTCAGAGTATGCTAGGGGCATGGATGTCAAGGGTTGATCGCTCTGATACACCACCATCTGGGTGTCAGATGATGGTGTCTGCTGGAGTTGCGGGTACGTCGAGGGATGATGAGCAGGCTCAGAATGCACATGGTAGATGTGTTGTACTGGAGGCCTCGGAAGTATGCCTCGATCTCGGCTCCCAGAGTCAGCCTGTGATCTAGAAGACCAGGTTGGAGTCTGTTTGTAATTCTTGAAGGCACATAATCCGTGTCTTCAGATCACTCATGCATCTCTCAAGCTCGTCAATTTTATCGAGCTTGTCTAAGTTCTGACACTTTTTCTCTATTATCTCTATACGATCCAGCTTCTAACAAATGATCCCCATATCAACTGATGAGGATTCGATCAGAATCGAAACAGCAGAAGATGGATTTCCTTCTATTTGTGCCACTCGGGAATGCTGGTGATAGGTTGGTGGCTTCGTCTGGTTGTAGACCCGAGTCTGAGACATCGTAGTATAGTTCTCTGCCATTTTCTCGTAAATGGCCCAGACTCGATCCTTGTGCATCAAAAAATACGAACCACCACAAGCGGCATTCACCGGTCCATGTAATTCCAGTGTCAGCCAGCTAAAAAAACTCTGTACAAGAGTGTGCTTAGAAAGTTCATGATGGGGACACCGGTCAATGAGCTCTCTGAAATGATCACATGCCTCGTGGAACTGCTCGTTCCCAATCATGGTGAAGTTACTGATCAGAACTCTAGCAACATTCGTTCGACCGAGAGGTTAATATTTGTTCAAATACGCGGTGCGTAGCTCCTCCCACATCGAAACATATCTCCCTAGTTGTTTCAGCCAGTAGGTTGCTCGATCAACGAGGAAGAAAGGAAAAGCGATCAACTTGATCGTATCCTCGTTCACGTGCGCATCATGCACTGTACTACAGATCAACTCGAATTCTTGAAGGTGCAGATGCAGCTCTTCAGTAGAAAGCCCGTGAAACTTGGGCAGCAGCTGAACTATCTGAGGACGGAACTCGAAGTTCCCATGAATTACAGGGAGACTGAACCATCGGTGAGTGGTAGTCGCTCCAGGGTTGTAGAGCTGTTGCATTGTGTGGTTCGGATCTGCTCCATCTGGTTGATCCTGGTCCTCATGTCTTGGATGATCAACTCTTGGATTTTCAGCATCAGGATTGTTGTGTTGGGCTCGCAACTGGGTCAGCTCAGCTCTGACATCAATCACTAGTCTTCCTTGCTCTGTAATCTGGTTTTGCATGTTCTCAAGGGAAGCAAGTAGATCGCTATTGATTCCATCCTGATCAATCACAACCGAAGTGGATTGCGGTCCTTTTCCAGCCATAGTCTCTGGAAAGGAAAAAAGAATTTAGGTCAGGAAAGTTTAGATCAATGTTCAGCTGCTGAAAGAACTCAAGTTCGCGGTCAGAGTTCTCGCAAACCACAGGTGATGATGATAATGAATGATTAAGAGAAGAAATCTGAAAAGAATTTCCAGGGTCAGAGTTACGCCTGGAAGAAGAATGTTGTTCTGATTCTGGCTCAAATAGGAGGTTCTCGTGAATCGATCTAGGAGACAGGATTAAAGAGGAAGATTGATAGATCTCAGGTTCGAAGAGAGGGTTCTCCTTAACTAATCTAGATAGATGGGCACGAGTGCATGAAAGCGGTGCCGTAAGAGTCGGCCGAAGTGGTCATCTACCCATCATCGTGAGAGTAAGATGACAGTTGATCGATGCGATTGAGATCTGGAAGATAAAAGACTCACACCACAAATCAAATGCAAAGCAAATGCCGAATTCACCAAAACAACCCTGGTGATGACCGTAAGAGTTCGGTCGTTTATCTTTTCAGTTTTAGGGTTATTTGGAAAGCAGGTTTTCATAGATTAGCGTGGACTTAATAGGTGCCTAAGCTTTTCATCAAGACTATCGTGAGTCCTTATAGAAAATCGCCTCTTCCCAGCCAGTATGGAAGTAAGTACGGACCATTGCCGGCTACCCGTGTTACTTGAGGACTGAGCCTTACGTAGTATCCTCTAAACCTTCCACTCTACTAAGGAAAATGGACCGTTGCCGGCTACCCGAGAGTCCTCACTGAAGAGTATATTGATTAACTATATGGCCGCAGTAGTCTCTTGAAAAAGCTCGAGCTTTGTCTCTCTACCTTATGTGTCATCCCTCACTCACTGATCTAGAGAATGTACCTGCGATGCAATTTCGGAAATTTCTCTTCCAAAAGCAAGTGAAGTCCTTTACGTTTATATATGGATCTGATAGAGTTAGCAGTCTCTGTTTTAATTTTTGATTTTCACTTTTTTTGGTTATTTTCAGAGAAAACGTCTAACGTATTTTTGTTTTTGGGTTCGGCCCTAGATACAAGCACCTAGGTGTCGTAACCTAAGCATACATCTAAGCTAAGCTACGGTGCGTGGAGAAGGGAATAATCATAAAACACCTAACAAGCACCTAACTCGGAAAACCGCGGAAAACCATCGAGAAAAAAAATACGAGCGGAAAAGTCGCGGTGGGTGCTCTGCTCCCCCAGGAGTACATCCCTGGTGAAACAGACCCCGAGAGAGATTACAAGTCGGGATGCCTTTACGAGGCCCCTTTTCTACAAAAACAAAGAAACGGGCAAGTGCCTAAAAATTCTATATTTTTTTATAAGAAATTACAAAAAAGAAAATTTTACGGCTTTGCGGTTCTCAAATATGCAGCTCGATTTGTGCTGCACAACTCAGAAACAAAAAGCCGTGAGATTAGAAAAGTAAAATGACGCAAAGAGAAATCCTAAACCTAAGTCTACGGTTGCCCTAGTGCTGCCTCCCCGACAACGAAAAACACAGAAAACCCTGGTCTATTTTCTTCAGATTCCTGCAAAGGAGGAAACATAGAAAATCTTGGTTGTTGTATCGACCGAGTGGGTTTTGTCAGAAAAGATTAAATCTGAATTAATCTTCTTATTTTTATTTATACTCCTAAACTTAAGCGTATAGCGGTTAAGCACGGGAGTGTCAAACTCAAGGAGACAAAGTGTTGGAAAACTAGGGGAAACTATAGACAAACTAAGGTATGTAGGGTTCTAATTTTTATTTTATTTTTAAAGAATTTTTTAGATTTTTATTTGAATTTTAAAGAATTTTATAATGTTTTTGTAATTTTTAAGTATTTTGTGATTTTTTTATTATTTTAGAAAATGTTTTGTTATTTTTTATTTTTATTTAAATTTTGTTATTTTTATGTTTTAAATTTGTTTTCTATTTTTATGGATTTTAAAGGGTTTTTAAGATTTTTATGGATTTTGGTTATGTTTAAAGATGAAAAGTATTTTTTTATTGAAAACTATGACATTTTTCTAATTTTTAAGATAGTATACAAGTCGAAAACATTTTTATTTTATTTTTATCAGAAAGAGAATGAAAATATCTTCAAAATGATAGGTTGTGCGTTTTAGGGGATTTTTATTTCTTTAGTTATGATTTTTACAAGTTTAACAAATTTTTGTGCATTTTATTTTTTTTATTGGTTTTATTATTTAATTTTTGTTTTGTTTTTGGTTTAATATGTAAAATATGGTAAAATATACTAAGTGTCATTTTTATAAGATTTTTAAGTAGGTTTTAATTATTTTTTATTTGTTTTGAAGTTTATTGTATTTTTATGTGTTTTTTAAGTTGTTATCTTTTGGTATTTTTTTCAATGATTTATTAAAATAGAAAATCTTTATTTATTTAAAATATTACTTTGATACTGTGTAGTGCCTATATGGTATATATGTGTATTGTCAACATTTTTTATTTTTGTAATTATTTAAGATGTATGTATTACGAATAGTAAATGTATACAATTACGGGTATGATTGTAAATATATGAAAATATAGGGCATATGTGTTAAAAAACGGAAATAGAACGGCTATGCATGTAAATTGCAGAAGTTGAGACCAATTGTGCAATAATTCTAGAAATCCATGTGATTGTGCGCGTGCTAAAGTTGTTCGAGGCATGTTCGAGGCATCTTGCACCTTCTGCCCTCTCCCATCTGTCCTTATCCAAATTTTGTGTCAGCTTTAATTCCACGTGTATATATAGACACTTCATATTAATCTACATTTGGACGAGACGTGATTTTTATCCACTAATTACAATATCTAAGATTTTAATCGAAACCGTTATGATATTGAACCATTTATTTACAATATGACGAGAGATATTTTGGATAGTACATTTTATTATTTTATTTTCGAGACAACAATACATTTGAAAATTCACAATGAATAAATATAAATTTAAACTATTATTTATAGATGCAAAAATAATTATTAATATATAGGACACCTTTTTCAAAGAATAATATTCTTTATTAGATACAAGATCAATTTATATGGAAACAATGTAAAACACAATAATAAATTGGCGTAAAGAAATGAATATTTATAAAATCATATGTTATCATTGAATATACGATGGATATTATTCATCATAAAATTATATCTAATTCTTAAATTCTTAGCGTGTGTGTTATCTTTTCCTTCTCACAAATGAGTACCCTTAACACAAAGATTGTTTCCCATAATCTCAAGGTTCCCAAGCTCCTTCAAGTTACCATCATGCCATATGTGACGCCAGCTCCAGCTCCAATATCGATAGTGTTCATCCTTGCATTAGGATCCTTTCAAACGTGAATGAACATGAAAATAGAGATCGTCTCCTACATCATCATCACGGATCCTTCACAATATCGTTCTATCACCAGTGATAACGGCTCCAAGTCTAATATTGTTGCGGTTTATCCTCATATTGGGATCCTTTCAAATGTATATAAACATGCATACGCACCGCAAGATGGATTACAAAACTATGAACACTAACCCCATATAATATGGTAGAATTAGAATTATTATGCGAACACAAGGTCAGTGGTACGAGCTACGAAAAGCAAGGGAGATTATATGGATTCATCACATAACTTTTAGTTTTCATCATCATTATTCAACCAATTCAAGTAAGATTTTACTTTATTATATTTTAAATGCAAATCTCTTTGATTTCAGAACGTGTGATTATTACAAAAAAATGTGCTCTACATTGTATCCTACGAATGTTATTATTTGCTTTCCGGTATCTCTTAGAATGATATTATATTATCTACTAATGTGCTAAGTGCACCTCGCCTTTGTATGTTACTTATTGTTTAAATGCTAATATAATATTAAGTAGTCAGAAAAATACCTTTTGAGTCATTTCACTTTTTGAGTCATTTCTGACATTTTTATCGATATCAACTATGTAAACCAATATATCCCCAACATATCTCATTCCAAACTCCCAAATACGATATCACTGTCAATATTTTAGACATTGTTTTGAATTGATTTGGTTGTAAGAAGTTGTGGTTTTTTATACATTGTTTAGATATTATTTAGATTATAGGACAATCTAAATAATATCTAGATTAATTTCCATTTATGTATTGTATTATTCTATTGAACAGATATAATATTTTTTCTTCAGCTCTTATAGCTTCAAAAATTCATAAATTGATCTGATTAAAATTAATATTTTTTTCCTTTATAGGATACAAAATGGATTATGGGACAATATGAATAATATCTAGATTAATTCTCATTTATGTATTACATTATTCTATTGAGCAGATATAATGTTTTTCCTTCAGCTCTTATACTTCAAAATTTCATAAATTATTCTTATTTAATTAATATTTTTACCTTTTGCTAGATTACTGCAATGACTTACTCCTATCTTTCCAACTTGATACGATCGGATGAGCTATCAAAGTCATAATCATTCATCTATGGGATTCATCAGGACTATATTGTGAGAATAATTTAACATATGTTGGCTTTATTACTATAGACGAAAGGTTAACTTTTATCTATAAAACTTTAGCTCAAAATGTTGATTTTCTATAGTTTTTCATGAACCAGGTTAGTACTTACATTATTATTCACAATATTCATTTTTTGATACTATGAATTTTTTTATGTCTTATTTAGGGAACTGTAATCGAAGATCCAACTAAATTAGACAATGACATTATTTTGGTCATAGTTTACATGAAGGAGAGGTGTATATATGCCATCACAAATTGCATGGTTTCCCCGAATAAGTCATCCTTCATAGTTGTACAAAATGAATTATTTATAAGATTCACTGATGCAACATATATAATTTACCACATGGAATTCAATGCCACTATCTCACAATATAAATTTTCCTTCGTTGACTTTGATGATATCACAACGTCTATCTTTAGTCGCACATACATCATTGCCAAGATAAATATTTAGTTGCGGTTGATGTGAATATATATATATATATATATATTTAATTATGACTAATGTTAGTATATCTCTTTTAGATGTTATTGGTTGTCTTATTACAAAAAAATATCTTCGAGATAATTTTTTCGAGGAGGGTGCCCCAAAAATAGAGATACAAAATATCAGATTTCGCTAAATGGTTAAAATATTATACTATAATTTTAGATTCATTATAAATTTTAGTATTTAATAATTATTATCGATTCACATTTTCCCCCTAATTACATATGAACAACAGTAAAGTATTATCCATTACATAATGGGGTAAAGTAGCTGAAAGCTTTCCCGACAACATCTTTTTTGAAAAAAAAGAAAGGTCATTGTCATCTTCACATGATTGACCGTGAACTACTAACTTGGTATATTCATCTTACATGTCATCAAATTGCTCCTATTTTTTTATAATTCAAGATGATATTTTTTATTTAAATTGCATGACAGATGATCATGTATTGTGCTCTATTATTTTGCTAAAATTTTATATGCACTTAGAAATTCCTGAAGTAAGTAGCATTCATCAAAGGTATAACTTACGTATACAATGTAGTTCCGTTTGTATTATCTGATTTTGAAATAGTTCTCGGATTTTTCGAAAATCATATTATCCCAAATATTTCAGAGTTGAAACATAATCTGCATCATCATCATCTAAAAGCGGCTTGAATTGTTTACAGTAATATGTGAGATTCTTATACTTTCACATGCGTATTATATTAACACATTGATGTCAACGGACCTCTACATCCGAAGGACTGTTGTTACGTGTTCTTTATTATCTCCTTTTATTCTGTAAAAATAAATCTTGAATATCATGCATGTAAGAACTATTTTATTATGTTGTTCCAACATATTTTCTGTATTTTCAATTTTATTAAGTTAGATCTATACAAATAATTTCCAAACTCACATTAACTTTTTGCTTCATAAATTTCTCTGTTGCCGGTTGATGCCGCCGCGAAGCGCGGGTATGCTCTCTAGTAAGGTTTAAGTGCGGGAAGTGGGGTGCTTCTGAATACGACGCATGGAGGAATTGTGACCATGCGATCAACAAATGCGTGGTGAGATTTGAAGCCGAGGATAGTTCGACGTAAGTCTGGCACGTGCAATGCTAATCCAACAGCTTGAAATTACAACACGATTGGACGACTCCGTTGAAGCCCCTCATCGATGATCAGACGGTGAATAAGTGATCTGGAGCAAGGTGTTTGTTCGTCCCCAAATCGATGAAGAGTGGCGATTCAAGTGGTGGATTCGAGTCTCCGATGTTGCGTTTTTAATCTCCAGACAGTGGTCATGGTGGATCTACGAAAAATTATTGAACCTCAGATGATGGATCAGATCTGCATGTAGCTCTCGAGGTTGATTTGTGGACGGCAGTGTTACAACGACGAGCAGCGAGTCTTTGTCAGAGGCAGCATTTCGCTGGAGCTTGAGCTGGATCTGCAGGTGCTATTGATCTAGGCAATGACCTTTTCCAACTCCAGGTGGTTATATTTGAAAAACGGTGTACATGATGCTTGCATGCGGAACCTGTATCTGGAAAAAAATGGGGCTCGAGAAATCTATACCTCCGCTAACTATTACATGTAGAAAGGGAAGTTAGTGGAGGAATTGGTTGTTGAGATCAGAAGCTCCAATTGCTTCAATCATAGAATGTAATCGAAGGGGAGTTAGATCTGACGGGAAGATGGATTTGAATTGGATTTTAAACGAAATCATGTTGGAATGGAATGAATCGCAGAGGAACGGGAGAAGAGAATGATGGAGATGAGAGGAGAGAGAGAGAAGAATTTGAGAGGATAAGATAGAGGAAGAGGATAGAATAAGATGAAGCCTAACCTGGAGATGAAGCGGATGGAAAAAAAACGCTTGGGAATGGAGCTCGGAGGAGGAACTCTAGGGTCCTCGCCTCGATGCGGCGGCGACGCAGAGGCTCGTGCACAGCGGAGGGAGCTCTCGCCGGCGGCTGATGGCGCCCGTCCCTCTCTCGACCTCGCTCGACGGACGCGGGACGAACTCCTGTCACCAGCTCTCGCCTCGCCGGAACTCGAAAGTAGAGGGGGCATAAATGGCGGATGGGCTCAAGTGGGGAGTCCGGTTGGGTATAAATAGGAAGGAGGTCGGGTCACCGCCGGTGATGGTGACGGGAGCACAAGTCGGTTGACGTTGGCCGGCCGTTAGGCGGTTGGTCGTTGGAAGGGAAGAGGAGAAGAGGAGGTGGGAGGAGGAAGAAGGTGGAGGGAGAAGAAGGGGAAAGAAGATGACGGGAGGTGAATTGGGAAAGTAGGAGAGAGAAAGATGGAAGAGAAAAGAAGGCTAAAAATAAAATTAATAATTGAATTACTTTAATTAATTTTGAAATTAAATAAATAATAAATAAATAAATGCAATTAATAAGTTATTTAAATATTTAATTAAGTAATTAAGTATATAATTAAGGAATTGAGTATTAATTAAATAACTAAGTATATAATTAAGTAATTAATTAATTTTATAAATTAATTAAATATATAATTTTAATAAATAGATTAAATATTATTTTGAAATAAAAATAAAGGATTAAGGTATTAAATAATAATATAAGTTACGGTTTATTGTAGAATATACCAATACGGACCTGAAAATCGTGTTTTCCGCATTAACTCCGATTTTAGCGAAACTAGTGTCATTTTGCAGATAATTGAAAAATATAATTTATAGGACTGAGTTTGCTCAATTCGGAGTTCATACGGTCGAGTTATGAGGTCCGGATGAAAAAAGTAGCGGCTTCGGGCCTCTCGATTTTATTAGTATTTTAAGTTACTTTTATTTTTATATTTTTATATACAATTTTAGATGATTTTAGGAAAAAGAATTAAGTTAATTGGGTTTACGGTTATTTAATTAAAAACTCGGGAAGTTTCTATATATAATACAAATAGACAACGGGTTCAAAAAGTCGAAACTCACCGGTTTTATCTGATTATTTTTCTGATATTTTTAATAAACAGTACTAAGTATAAAACGGGTTTTAAAAGTGAGTTTGATCAATTTCGAGTTTTCTATAAATAATTACGAACCTTGGAAGTCGGCTTTTACGGTTTTATGGTTCATTACGGTTATTTTATTTTTATACCGAAATATTTTTCTGATATTTTTATAAAACAATATATATTTTTTTGAACAACTTTTATAAAAGAAGTGTTTTGATTTGAGAAGTTTTGATGATAAGTAAAATAGGTGAAGTATTTACAAAGTGAAAATGGGTAAATTATATTTTTGGTCTTTATTTTCTTGGTATTTTTATAGGTTATGATCCTTATCTCCCTCTACTTATTTATTTTGTCGACCCGGTCAATATTGACCTGGTCTCGGGGTTAGGATCAGTCTGTATATATTCTATATACATCCTTCTTTTCTTTTATTTTTCTTTTTTTATTTTTATACTTTTATTTTGGGTAAAAATAAGTGTTAATTATATAATATTAATCTTTGTGGTTAGAATGATAATTAGTGGGAATTAGTGATATTTACATGTATTTTACCAAGGATTTTAGCCAAAATGAAAGAATAAAGGCGATGAATCATGGATTCATCAGCAGCTTAAACGACATGCTAACCTTTAATCACATATACTAACAACTTTAAATACAAGTTATCATGACCCGATCACTATTAAACCATCCGTGCCTTCACATGACACAGTCACATCTTCAGTCGGTCAATCAGTCTAATGGCAGCTGAGTACAATATGTTGCAAATAATTTACTATACACACTCAACATATCCGGACAACTGTGTACCACCCAAATATGAACTGCTAATACAGATGCTCTTTTGACAAACCTACATGTTGCATGTCCGACTTGTAGTATCTACTCCAAATCATCCTCATCATAAAAGATAGTACAAAAATCTTAACTAGATCCCATTTATACCATATCAATTTTCACGTAATATAAGTATAATACTACACATCAATCATATCAACTACAAGGATGATCCATTGCATCAACTATATTTTACAATTAATTTAGAGATCATGAAGCAGGCATGTGAATGTTCTTCACAATAAAAAAACACAATAAACAATAATTTTATCCAATTTAACTTGAAGACCCAACAATAAGAGGCATGGTTTCGTTACATGATCATGTTAACTTCTTAGTGGAGTCAATCTACCTTGATCCATGCTCAACTAGGGGCTTATTAGCTCCTCCTACTCAAAGTCGTCAAGGAGAGGAGCGCACCGTCTTGTTTCTCCTCTTCTTATCGGCAGCGTCGCTGGCGCTTCTTCCTTACCTCCCTATCCTTCTCTCAACCTCTCAACCCTAGCCCGAGGGTGGTAGTGGATGGAATGAATGTTGTAGAGAATGAAGGGGTGGGGAGTATTTATAGGCTACCAACTGTTGAAGATCATGGTTTAAAATCCATGATTTTTGCCCATGATTTTGCCTGAAGCCATGGTTTCCTTCAATACCATGGTTTCATAGCCAAGTTTTTGCCCATAGTTTCACCCAAGCTTGTCATGGAACTGTTGGGAAAAGAGTGAATCCTTGTTTATTCCTTGAACCCTAGTCTCTCTTATATAAAGGAGAGACCTATGGGTAAATTACACATGGATAGAGAAGAGAACATAAAATAGGAAAACAGTACAAAGACATAAATATAACTCTACACTACCCCTCAAGATAGAACATAGATATCAATCGTGCTCAGCTTGGATGAGCATTTCTAGAATGACCCTTTGAGCAAAGCCTCAATGAAGATATCTGCAGTTTAATCCCTAAAGCTGACATGAGAGGAAGAGATGGTGATGGTGGAGATGATGGTGAAGAAGGTGGTGATGATGGTGGTGGTGACATGTAGATTTCATCATCGGAATCTGAGGAAAATCACTTGTAGGAGAAAAGTACATCACTAACTCGAAAAAGGTGACATCAACACTAACATAATACTTCTTGAGCATTGGATCATAGCATATATACCCTTTTAGTGCTCTGAAGTACTCGACAAAGACACACTTGACTGCTCTAGGAGAGAGCTTATCCATACCTGAAGACAACTTGTGGACAAAGGCGACCGAGCCAAACACGCAAGGAGTAAGTGAGAACAATTATTTCTCAGGAAATGTAAGATAAAAAGGAGTTTTATCACCCTAAGACTGATGATGGCATGCAATTAACAAGATAGCATGATGTAAGAACAACATCACCCCAAAAAGAATGCGGAGAATGACTCTGAATGAGAAGAGTTCTGGTAACATCAAGAAAATGGCAATGCTTCCTCTCTGCAACACCATTTTGCTGGGAAGTATAGGCACACGATGTTTGATGAATAATACCTCGAGTTGAAAAATAATTGGAGAGAGTATGAGTACAGAATTCCAAAGTATTATCAGTTGTCAAGAATTTCACAAAAGAAGAAAACACATTCTGCACTTCATTGATAAAGTTTTTTATGACATCTTCATCTTTAGATTTATTCTTTAAGAAAAATACTCAAGACATACGAGAGAAATCATTAACAACAACAAAATAAAACATGTGTCCCTGATGATCGAAAACACGACTAGGATCCCAAATATCATTATAAAATAACTCAAAAATGGAGCTACTGCTCCGACTATGATGACTAGGGAAGACAGACCAATGATGTTCTCTCAACTGCCATGCCTTACACTGAAAGGATGAGTGAGGAGAAATCTGTGGCAGAACAAGACACATTTTCTGGAGCGGGAGATAACCAAAGCACAGGTGCCATGTAAAGGGTGAGATGGGTCCAACATAATGAGAGGAAATGCCAGCATAAGGGGTTTGAACCAAGCGATAGAGATTGCCCTGCTCACAGCCACACCCAATAACCTTGTCCATAAGGATGTCCTAAAATACAAGAAAAGATTGGTTAACAATAGATCAACAATATAGATCCTTCGCAATCTGACTAATAGATAAAAAAATCATAGAAAAGTCAGGCATATGCAATACATTCTGTAGAGGAATCGAGGGTGTCAATCTAATCTCCTCATGTCCAGTGATTGGGGAATGAGTCCCATCTGTTATAACCATAGTCCATCCTGGAGGAACATGTTTGTATGCTGTAATTTGACCTCTGTCTCCACACAAGTGATTTGTATCACTGGAATCCATAATCCATTCTATAATATCAAATCCACTACAGCTAGTAAGTGCATAAGTACTACATGAGGTACTAGAAGATGCTAATGCAGACACATCTGAGTGACTCCCGGAGACCGATGAAGAAGCAATGGGACTGGAAAGAGGCATAATGTCTCTCAATCGTGCTACAAGTTCATCAAATCTCTGATCTGAAGAGGAAGTAGTCAAGGGGCTCAATCTACTCAGCTATTCGGGCAGGAGCAGGATATCCATGCTTGGAATAGCATGTATCCTCTATATGTCCATGACGATGGAAATAAATACAGGGATGGCGAATACGACCTCCCCCGCCACGAGGTCCATGTCCATGAATCTGGGAAGAGCCTCCTCGACCTCAAAAGTCTAACTGGAAGTAGTGGATGGTACAATGATCTTACTGAGCATGCGGAAAGCTTCCTCCATAGAAGGAATAGTGGCATCTGCCAGAATATAGGAACGAACAACCTCATACTTAGGATCAAGGGCTATCAAGAATACACCAACCATGGTAACATTCCTACAAGTCTTCTGCTGCTTAGGAGTATATGTGAGGGGCATGAAGCTATGGAGTTTCTCAAACATCCCATGCAAGGATGTATATAATGAATGAAGGGGACATCCATTCTGTTTGATAGTAAAAATATCGTGCTAGGGTTGCAGAATCTTTATCTCATTCCTCGCCTATGAATAAGTAGCTACGAGGATATCCCCCATCGCCTTGGTGGTGGGCCGGTGTATCATTAGCTATCTCTATCGCCAATGTACCTGAAAGTCAAACCTTGTCATATGCATCATCTGCCTCCCACGAGGCGTTAACCCCAGTTTTCTCTGCCAGCTCCTCCTCGGTAAGAATGTGTTTATTACCGTAGACTTCATAAGGCTCATTAACTGCATAGCCTAGAGCTCATAGTTCGTCTCGTCCATCTTGACAATCGGTGTTGGACATCTGAAAGCGCCTGTGGTGGGAACATCGACTTCGTTTTCTGACATATTGTCGGATGAAATTAGGATTTTGTAGACCAAGAAAAATTAGTATCTACACAGAAATATGAGGATTTGAATGCATATGTAGACTTATGCAATCAAATTCATCTATTCGTAACGGAATCCAATGCACCAACAGAAGGGCTCAAAGACTGAGATTTGTCATCGACGACAGCTAGCCGCAATGATAATGGCATCGATGGCTGGTGGTGAGCTGACAACAATGGCTACCGGGTGGACTAGAGGTAGACGGATGGGGACGACACCCGATGTAGAGATAGAGGGTGGCGACGGCGCCCGAGGTAGAGAGAGAGAGAGAGAGAGGGCGACGGTGGCACCCAACAAGGCTGAGGATGGGGGTTGGGTTAGGGTACGAGAGCTCTGGTCTAGGATTGTCGCTCTGATACCATGTTAGAAAAATAGTGAATCGTTGTTTATTCCTTGAACCATAGGCTCTCTTATATAGAGGAGAAACCTATGGGTAAACCACATATGATAGACAAGAGAACAGAAAAATAGAAAAATAATACAAAGACATAAATATATAAATAAACCTATGGTTTTCTCTAATGACTCTTAATTTGTACTAATCGTGATTAATTGACACTGATAGTGATCAATTATTATTTACTATGATTAATATTTACTAGCACATGATTAAAATTGTTTAACTATGATCAGTAAGCTTAATGTTCATTTGTATTCTTAATCAAGATTTGTTAGTACTAATGATGGTGGTTAAGAGCTAATGATGACTTAACCGATGCCCATTTTGTTTGCATACAAAATTCATGACTATTTGAAATGAGCTATGATTAAGACGAAAGATGTTTCATTGGATTCGTCTCGTTGGGTCGTATCTATTATCCATATACACTTAGGATCCTGAGAGGTTGATTTTCATAGCTTTACACACAGTCATGAAGATTTGATTTCCATCATTTTGACTCATGATTTGGGTATAATCTCATTCCCCAAGATGTACTCTCCACAAGCTTCTGCTTAGTGGTTAGTCAGAGGATTGGATAAATTTCACTCCGACTTCATATAATCCAAGGATATGATATCATCGCCAGTAAGTCGTCCCACAATATTGTATCTCGAGTGAATATGCCGGCTTTTCCCATTAAGCTCTTGCTATAGCACCTCAACTATCATAATGGATGAACACTAGTTTTACTGGCTTCATCCAAATGAGAACATCTCATGAGAAGTTTCTCAACCACAACCTTAGAACATGCATTCTCAAAGGCAAACAACTTAAATTCCATTTTAGACCGAGCCATCATGTTTACTTAGTTGATTACCAAGGAACAACTCTTCTTACAAAAGTAAAAAAATATCCACATACAATTTTGAATTCAGCTGAATTAGGGATCCAATTTGCATTGAAATATCCTCAATAACGACAGATCTTTACAAAAAACATCAAACACTAACGAATTTCTTCGTTGAGATATTAAGGCACTCTAATCAGAGCATCCCAATGCTCTCTTCCGGATTTTAAGTATACATGTACGACTTTCCAACAATATATGCAATATTATTATCTTATGCTTAAGATAGTCAATAATCTGTACGTATCTAACTTGAAGTATGCTATCGCTTTACTCTTTTGAACAATGAGTTTTCAATAAAGGAGTGCTTACTAGATTGCATTCAAAAGACTAAAATCTTTTGGAAATCTTTCAACGTGTATTGTTTCTTGTGATGGAAAAATATAATTAGGATTAATCAAAAGCTTATTCTCATGATGGTATTTACTTCTCTTTGACATCAAAACAAGGAGTCAAAAAAATTATGATGTATCAATATGTTTTTTTATTTGACTTCTAATCACAAGATATCAACATACAATAATATAATGACTACACTAATATTATTGATACATCTTTGATGCTTATTCTAAGCATTTTTTCATTGCATGTTTTCTTTTCTTGTCCACAATAAGTAAGACATGATTAAGCCTCCACACTTTCAGATATTTCAAATTATAGTTTTAAGAATTAGCAACATCAATCAAATATATTAAATACGAATATCCATCAACATCACCCCAAACACTAAAATGGTTATCTATTCTTAAGATTGTACATGAATAATAAAGATGGTTCAAAATATAATACCATACTTGATGCGACTATGATGAACGAACTTGCCTAGACGTGCAAAATGCATTGTGATAACAGGAACGATCACTCAGGTATAAGGTACTAGAAATAGGTCGTCGCGACCCAAGCGATCAGACGATGTGTATCAAGAAAAATGAACCACTAAATAGGAGATAAAATCAATGAAAATCCGGAAAGCGGTCCTGCTATGGGATTAACCTGGTATAGCACCCAGGGTCGAACTCAAGGAGCACGGGTTGGCCGAGAGGCCTACGAAGTAGTAAAAATAAAGAAAAAAAGCACAAAATATTTTTAGTGGTTTTAATTATTTTTATATTTTTTTTGGATTTTTAATATTTAAAGAAAATAAGAAAAAAAAGGAGAAGCACACTTCAACAAATTATTCAAAGCATCAAAATCAACCAAAAATTAAAACAAAAATGTTTTTATGTATTTTATATTTTTTAGTGTTTTGGTGAATTTTTGATAATTTA